>JAVMKO010000002.1:67054339-67436839 GCA_032164245.1 Sternotherus odoratus | reverse complement strand
ATGTGAATAGGAAACTTGACCTCAAGATGCTATAAAGTTGGCTGGTTTGGTTGTAGCTCAAAAGGTCATGTTTGCTGGCACACTTCCTGAGGGTGTTTTAAACTAATACTTACCTTTGATTTGAACTTATTATTTACTTGCATTTGTTAAAATACTGAATTATTATAATTTAAATAGCACCATTGGCATATATGGAACTGTACAGACATATACAAAGAAAAGTTCCCTGCTTGAGTAGTTTAAAGTCTAAATTAGTCATAAGATACAACAGACAATGGTGAGAAGTATGTGAGCCTGGGGGGGAGGGAGAAATAGATATAAAGAGTTGAGAAGTAGGATATCAATTGACAGTAATGATCGTAGTTTTACAGTACTTCTTACTCTATTTTCATTTCAGTATGGTAATAGTTTTGTCTTTGTTTGCTTGTTTATCAGCTAAACGTTCCATTACAGCAGCCTGTTTTCTGAGTTATTTTTCCCTCCCCTAAATTCTGGCATTTTATATAGTATAAATACATCTTTATTTTTCTACATGGCTATAGAAAACATTCAACACTACAAGCCAAACATGTTGGCAGTTCTTCCACTGCATTCCACTATTGATCATATGCTGAAAATCATAAGGTACAATTAATAGAAAATGCCAATGGAACTTGAAATTTTGACTGTCAGATTCTATCATATTGTCTCACTTAAAGATCTCAGAAACATCTGTGGTGTTTTTTTAAAGAAAACATTGAAGTCCTTTTAAAACAGAGAAGAAAAAATCTACTTGCTTTTGTATTTTGTTTTCCTGTTTATCTACATTAGACAATCAAAAAAGAATAGGAAGCAACTAAATGATTTCTTTACACTGTTCTTTACAAAAGAAGATGAAATACCTAGCCATCGTTTATTCTTTTTAGGTATTGAAAGTGAGGTACTGTGGAAATATCAAAAAAAGGTGATGGAACAACTTGAGAAATTAAATTGCAATCAATCAGTAGGACCAGATGGTATTCATCTGAGAGTTCTAAAGGAACTAAAGACCAGTGTAACTGAGTTGCTAACAAAAATATGTAATTTATCATTAAAAACAACTGCTGTACCACAGGACTGGAGGATGGCCAAGGTTGTACCCATCTTTTCAAAAGGTGTTAATGCTGATCCTGGGTATTTTAGACTATTGAGTCTTATTTTAGTATCAGGAAAATATTGAAAGAATCAATACAAAGAGAAAGATAAAGCAAACAAATGATAGAGAAATTCTGAAAAGTTTCTGTAAAAATAAATAAGTCTTTTCTAACCTGTTAGAATTATTTGAAAGAGTTAATGTAGTATTAGTGGATAAAGCAGAACTGGAGGATATGATTTATTTTGTCTTTCCGAAAACCTATGATAAAAGTTCTGCACAGGAGACTCTTAGAAAAGCACGGTAACCACAGAATGAGAAGTAGAATCATGTGATAGGTTTAAAAATGGGTAAGAGAAACAAAAATAAGAATACCTAGAACTTTCCATTTTCAAAGCACTTTATAGACATGAATTAATTATCTTAACTTCCTTATTAGATAGGTTCATTTAGCTTGAGGTTAAGTGACTTACTTGTGGCCCCAAAGGGAATCCATGTCAGAATGAGGATTTCAGTTCAGGAGCTCATGGGTTCCAGTCATAGGCACTGACTCCATGGGTGCTCTGGGGCTGGAGCACCCACAGGGAAAAATTAATGGGTGCTCTGCACCCACCGGCAGCCAAGATCCCCTCTTTCCGCCTCCCCTCCTCCTCCCTCCCTGAGCGCACCATGTCTATGCTGCTCCACCTACCTCCCAGTGTTTCCCATCTGACTGTCACCAAACAGCTGTTTGCATGTTCCAGGAGGGTGAGGGGAGGAGTGGGAATGTAACGCACTGAGGGGAGGCAGTGGGGCCAAGGATTTGGGGAAGGTATAGGAATAGGACAGAGGTGGGAAAACTACAGCCCGCGGGACAGTCCTGCCCAGCCCCTGAGCTCCTGTCCGGGGAGGCTGTTTGGGGAGGCACAGCATTCCCTACTTGACCCTCCCTACAGTTTTGCAACCCTGATGTGGCTTTGAGGCCAAAAAGTTTGCCCACCCCTGAAATAGGGGGAAGGAGGGGGAAAAGTTGGGGCGGGGACTTTGGGGAAGGGGTTGGAATGGGGGTGGGGAAGGAGTGAGAAGAGGCTGGGCCTCATTGAAGGGGTAGAGTGGGCACAGGCCTGGGGGCAGAGTGGGGGGGGTCAAGAACCCATGGAAAACAAGGGAAGTCGGTGCCTATGGTTCCAGTGATGTGTTCAGACCACTATACCACATGCTTTTCTGTCAGAAATGCAAAGGAATAAATGGCCAATTCATAGCAGAGAAAGAGAGGTTAACACTGAAGTGCCCCAGTGATCAATATTAATATTTGAAATGGTTATCTCCAGCCTATTTATTAACAACCTTGAAAAAGTGCTGAGTAGTAAGGTGGCAACATTTGTTCCCCATACAATGGCCAAATTCCGCTCTCTGATGTGTGCACAAAAATTCCACTGATTTAAACGGGAAGAACCCTTAGTTATGTTAGTTGAATCTAAGAAGAATTGTAACTGCAGACCAACACAAAATGGCAACAAAAACAAGCACTGAGTGGTACACATTGGAAAGAACACTTTCATCTACCCAACCAGTTACACAGGCTGGTTGTTGATTAGTGCAAGAAAAATAATTAGGCATCATTCTGGAGAACTCAGTGAAAATTTATTTCCAATGTGCCTTAATGGTTTTAAAAAAACAAAAACAAAAAACCCAAAAACAAATGAGATGTCAGAATACATTAAGAGGAGAAAAGAGAATAATATTAAAAATATTATGGCATTGTATGAAGTGATGGTACGTTTTCATCTTGAACAAAGTGTTAAATTTTAATCATTTAAACTTAGAAAAGACATAGCAGAAATAGAAAAATCCAGTAAAGGTCACTGAATATGCTTAAGATGCAGGGGAAGGGGATTGATATAAGAATAAAATTTAATGGGTAAAACATTTAATTTAAGTCTGATCTACACCACAGTGTTAGATCGATGTAAAATGCTTTGAATTAACCTGTCTGTGGAAATGTCTTCACTTAAATATGGCTCCCGCCGACATCAATGCCTCTTTCTGCCAATTTAGTAACACCACCTCCCTGAGCAGCACAGAGTCATGGCAGATGTAATTGAGTCGATGCAGTGTCAGTGTAAACCAGGGGTTGGCAACCTTTCAGAAGTGGTGTGCTGAGTCTTCATTTATTCACTCGAATTTAAGGTTTTGCGTGCCAGTAATACATGTTAACGTTTTTAGGAGATCTCTTTCTACAAGTCTATCATATATAATTAAACTATAGTATGTAAAGTAAATAAGTTTTTAAAAATGTTTAAGAAGCTTCATTTAAAATTAAATTAAAATGTAGAGCCTCGCCCCACCCCCACCCCGAACCAGTGGTCCGGACCCGGGCAGTGTGAGTACCACTGAAAATCAGCTTACATGCCACCTTTTGCACCTATGCCATAGGTTGCCTACCCCTGGTGTAGACATTGCATTGCTTATGTTGACTGTTACTGGCTTTCAGGAGCCATCCCACAATGCCACACACTGACAATATAATAGATACAAGCGCTCTTAGTGAGGATGCGCACTGCCAACCCAAAGAAGCCAGTGTGCACACAGACAAGCGATTGAATACCTATGGTGGCTGTATGTTGACGTTAACTGACATTTATAGTGTAGACATGGCTTTAGAAAGAAGAGGTTTATAAGATTATGGATAGTACAGAAAAAGCTACTCTGGTGTTCCTACCTACCCATTTCATTACACACACACAAAAGCAGGGAAACATACTTAAGTGGATATAAACAATACTTTTTTTCATTATAATGTATGCTGAACCTGTGGAATTCACTGCTGCAGGATATTATTGAGGCAGAAAACTCTGGGGCAACAATTGCTGATCTTCAGTGCAAGAAGGGGAGAAAATAAAATAAAATAGAAGTAGAAAGGCCATAAAGTCAATAAAAGGAGGAAGATCTACTCCCCCAGTTCCACTAAAATCTACAGATGTTCCTTCACACAATCATCGCATGGCTGCAGGGTGTCCAGATTTGGGGAGTGGAACATATCAGGTTGAGAGGGGAAAAGCTGAGGAACAACTATTCTGTGCAGTATTGTTTCATCAAAACCTGGTGGATTTTCAGGCAGAAATCCAAGTAGGGGGTAATTGTTGCTGTAGGTAGCATTAACACCCAGTCTTCCTTCTAAACTCCACTCTCAGAAGTGATGGGTTAGGGCATAAAAAGAGGCAAGAGTAGCCAATGGTAAAGGCTGGAGCCGAATACCACTGCTAACCTTAAGGCCAGTGAAGTGTTTGAAGTCTATTTTCCAGCTTCCTCCATGAGAATGCAAACTTCTTTCCCCGGAGGGAAGAGTGCAGTGTAAACTCCATGAAGTTCTTCTCGTGAAATTTTTCAGCTGTTTTTCTTCCCCCATGTTTTTTCCCGCGAGACAGCAGTATTTAGCCCTTACTTAGCTTTACAAAACTATTAGACATTTATTTGATTAAATATAGCATCTGCAGCTACACTAGCTGGAATACAAATTATAAGGGCTATCAATCCTCATACTTCAGGGCATAAGCTGATCACCAGCTGGGGTTGCAAAGAAATTTTCCTCTGTGGTATAGTATTGCAATTAGGTGCATTATGGGGGGTTTATGCCTTCCTTTGAAGCCTCAGGCATTGGCCACTATCAGAGGCAGAATGATACTAGACTAGATGGACCACTGGTCTTTTCCAATATGGCAATTCCTTTGTTCCTAGATTTGGATGTTTGCACTAGTTTGTCATAATGTCAAAATCAAGCATTAATTATAATTCTAAAAATGGAGGAATATTCATGTATCATTGTGTTGGCAATAATGCAGTGTAATACAATACAGACAAAACCAATGTCTGCTGCAGAGCATAAGGAAGCTAGCTGACAGCTTTGAGCACAAGGCAGTTTCTGTTTTCACTTACTCTCAAGAACTCCTTGTGCCCCAGAGTCAACACTCTTGAGAATAATAAAGTAATTACAATCTTATTTTACTATATTCTGACACTAAATTTGATCCACTAATGCCGGCGTAGCTCAAACAAAGCCAAAAGCTGCAACAGTTTAACAGTGAAATGCTGATATTTTTTCATGATCTCAAATTTAAAGTTAATCTGAAGAGGGCATAATGGTCATTGTTAACATTTTTTAAATAGAATTTCCCTTTGTATCACTTTAGTACCAACAGCTTTTTGATGGGATTCAAAAAATCCAATAGCTGCATTACTCCTGTCATTTTTTCTAAAGCAAATCTCTAAGATGATTGCGAGAATACATTAAAGGCTTGCATTTTGAAGTTAGTCAGTTGTCAAAGTGATTTTGAGGACTGGCAGTCACATTTAAGACAACTATAGAGATCTGAAAGAAGTGCTTGCAAGGGATCCCATATTTTGTGCAATTGCTTCAGTTTTGAAATGCATCCAGTTCAAGGGTTAAATGAAAGCAAAAGCAATCACTTCAGCCATGTTTTTGAAGAAAATAAAACAGCTTGATGTAAGCTAAATGAAGGGGGCCTGTGACTTAAAAGGAATGGACAGATAGAGAAAAAGGTCAGAAGATTAAATTTTCCCTAAGGGAAAAGTCATTCTTTGGAATCATTAACCTCCTTCTAGGTCACTACTGAAAAAAACAGCAGGAAATACTACTGCTCCTAGAAAGATGGGTGCATCATACACCACCCACTGACCTGGCAACTATATGGCAGACATAATTATGTTCACGAATTCTCCTTCAGGCATGCTTGATTTTAGTATCCCTGTTTTAAAGCAATATGATCTTTTAGTTGAGCTGTGAAGTATATCCATAATGGCAATATACTGGGGAGTTGTAAAAAAAAAAAGTATAATTAATTCAAATTCTCTTTGTTTTAAAATTTATAATTGTTAGCTTATAGGTATAACATTTGTTCGGGACACATCTTTTCCAAAACCCCATTTCCTGTACATTTTAAAAAAGTAATAATGGTTGTACTGGATTTTTGTAACCCTTGTTACTTTGTCCAGATGCTTAAGCCAACAATATATTCAATGTAACATATTTTTGGATTACTAAGGAATGTACAAAAATATATTTGTAAATCTTATTTTATAATGTCCCAATCCTGCTCTCACTGAGATCAATGGGATTGTTGACATTCCTTCAATGGGAGGAGGGTTGGGCCGTAACCTATAAAATACAAGCTTTAATAAGGAATCTGGAAATCATATTCAGTAGCTTGATCCTGCCATCCTTTACTCGCATCATTCTACCTAATCTACATGAGTAGTCTTATTGGTTTCCATGGGGTTACTCCTGTGAGTAACGGTTTGCAGGATCAAGATCCAGATAAATTAAACAATTAAAGACATAGGCCCCAGTTAATTCATATCACACAATGCCACAAATAAGCACTGTGCAGTTTTTATAAAAAAGTATCATCTCTTCCTTTCACACTCCCAACAAAATAAACAACAAATGTAGATTTGAGTTCACACTTTGTTTCATTTAGGTCCCAATCATGCAATGAGATGCAGGCAGGTGAGATATGCACCTGTGCTGAGCCCTGACATCATTCACTTGCCTGCATCTGTTGCAGGGTCAGGGGCTTAATTTCACGCTCTTTTATTAAAAAGTACTCTCACATTGGTCACAAAATCATTTTGTCATTTTGTTCATCAAAAATAATAATAAAAAATGCAAAGTAAGAGAACTCGGATTAAAATAAGATTTTGAAAACTCAGAAGCGCTCAAGATGCAGAAGTATAAAACATGAGAAAATTGGGACATCTGTTAAAACTGAACAACTACTGAGGAGGAGCAACAGATTGTCTTGAGCTGATATCTTCTTGTTTCAAGTGATAGATGGATAGAGTTAACACAACTAATTTGTAGAGAAAGGTGTCTTGGGTAACTTTTACTTCTGGTTCTGTACATTATTTTAGTAACTAATTTTAAAATGCAGGCAAGAACTTAAGATTTTAGAAGACAACGAAGCAATCACATGAACCCCAGAGAATAAAGATAAACTGAAGTAGATAAGAGACAAAAAAAACCAAAGTGCAATTTGTGGAAACTAACACCCTTCACAAAGGCTAGGTAAGGACTAGGTACTGCTGACCTCACATTCATCAAAAGTAATTACGTCTGTTTACCCATGTTCCCTCAATGATTTAATAACCAACAAACAAGAATCTCCAACTGGAAGTAAGTAACCGATTACATAATGTAAATTGGGTAGACGGGTAATAATTTCCTAATATTTGTATGGCAAAAAAAAAAGAAAAAGAATTGTATGCCTCACTTGTTTTTGATCAGGAAATCAAACACACATCACACAAACCTTACAACTAGACTAAACACATTAAATGTGCTGATATTAGTAACTGTCAAGAGGCTGTCAGACTCAGGGAGTTGGAGCCACTGACATCAATTCTCCCCTTTCTTGCCCATCCAAAGGCACTGTGTCTATGATGCTTTGCTAAGAAATAGGGAAGAAATATTCCATTGTTGTTATGACTATGTAGAGAGCTCCCCCAAACCTACCCAAACTTTGCTTATGATTATGTAGAGAGCTCCCCCAAACCTACTCAAACTGGGGTATCAATGTGCAGGAGAGAGCTCAAGTGAGAAGCAAAATGCAAGATTTCAATAGGATATAGTGCAGAACATATCTGGAAAGTGAACCTAAATAAATTGCTAACATGTTCTATCTTCTTTCTTTATTTTTATAACTCTTGTCCCTTTATTTTTTATATCTTAAATTAATTAATACAATCATCAAAAAAATTAAAAAGGTGCCCAGCTGTTAAAAATCTTTCATACTTAAGTTTTCCATGTTTTCCTCTGTATTCTGCTCACAGGTCTTCTGAAATGCTGAAGTTTCACAAGTTTACATGTCTGTTTTCCTGCCTCTTTTTCTCTGGGTTCTATTTCTTTTCTGTCAACCCCCATTCTTTAGTGTACATCTTTGCTATCTTTCAGGCAAATATTGGCAAAACCTTCTTTTTTGGTTCATTTTTACAGCAGGGCTTTTACTCTTAAATCATCTTAATTACTGTCATCAGTTTCAATCCAAAAGTTCTCACTTTTGCAAGACAATGAAGCATTCTCCCACATGTAAAATGCTCTATAACAGAAATGCACAGTTGCCAATTTAGTTACTGTTTTTTTCAATCTGTCCCTCAAAAGAGCTCTCCAAATCCAAAGTATTTCAGTTGAGTTAAAAGATATCTCTATGTTTCTGCACAGGTTTCTAGCTTTCAGAAATTAGCAGGTATGTCTAAAAATATGCAACTGCATCAGCCCAAAGTATCAAGGCATCCCCTGTAAAATCCAACTGTTGTACATGTGCATACATCACACACACACCAAGTTAATTTTTTGTACAGATTTGTCCCCTTCCAGAGACAAGCTGTGGAAGGTGACATTTTATGAGGAAATCTCGGTGAGGATTTCCTTCCTGATATTCCCTCTCACCATGGCATGGGGAAGAGGAGAGTCGGGTTTGGCTCACAGCAGGAAAGGCCGTGAGATCTGTCCCAAAATCAGGCAGATCCATGGGATGACATGACCCCTCTTCCTAAGGAGCTCAGCTCCTTTGTTCCCCAGGGCAAGGTTCCATGAAAAAGCCTATGTCTGTATTAACATTTTTTGAGTAACTTCTGTGGTTCTGGAAAGTGTGCTCTCCCTTACTCTATCCCTGGCCTAATCACTTTCCCTTCCAGGTGATCCCAACTACAACTGCACACTTTTGTGAACCCCGAATGACACAGACAGTCCACTGTAGGACCTCCAGAAGTTCTAGAGCCCTCCTCTGAAGAGGGCTGTATGCTCTATGTATGGAAGATCTCCTCCATATCTCCTCCATATGTGGATTTGGGGGATATGATCTAGCACCTTTTTATTTTGATTATTCAAGAGGCACACAGATACTACAGTGATGGAATCATATAAATAAATATCACACACAAAGAACATCAGAAGAAAATTATTAAGATTCAAAGTCGAGTACTCAAAAGTTAGGAAATTTCAACATTAAGATTGCTGTGAGACCTTAATTCATCCCACTTGTGCATATTCATTATGATGTAATCTTTAATTACATGGTCAATACTGTATTTTCCAGAGGGCCCTGCCTCATTCAGTGCAAGAACAGACAGTGCCTACCAGATGAGCTGCTATAGCACATTTAATTTTATCTCCATTGTATGTGTGGCCCCAGGCCTTATTTACTGCACACTATTCAAACCCTGCTCTGAAGACACAATTATTAGGCTTTGCTGTGGTGCTCTCTGTATTTTCACAATGCCCGTTAGGTGAGGGGATGGAATTATTCCTGTTTTACAGATGGGGAACTGAGGCACATAGAGGTTAAAGCCAAAAGTATCCATTAGCACCTGATTTTTCAGGGTACTTTGCATTTTATAGAGTTTTAGATATTAAAGCACCGCTCCTGTTGACTTCAGTTGCAGTTGTGAGTGCTCAGCACTCCTGAAAATCTGACACCTGGGTCTCAAGTTGGGCACCCAAAAAATAAGGAATGCATATTCAGTGACCACCTGTGGAAAGCTTGGTTTAAGTGACTGGCTCAAAACCATATTGAAATTCTATAGCAGAGGCAGAGATGAATTCCAGTTCTCCAGAGCAGCATTAAACTGGCTTAATAGTGAGACCCTCCTTTCTAAACTCTCTGCATTCCCCTGCCTCATTCACTACACACCTTCCACAATCAAGCAGGAGTCCTATAGACAACACCTTCACAACTCTGATTCATCCCCACAGAAGGCCCATCCTATGTACTAAATGAAGTTAGAGTCCTGTGTAAAAATTAGCATGTGACCATGTAATTACAGATTGTATCATAGTGCATACACACAAACAGACTGAATTAAGTTCCACAATCAACCTTAATTCTGGCATTTCCTAACTTTTGAGTGCTTGGCTTTGCAACTTTAACACTTTTTCAACATTGTTTTTGTGTATAATTTCCTAAAAAAGTAAAGTGAAACGACAGAAATTCCACCATGTGATGACATATTGCCAACCACCTGGCTCATCAGCAGGGTTGTAACCTGTAGGTCCGCAACACAGACATCTGCTACTTCAGCTACCTAAGTAATTGATAACAGCAGAAAGATGTCATCCTCTAAGTAAATAAATACTTTGGGGGGGGATGAGACATACACTTTGTCAACAGGTTTCACACACATTGGCTATCAAAAGCGAAATGGTGTAATTCCAGAATTTTGGTTTTTATTTCAGGTTCTGGAAAGGAGTGTTCTTAACAATCACAGAGGGCTTTGAGTACCTGTTCCCCACAAGCCTGACCCTTCTTCCCTATTCCCTCCAGCCTGTCCACATGCCACTCCTACCTTCCCTCAGCCCCAGCGCCTCATCCCAATCTTCCTCCAGCTCCCTGGATCCAGAATCCCTGTTCCAACCGCCTCATCTAGCCAGTTCTAGTTGCCTGCTCTGGGCTTCCCGTTGACATTGCAGTCTTTCACAACCTCATCTCCCAATCCTCACCCCCGGGCTCAGAATCCCAGTCTCTCCTCCTAATTCCTTGCCCAGCTAGTCTCAGTCTTCAAACCCTGGGTCTCTTATCCTAGTCCCAGTTTGCTTGCCCAGCCAGTCCTCATGTCAACCTCCAGGTCTCCCTCACTCAGTCCAATCTCCCTCCTCTGGTCTCTTCATCCAAGCTTAGTCTTTGGTCCTCGCTCTGCTATTGTTCTCAGTGTGCCTGCTCTCAATTAAATGGTTGAAAGAATACTTTTAGCGGGAGCAAAATAACATTTCCTTCGATTTAGAGCTTGGAAGTGGATACACCATTTCTGCCAGGAAAAACAAACAAACATCAACCTGCAGCAAACACTGGGCATGTGAAATTTCAACTCAAACTTGACCAAGTTATAAGCAACTGAGAACAGGGTCTTATAATGGGAAATGTCAGGCAACCTGAAGTATAGTTGGCAGTTCCAATTCTGTCTAAAATATAGATTAGATTAGATGCCTTATTCTGCTCCTGTTGAAGTCTAGAATTAAACCCATTGAATTAAACTGGAGTAGGAGGAAGCACATATTGTTATCAAGCTGATACATGCACATTGTTTTCCTATCTTTTTAATAGAAATCTAACACTATTTATCATGAAAATTTGTCTAATTATTGGTACTGGTAAGCAACGCATAGTTTGCTGACAATATAGAATTGATGATATCTGATTATGGCAGCTGATTTTATACATATAAAGGAAGAGCTTAAAAATAAATGCTGAAAATTATAATTTCAAAAATGAGTCAGCTACAGAGAAAGTAAGACAAAGGCAAAAGAAACCTCTCAGAGCAAAATGTTTTATTTCCATTTATTTCCAATGCTTTGCAGATGTGTGGGGCAAGTAGGAGGCTAATACATCTCACTTTAGCAGTACTAATTGTTTGCATTATCACAATAATCAAATGCAACCATATTAATCTCTGTGGTTATTAACTTGATTTTTACACATTAAGATTTAGATTTAATCCCCCAGGACCATCTATTAATGCTTTTAAAGTTGAAGGGTTTCAACAGTTTTAAGTTTTTTTCCCCCTCTTTTAGCTGCAGGCAGTAAAATTTAAACGTGTGTGGAGTTTTGTATTTTGCATTCCTGTGGGATTTTCAGAGACACTGCTGTCAAGGACCATGAATCATGTTAATACATAGCAACCTCTACAGCTATTAAAATGTCTGCAATAATGTGATTATTTTAAAACGGAAAAACTAATATCACATGTATTACTTAAAGATCAACCTCTCTTTTTTTAAGTCCTTGGAAAAGACTGCATTTGGGAAAAAAAATAAAAATGTTTGTGAGTGCAGCTAAAATGTGAAATGTCTAAACTACTCAGAGGGGAAACTTCAGTTCCTTTTACAAGACCCATCCTTACCATGATTATAGTCAATGAAGCATAAAAATGGCATACACAAAAAATCAAGATCAATAAGCATGAAAAGCTATTTTATTTTTGTTTAGGCAAGTTGTAGTGATACTGACCTACCAGCACAATATCCAGTTTTATGCTTTCATGGTCAAAGAATGATGATATCCAAGCAGAAAACTGGGCATGGGCGTGTTTTGATGAAAGGTCAATGTGGAGTTTAGAGCTGGTACTGTAGAGTGCCAAAGACTGGTTAAAAGCTCAATTTTCAGGCTAAACTTACTGAGTACATCAATTACATGCTATATAAACAAGAAAACATAGGTGACCTCTACTAACAGAAATAAGGGAGCTTGTCTCTGTAAGTTTGGGTCTTTAAATATTATCTCAGAAGGCAGTAACAGTAAAATTCTGCCCTAAAGGGGGGGGAAAAAGGTTCTCTAATTGTGCATATTAGGGAGACTAGGTGGGCAATGTACCATATTTTATCGGACGAAATTCCGCTGGTGAAAGAGACAAGCTTTCAAACTACTCAGAGTTCTTCCCAATTGTGCATAGTGACTTAGTTGATGGGCCTATTACTATTAGTAGCATCATGCCTCCAGAAAATAGCAATGAATCCAGCATGCCATGCTAAATAGCTTCATAAGATAATACTAACCAGTCGGTGCTATCTATATTGGTTATTCTTGTGATAAGTATTCCCTGAGTAGTTGGGACTTGGCTGGGCATTCAGTGGCCATGTCATAACAGCACAGCTGGAGAAGTATGGGAACCAGTGCAATGTTTCTGCTTGTATTGTCTTTGCTTCAGTTGGTCCCTGAGTTTAGGGTTCTGCACCTCATTTATATTCCATAGATGATAGAGACAGGCACCTCCTACACACCTTGATTTAAAAGAAGGTATGGGTAGGAAGTCATGGGATTTCCTGTCCCCTTGCTCACAATTTATAAGGTGATTCAGAAAGATACTACACCAGTGTGAGAATTTATTCTACTTAATTGAGACTTGCTGGAAGCATTATGGCTAAACTGCCCTGGACCCGCCCAATCCTCTCTGATCTTAGAAGCTAAGCAAGGTTGGGCCTGGCTAGTACCTGGATGGGTGACCTCCTTGGAATACTAGGTGCTGTAGGCTAACACCTGGCAGTAGGTATAAAATGCCTCCAACGACAGGTGGAGTGATGCATTGGTTGGAGTATACCCCAGTTGTATCACTGGTCCTGTCTGAGTGCTGAATGGAGGTGGATATGCTGACCAAAGTGGACCCTGCCATAGTGTGGGACTAACGCTAAGAAAAACAACAATTGAGACTTGCTGAATCGGATTGCCTCCCTGGAAACTGATTTAGCTGAATGAGAATGAAATAAGAAAGCTGCTTAATCAGTACAATATTAGCATCAGTTCATCTTAATAGGTAGCAATTTAGCTAGTGCCAAGTAGTTTAGTGGTATAAGTGTTAAACGGGTCTGAAATGCTAAGCTCTGGTCTTTCAATACACAAGGTGACAAATGTTATGCAATATATTTGACTGGGTACTCAGAAGGGTCAAGGGAGACTCGGGATTCCAGTCAAGGGCAGGCGGGTTTCAGTTAAGGGTATTAGCTTTCAGGGGGCATCCAACCAAAGAATTTTAGACTATGGTGTTAAGAAGCTCTTTTAGCATTTATACAAATTATGCCTTTTTTTGTAAAACTAAAACATGAATGAAACATTACTGTTGAGAAATGTCAGAAAAACAAAGTAAAGGTCAAAATCTCAAATATGCACACTCCAGTCACTTTGTGCGTAATTATAGCTTAAGATATAATAGAATCGTAGAACTGGAAGGGACCTTGAGAGGTCATCTAGTCCAGTCCCCTGTACTCATGGCAGAACTAAGTATTATCCATCCCTGACAGGTGTTTGTCTATCCTACTTTTAAAAATCTCTAATAATGGAGATTCCACAACCTTCCTGGGCAATTTATTCCAGCGCTTAACCACCCTGACAGTTAGGAAGCTTTTTCTAATGTCCAATCTGAACCGTCCTTGCTGCAATTAGCTTCTTGTCCTACCTAACCTTAGAGGTTAAGGAGAAATTTTTTCTCCCTCCTCCTTGTAACAACCTTTTATGTACTTGAAGACTATTATCACCCCTCCCCCCAGTCTTCTCTTCTCCAAAGTAAACAAACCCAATTTTTTCAGTCTTTCTCATAGGTCATGTTCTCTAGACCGTTAATCATTTTTGTTGCTTTTTTTTGGACTTTCTCTAGTTTGTCCACATTGGCACCCAGAACTGAACACAGTATTCTAGTTGAGGCTTAATCAGTGTGGAGTAGTGGGACATTACTTCTTATGTCTTGTTTACAACACTTCTGCTAGTACATCCCAGAATGATGTTTGCTTTTTTTTTTTTGCGATAGTATTACACTGTTGACTCATATTTTGCTTGTGATCCAGTATGACCCCCAGATCCCTCTCTGCACTACTCTTTTCTAGGCAATCATTTCCCATTTTTTGTGTGTGCAAATGATTGTTCCTTCTTAAGTGGAGTACTTTGCATTTGTCCTTATTGAATTTCATTCTATTTACTTCAGATTATTTCTCCAATTTGTTCAGATCATTTTGAATTTTAATCCTATCCTCCAAAGCACTTGCAGCCCCTTCCAGCTTGATATCATCTACACATTTTATAAGTTTACTGTCTATGCCATTATCTATATCATCAATGAAGATATTGAACAGAACTGGACCCAGAATGGATCCCTGCAGGGATCACTGGATATGTTCTTCCCAGCTTGACTGTGAACCACTGATAACTACTCTCTGGGAATGGTTTTCCACTATAAAGTGGTTATACACTCACTTTATAGTAGCTTTATCTAGGTTGTATTTCCCTAGTTTGTTTATGAGAAGGCAATGCAAGACAATATCAAAAGCTCTACTAAAGTCAAGATATGGTATATCTACTGCTTCCTCCCATCCACAAGGCTTGTGACCCTGTCGAAGGAAGCTATTAGGTTGGTGTGACACGATTTGTTTGACAAATCCATGCTGACTATTACTTATCAACTTATTATCTTCTTGGTGTCTGGAAATTGATTGCTTAATTATTTGTTCCATTATGTTTCTGGGTACTGAAGTTAAAATGACTAGTCTGTAATTCCCAGGTTGTCCTTATTCCCCTTTTTATAGATGGGCACTATATTTGTCCCTTTTCCAGTCCTTTGGAATCTCACCCATCTTCCATAACTTTTTGAAGATAATCACTAATAGCTCAGATATCAGTCAGCTCCTTGAGTATTTTAGGATATATTTCATCACCTGTTGACTTGAAAACATCTAACTCAGTGTCTAAGTCATTTTTAAACTTGTTCTTTCCTGGTGTTAGCCTCTGATCCTAACTCTTTTTCTGTGGCATTGACTAAGTCCAATTGCTACTAAACTTTTCTTGTGAAAGCTGAAAGGCAAACAAAGTCATTTAGCATTTCTAATGTATTTGTAGAATATTTTCTTGTTACCCTTTATGTCTCTAGCTAGTTTAATCTTATTTTGTGCTTTGGCCTTTCTAATTTTGTCCCTATGTACTTATTTGTTTATATTTGTCCTTCATAATTTGACCTAGATTCTGTTTTTTTGTAGGATTCTTTTTTGAGTTTCAGGTGATTGAAGATCTCTTGGTTAAGCCAGGGTGGTCTCTTTATATATGCTCTTTCTTCATATAATAACATTGAAAATGTTTGTCAGTTAATACAACAATCAAAAAATATAAGCAAAGCTGCTAGCATTGCTTAGACTAGAGCTAATGTTAGCTAATATTTCCCATTATAAGATCTTGTTTTCAGTTGCTTATAAATTAGCTGTTCAGGCTGAAATTTTCATGCTGGGTATCTGGCTCAGGCTGAAAGCTTTTAGAAAGTTTAAGCAAAAATATTTCAGCCATTTCCAAGAACAAGATTAGGGGAAAAATACAGTATTTTGCCCATGTTTAAAACCTTTGTATAACCTTTATTGAGAAGTTCTAGCACACTCATGCTTTGGAGCGTGGATTTGAAATTTGACAATGGGATTGCCTTAGTGACAGGGATGTTCCTTTTGCTATTCTTGGGGGGGGGGGGGACCACAAATTTGGTTGTTATAAGCCTTTAGTAAAGTTTGCACATGATCAGTAGAGGCATGTTAAAGTTTGGCAGATAAATTTCTCTGAAGTTTCTGTCTGCACTTAACATGTTCTAGCCTAGGGCTCCAGGATTGGTGCAGGACTTTCCCTGCAATTGCTGTTCCTATCTGTTGCAGTGCAAGGTGCTGTAAATGAGAGCAGGGAGGCTCTCTCTCCTGTGCTCTAAATGTTCCTTTTGCTGGCAACTGTGGAAAAATTATAGGTGATCATGTAAGTAAATCTGTATCATAATGCACAAGATTGGCCAGGCAATCTTAATTCTGGCATTTTATAATTTATCAGTGTGCAGAGGGGTTGGTGGCCCCTCGTGGTCTCTGTCTCTGCCCAATGCTACCCCCTAATCTCCCACATCCAGGCCCTTTTCTTTACAGAGGCTCCACACACATCCAATTGCCCCCCTTCTAGTGCATCTCAGTTTATTCAGACAATAAATTCAAAAAAAATGTAGAGTCCCAAAATTTGTTCCAAGTCTCAGCTCTTACCTCAGAGCCTGGGTTTAACTCACAGCTGTCCTGTGGTGCTCAGAGCCAACTGCCCTGTGGACTTCCCAGAATCAGCTCCCCCAAACAACTGCTTCAGCTTTCTAATACAGAACCAGCTGCTTGCAGTTCCCTCCCCATGCCAGGTGTCCCTGGTTAGCCAGACTGCTCTAAGCTTCAAGTCTCCTGCAGACAGTTCCCTCATTCCCTCTTACTCCCCTTACTCCCTCTCATATTTGCCTCCCACACATACACTCCGCCCCCAAGTGGGCCTGTCAGGTCACTTACTCTGTGGCTCACCATCAACATCTCTCCTGGGCAGAAAGTCTGCAGCCTGACCATGGACCATCTGTGACAGTATCACTCCCAGGTGTCTGCATATAAAATAAACTCTTGTGAAAAATCGGGGCTATGCGATATGGGTTGGTGACAACCTTTTAATTCCTTTGGGGAGACCATGTTACTTGGCACTGGTCTGTTTCCTTAATGAGATTGGTAAGGAGAGCCACTAGAGATGCAAACTCAGGCACAAACCACTCATAATATCCTGCGAGCCCAAGAAATACCCACACTTGGTTTTTTTGTGTTCTCAATGAGTGTGCTAGGGCTTCCACTTCACTGAGCAAGCGTTGCACGTTACCATTCCCCACCAGACACTCTAGTCTCCTGCTTTCCTAATGTACATTGCTTAGAGTCTGAGGTCAAACTGGTGTCCTATGGGGCCCAAAGGACTGCGGCTACATCACTGAGGTGGGTTGGTCAATGCTGACCATAGATTACCACGTTATCCAGGTAGGCTGTCACGTAGGGTTGATGTGGCCGCCACATCTGGTCCATCAGTCTATGAAAGGCGGCTGGGATACCAGGCAAACTAAAGGGCATATTAACAGACCAAAAAAGCCTATGCAGGTCGAAAAGGCTATTTTAGCATAGGAATCGGGACAGTTGGATCTGCCAATAGCCCGTAGTTAAGCCTAATATCAAGCCTGGCCAAGTTGATTGAGCAGGTCATGAACTCAAGGTTAAGGCATTATTAGTTCAGGAAGAAAACCCACAAAACCCAAGAAGCAGCCCTTTTACAAACACCCCATTAGTACATTGCAAGTATGGCCCCTTTCAGCCAACAAAGCTGCTGTGTAGTCAGAGCCCCTCTTGACCTCCCCCACTGTGGTCAGTCCCAGAATGTATTTTGAATCAACATACCTGAGTGATGAAGCAGTGGGGGTGACAAGCCAGTGGACCCACCTCCACTCCTCTCTTCTATGACGTCGTACTTTCCCACTGCTTGTAATACTAGTCCTCAGCCTTATGCCTTTAAATCCTCTCTTCTCCAGGCCAGGTTCACTTTCAAATTATGAAAAAGCAAAGGCTAACTAGTGGTAGCATTACTAATGACTAGCATTCATAGTCCCAACACGCAGTCCTTCCATACCAAATGTAATTCCCCTCACACCGCTCTTTGGGAAAATGGTAGCACTAGAACTGCAGTTTTCCCCAGTAGCGTAGAGGACACAGTTTTCAGACAAAGACTTGCTCCTTTGTACCCAACTCTTCTCAAGATCCATCTTTTTTAGAACAATACTGCCTGATATTTAACAGAGGGACTTAAAGGGAGTTCTCAAATTTCATGCAAAGGCTGATGGAGGTATAATTCATTGTACAAGTAGTATCTGGACCTGTGTGAATTCCATGGATGCCTGTTTGCATTCAGCAACTCATGTGAGTTGTTTTCCACTCCTGCTGCTTCTGTTCCCACCTTATGTGTTATCTTCTCCCTATCCTCTTATGTCTCTGATACTTCTCTGGCCATTGCCATCTCCAGGATACATTCATGAACATTACTCAACCAGGCCTTTTGTCCCAAAGACCCATATATTCCCAAACATAGCAGACAGAGCAGAAAATCTGGAAACATGATGCATTTTAGGGCAGACTTCTTTGTTACCAAAAAAGATGACAAGATGATTCAAAAAAATTCATGAGAGGTACACCGGACCACTCAGTGTAGCCCACATTTCTATAGCGCAGGTTCACATACCGCACATCGTGGTGATGGACCCCAAATTTAAATATTTAAATTGGGATCCATGGCAACACGTCCACCGCATTAATGTGGTCCCCACATTAGCATGAGACTGTGCATGGATCCCAAACCCCAGGCTATAGTGGGGGTCCGGTGTACTATGGCCACACTTGTTGCTTTGGTCATTGTTGTTATGCAGAACCCTGGCAGAATTTGTGGATATTTCCACTGCTTGGTGAACTTAACTTTGGCATAGTTCACTTGAAGGTTTAAACTAGTGTAAATGGTGAATTCTCTGTAACTTGAAGCCTTTAAACCATGAATTGAGGATTTCAGTAACTCAGTTAGAAGTTATGGGTCTATTGCAGGACTGCGTGAGATTCTGTGGCCTGCAGTGTGCAGGAGATCAGACTAGATCAGGGGTAGGAAACCTATGGCATGCGTGCCAAAGGCGGCACGTGAACTGATTTTCAGTGGCACTCACATTGCCTGGGTCCTGGCCACTGTTCGGGGGGGGGGGGGGCTCTGCATTTTAATTTAATTTTAAATGAAGCTTCTTAAACATTTTTAAAATCTTATTTACTTTACATACAACACTCGTTTAGTTATATATTATAGACTTATAGAAAGACACCTTTTAAAAATGTTAAAATGTATTACTGGCATGCAAAACCTTAAATTAGAATGAATAAATGAAGACTCGGCACACCACTTCTGAAAGGTTGCCGACCCCAGGACTAGATGATCACAATGGTCTCTTCTGACCTTAAAGTCTATGAGGAGCAATATGTTCCCTGCGTCCTGACACTTACTGCTGGTACTTACTGGATGGTTAAATTGTGCCTCCCAATCTTGGACACACTTTCTCCAATAATTTAGGGAGAATAGGGGATCACTGATGTCCTGACACAAAATTTGGCAGATAGGGTAGAAAAAGAAAATAAAAGAAGCCCAAGCACACAACTGGCCTCCATTCCCTAATCATAATGGCTAATTGCCATTTTCCACTAGATTCCCAAGACGACTTTCTGGCTCTTTTAAACTGTTTCCCCTTCCCAGGAAGCCCAACCCCCGCACCAGCCATCCAGCACAGAATGTTCAGCTGAATGGGAATTTTGTTGGGGAAAAGCAGGATTGAGTGATAGCCAGCGATATACTGTTGGAACTATAGACACACAACTGACTGGGCTCAGTTATACTGTATGATCACTGAGTTTACACATGCTGAAAAGAGAGTGTTCTAGAATCTTCACTCCATCAATAGCCACGAGTGATGGACTACGTTCCGCCTATGTGCATGGTCATAGATGTGATGTACAGCTGACATTGGGTCAGTGAAATGGTTCAACATAAACAGTAAGTGTTCATATCCTGTATTAGACTTTACTGAGCTATGGACAGGTGTGATGCGGCAAGGGGTGGGCTGCGGGTCTGAGAATCATGTGAGATGTGTGTGACTATTGTGACAGACCGCTCTCTGACCCCTCTCAGGAACAGGCAGGAAACCCTTTTTGCTCCAAACAGTGCTCTTTAATTTACAGTGCAGGCCCCCCCACCAACATATACAACTTTATACAGTGCAGTCCTTTTAGTTACAGCTCTACAGCTCCAGCTCTCAATAGCTCATTAACATCCAGCTCTCAATAGCTCATTAACATCCAGCTCTCAATATACCGCTCTAAAACAGCTACAGGGGGAGGCTGAGTCCACTACCCCCGGTTGGGACTCCCTCCCCAACTGCACCCGCAGAGTGAGTATTAAACAGCTTTAGATACAGCTCTGGATAGCTCTAGCATACAGTTATACAGCTCTACAGACTCTATGTAGTCCAGCTAACATACAAACACAGCTCTGAATAGCTCATGCCACCACCCCTGGGCTTCCTTCCTGGCAGCCTTATATCCCCCAGAGGAGGCTGCCAGGTGCAACTCATGCAGGCTGATTGCCCTGCAAGCCAGGTGGCTAATTAGCCTTCCTGCAAGGGAGGTTTGCAGAGGGCCTTTCTCCCTCTTAAAGGGGCGGCAGGCTGGGTCAAGCCCACCCTGCCACACTATATACACTATATACCAGGTATTGGTGGCTTGGGAATCTGGCACTTCCCTCTCATAAATATGTAGGAGAGGACCTCGAATGACTGAGAAGGGTTTATCTATGCAAGACGGGCCTTTGGCATCCAAATATAGTGCTAACTGGATTGGTGAGGAAGGGGGAAACAACTGGAAGCAGAATCCTTACCTGCTACCAGACATTCAGTTTATGGTGGATTTTGCCGTGGGAGTTATGTCAGTTACTGTGTATTTAGTCCATTTTTCTTGTAGTTAAACTAGCTTCTATGCTTTCAGATAAATCCTAAGCACTGGAGTTGGCCCTGATCTATGGCTCCAGAACAGTTTTTTACTGGATATCACTGGTCTCATTGGCACTGAAGCAGCTCTATCCCCCAATATAATAACCATTCAAACAGTGGCCAAAGCCAGGTGCACCAGAGGGAATGAATAGAGCAAGTAATCATCAAGTGATCCATCCCCTGTTGCCCATTCCCAGCTTCTTGCAAACAGAAGCTACGGACACCATCCCTGCCCTTCTGGCTTTAGAATCTATGAACCTGTTTGCTTTTGTTGGACTAGTTCTTTTATGTGTAAAAGATGGGAGAAAGCATATGAACGCTATCTATCAGTGTTGTTTTCCCCTCTGCACTGTGCTCACACAATCTCAAATGCTAGTTACCTTTATTTATTGGGAGGTGCATGTAAATCTATACGTGATACAGTTTAGCGATTTTATACTACTAATACGTGTGTGAGACTCTAGTTCAAGCTAAGAGCTCCGCCTATGAGAAAGTAGACCCCCCCCCCCCAAATACTCTGGCGATTTTTTGGAGGTTTAAAAGAATAGGATACTTTTAGTAGCAACGTTTAAAACTCAGGTGTGTTTGACAGAAAAGAAACAGTAATATTTTATTAGTAGCTATAGTCCAGACAACAAATGAAAAGTCTGCTCCCGTTAGGCAGTTTGGACCTTCAAGTCCCATTGATTATAATGAGAATTGATGGCACTCCACACCTTCCAGCGGGTGCTTGGAAGGGTTGGTCCCAAACACTTGAACAAGAAAGAAAGGGCTGGATACTCTGCAAGCAGCCGTCCCCCTTGTGATGCTCAGGTGACACACAGGAACCAGATTCTGTCTGTAAACGGCCAGTGAAGTACATCCCTTGTTGAGGGGAGCTACCCAAATATGTAAGCGTGGCAGAAGCAACTTCTGTGTCAGCTGCTGTCCACACCAGCATAGAAGACATGAAGCGGTGATACTCTGATCTTCAATTGGCACAAGGATGCCCTATCTGTCTGTGGGGACAGGTTGATGCTGAATAAGGGAGCAAGGAATCAAGGAACCACATCCAGCTCCCAGACAGCCTCCACCTATGCTGAGTCAAGTCCAAACTCTATTTTGCATACAAACAATATACATTAGGGGTACTCTTTAGACATCTTTCTTCCATTGGTAATAGATACAGTACTTACCTTTATCACAATGTATCATAGTCAGCCCATATTGCCACAAATTGTAGTATACTTTTGAGAAAAGAAAATAATTCTGTATAAAAAGCAAATAGATATAAAGGGAAAAATCCTGCCCAATCCTACACAATTGCCTTACAAGAGCCAAGTCATGACACCCAAGTTCCTAAAACACCTGATCCAAAGCCCGGTGAAGTCAATGGGAATCTTCTATTGATGTTCATTGACTTCACCAGGCTTTGGATTAGGCCAAAAGCAACCACATGCAGAGGGAATTGCTTTGTGGCTTGGGTGCACTAACAAAAAAACCCGCTAATGAGACAGGACAATACCACTGCAACCAGAGGCATGGTTCAGGGAAATGGGATGTGCTTGTCTGAAAATCCAGCAGGGGTTATGCTGCCATCTGCAGCAAGAACAAGATGGGGCAGTGTGCACTTTACTCCTCAAGATAGCTGTAGTAAAACAAAACAAACCTCACAGTTTATGCAGCTCACCTAATGTGGCATCCTGCCCTGTGATAGAAAGACTTCTCTGCTACTGGGCACATCTGACAGCATGTTTTTGTATGGGGTCTGTGTTGACTGTCTGAAATATTGTGACAATTTGGCCTTTTATGTTTAATTTCACAATGGAAGCCATGGTTCTCATTTCACATGGACCAGTTTTACACTGGGCTAACTCTCTTGGCTTCAATTATGACAGAGTCAGTGAGATGAGAGTTTAACCTGCTGCAACAACTAGAGAGAGGAAGTACTACTCAACCTGAACAAAGGTTGCAGTTTTGAGCCTTAAATGTATTTTGAAAGCATCTTATAATAAAAAAACCCCCTCCCTGAACGAAAATTATTGGAGAATTTTATTTTTAGATTACCATGCTGCTCAGTGAACGTAGCCTCGTGTATAATCAACAATTATTAAATCAGTTGTTGCACATATATGCTTAGACGATGCCCTACTGACTGATCCCAAAAATTCATAGTCAAGTGTTTTATCAAGAGAATCACTGGATTCTTATTTATTACAAAGTTCTATCCCTGGAATATACCATAGTGCAGGGGTCTCAAAGTCCCGGGTCACGGCCCATCTGCGGCCCAAGAACTTCCCTACTGCGGCCTGCAGAACAGAAGCATGCAGCCATGCTGCTGGCAATGTCTGCTGCAGGAGCCATCCCCTGCAGTTCCTATTGGCTGTGGGAGAGGGACAGAGATACCATCACTAGTTGTTGGGCGGAGTCAGCCATGGAGGCAGCATCACTAGTTGCCAGGCAGAGTCACAGTTTTTCCACAATTATAAACAAATCAAAATCCTGAACACAACTATCTGATGCACACCTTGCTGCAATCCTGAAGGTTTCAAACTGCTCAGTCACTGAGGCCAAACATCAACAAACTGACAGAACTGAAATATTGCCAAGTGTCTGGCAAACACTAAAAACTCTCTGGCAGGTGAAAAATTGTATCAAGTTGTACGGCAGTTTTATTATTTCTAAGAAATTTGAAATAAAAAATACAATAGAAACGTTTTCTTTTTTGAACATCATCTTCAGTGACATTATTGATCCGCTGGGAGGATTTGAGGACTGGCCCTGGCCCTAAGGTAAACTGAGTTTGAGACCCCCGCCATAGTGGAAAATAGAAGGATTTTCCATGTTTCCTTATGGATTCACTAATGAAAACGGTGCCTTTGTTGCTGTTCATGGAATTCTTCCTTACGTGTAAGGGGATAAATGGACAGTATTATGGCATAATCAACAAGGATGTATTTCAGTGGGGCTTTTAGTAAGTGAAACGTTGTAGTTTGGAGGTTATCTTGAAGATCAAATCCCTAGTCAGAAAACTATATTGTTGCCTTCATTTTCCTTTCTCAACCCCATGAAGGCTTAATTGGCAGCTAACTTACATTGTGATCTTCTAGCTTTTGAGAATGTTCTTTCTTGTAGCAGACTTTTCTTTAATGAGCATTTCCTTAAGGGAATTAATTATTACCTTGACTGGTGTATTCATGTTTCCATCAGGAAGTTTTATAAATTACCAAACTCTTGAAAAACTGTGCAGCCATAAAAATCACATGGAGTCTCTGTACCCCCATCTAACCCCATTAAATCAGGTGTGTTTTGTTTTGTTTTGTGCTAGGGTCTCTCTCTCTCTCTGTGTTAAATGACAACGTTCAAACTCAATTGCCGCTAATCTCTAATGTGAATGTGCTGTGGCACGGTTATGGATTTATAGCAACGACGCTATGCGACGAAACATGTCAGGGAGTGAGATGAGTTCAAATGAATGAAGAGCTTCATCACTGCATGAGCATAATTTCTGCAGAGAAAATGCTCATTACAGATCTGACTCTTCTACCTTGTTTACAGTTTATGCAGAGCTTTCAGAAATACTCTAACTGTGCAGCACTCTGTGGGGAAAAAATAGTCACAGTATCAGTCACCATATTAACAGGGGGCCAAATCCTGGGCTCCCTACTTCAATCGACATAAGGACTAAGAATAACACAAAGCGTTTAGAGTGTGACCCTGCCTCAAACACGAAGGAAGTGGTAACACACAGTTGTGCTGCCCCAGAAGCAGACCAGGGACCAGATTATGAGTCAGAGTCACAATACTGCCCCTGATTTCCCCTTTGGTCCAGAGAAGAGGTAGTACGCACGGTCTCTAAGCTTGGTACAAATGAGTACCCCTTCTATGTTGCCAGCAGGTTGAAAGGGAGGCAGGGGAACAAGTTC
This sequence comes from Sternotherus odoratus, assembly GCA_032164245.1. Lineage (NCBI taxonomy): Eukaryota > Metazoa > Chordata > Testudines > Kinosternidae > Sternotherus > Sternotherus odoratus. The sequence continues at coordinate 67,411,933 of JAVMKO010000002.1, read as the reverse complement.
CACCCACTCCCTGCCTACATAGTCAGGAGGGGACATAGTGGTCTTACTGAGGTGGTCGAATTGAGATATGAGTAGCCCACACAGGGAAGGAAAGAGGTATCTCATACCACCTTTACACTTCTTTACTCCCCTGGCGGAGAATGATCACAGCTATGTAAGGACCTCACAACATGATCCAAGGAGACAATGGTAAAGTAACAGTGTAGTAACCAACAGCAAGAAAAATCAGTAATTAAGCCTGCCACATCATTTTAAACTCATTCCATGTTGTCTAATTGCAGCATATATAATACATAAGATCATACTGTGCTGGATGATATCAATGCAATAACTGAGTGCAGTGTCATGGTTTAGGACAGGCTGTCTTTGAATTTCTTTGTGTGAGTAGGGTGGCACTCCCACCCTGCCAAAAATGTGTGACACCATAAGGTCAAACTGCCTCTTTCCTAGGGCATAGCTTTATTGGTAACTCAAATAACATGAACAGAATCTACACTTCAGCTGATGCTTTCTTTCCAAGCCTGATTGTACCTTGGGTTTTTTAAAAGATTGTCCTGTCCATACCCTTAGTTTTCTCAGCCCAGAGGGTCACTCCTACTTTTCTGAGATCCTGATGAAGTTAACAAGCCACACACCTACTTCAGTGAGTCAGCTCAATAGCTTTATGTAGGATGATGAGTCCTGCTAAATAAAAGGATGGATCAGAGGCTGCCTTATGCTTTTGTTACTTAGGGGCTTGTCTTCACTGCAGAATTAACTCAAGTCATAACCTGAGCCATAGACATGCACTAAAACCCTTAACTTGAGTGTGATGGTGCTTTTAACTTAGCCCATCAGGTGTACAGGCTAATGTTTAAGTTAACACAACTTGGCAGCTGCTGACGTGGCCACTTTGCAACGTGGACGCAGACTAGCTCCACTGGAGTTCCACTAGTTCTCCCACATCTCCCTATAATTCACCCCATGTACTTGGAAAAGACAGATAAGTTCTTCCACAACTCACTGGGAAAGAATTCATAGAGCGGCTCAACTGACTGCAATGCAAAGAACCATGGGATATGTCCCATGGTTAGTGACTGATATGAGTAGTGCTGCGCTAGTGTGGTAGTGCTGATAGTCAGTGCGGCCACGCTCACTATAGTGAGGGAAAGTCAGGTAAAGACACATTAGTATAGATGACTCTGGTTAAATATTCAGTGAGAACATTCCCTTGGAGGCACACATTTCATGTTACTTAATGTTAATGTAATTTGGGGGGAGTAACTATAAGTGTTTTACAATTATCAGGATAAACCTTGTCCCTTTTCTGTGCTGGAGTAAAGGACATATTAGCCTTTGACTCTCACACATATGTTTTATGCTATCTAGGTGCAGTGTTGCATGTGTTTAAGGTATTAACAGTCTTTTTTTTATGCCTTCAGTATAACATTAAAAACTGAGTTATAGGAGGGATATCTGATGTCAGTCTGTCCTGAAAATTACAGCAAAAATATGAATTGTGGTAGCTATATATATACATATATGATTCCATAACTCATATGCAGTGGGGTTATGTCCTTTTTAACATTTCTGTCAAATGTTTCATATTAGGAATTGTACAGCTTATGTGCTTAATTTTTTTATTTATTTTTTACAAATTGGGCTATATTATTGTTGCCCCTTTTTGATCTGAACAGCTAATCAAAGTTCAGAGTTGGAGTAGAAATTGAGATGGATTCTGGTATCTTCCTTGAAGAAATCTTGCTTATTTAGAAGGACATTACAAAGTCTTGCTTCTCCAAATGTAGCAGCAACCAAAACAGGGGATAACTTATTTTTTTTCAGCCCCCCAGGCAGTTTAGCCAATACCAGCCCCAAAGCATCTCTCAGGCCACATTATGCTTACAGGCTCCTACTTGGCTTTCTTCGGGCTTCTCTGTCTTTCTCTGGTTCTGTGTTCTCCCTTCCGTCATAACAAACACACATCTTTCCCCCCCCCCCCCCAAAATACTCAGCAAAATCCCCTCTGCACATACCAAACTCCTGGGTGAGTTCACATAATCCTTTTATATTGTGTGGGGGTTTATGCTTACCTTATCCTTACAGTTATGTTAATTGAAGTTCATAGTCATCCACCTTCATGAGGTTTTAACTCAAACCTTAACAAGATTTCCCCCAGCTCCTAACATTATTCTGTCTTTAGCTGTACCTAAAATAATTACTTCCCTCCATAATTTCCCACCATTGCTAACACTGATTAAATTCTGGCCCCAATAGAAAACTTTGGGATAAATATTTATCCCAACTTTTCCATAGTTTAAAACTGAGTTTAAGTTTAGTTCTAGAAAAGGACATTTCAAAGTGGTGGTGGTGGTGGTGAGATTTTTCTGAACATATCCACCCATCCTTATTCTCACCAAGAATGACTGATTTTTGGATAGCAATATGTGCTAACCAGTAAGGAGGGAATAATGCAAACATTACTAGTGAAAGATAGCTAGAGAAATCTCTTCTTTTTTTTAAATTAAGGCCCCCTCCCAAGTGTGACTCTTCCTACATGACTTTGGCTTGCTCACTCCTGAGGTGCACTATAGGGGAAAGGTTTGAAGTTTTCTGAATTTGCATGTCTTTGGTGGTCAAAGACAAAATTCTCTGTTTTCTATATATTATTGGGGCATACAAGGAAAAAAAACCACACACACACACACATGGCCTTGGGCACTTAATATTTTATTCTCCTGCACAAGCTATAAAAAAAAAATCTTGTGATGTAAACCAGTCAGTTTGGCAGCCTGAGTTGAAGCGCTAAACCAAGTAAGGCAAATTGGTTTCCAGCAGTTCCAAAATAAACCTCGGGAGATGGCTGCCTCTGTACAAGCAAGCTAAGCTGTGCTTTACACTTATGGCATTAAAGTCCAAACCTCACATCAGTAAATGAGCATCTGAGGAAAGCTAATCAGAACTCCAGGAAAATAACTTTAAATCTGTGCTGTACAGATTCTGAACTGGATTTTTCTCTAAAGATTTATTAAGTCCTGAATGTCCAAAATGTATAGTGGAGTAAAATCCATTACGTACTGGTACTGGTCTGGGTGAATCATTCCAGGCAGAAGAGCGTAGATAAAATACAGTGGAGTATGCCAGGGTTTATTTTTCTCACTTTGCTCTATGGAGAGTGAATGCAAACTTAAACTGCTTTAATGTTTGCTCGGTTTGACTTTTTAACTCTTTCAGGTTAGGCTCAAAACACAGTATGCACTAGTTACATTTTATGACTAACTATAAAGGCAGAAAAATATGAATTCTTTCACTACTGAGTTTGGAGAATCACTGCCTGAGGATCATCAAGATGCAGGAGTGCCCAACCTATGGCTCCAGAGCCACACGTGGCTCTTCAGAAGTTAATACGCGGCTCCTTATGTGGGCACTGACCCTGGAGCGGGAGCTACAGGGGCCTATTTTCCAATGTGCCATGGGTTGCTCACTGCTCAACCCCTGGCTCTGCCACAGGCCCTGCCCCCTCTTCACCCCTTCCTGCCTCCCTCTCCTGAGCCTTCCATGCCCTCGCCTTGCTCCCTCCCCCACCCTGAGCCTTCTGCACACCATGAAACAGCTGATCAGGAGGTGCAGTGAGGTAGGGGGAGGCACTGATTGGTGGGGCTATCGGTATGTGGAAGGCGATGAGAGCGGGGGTGGGGAGAGAAGCTGATGTGGGGCTGCTGATGTATTACTGTGGCTCTTTGGCAATATGCATTAGTAAATACTGGCCCCTTCTGAGGTTCAGGTTGGCCACCCCCATCTAGAGGAACTGTCCCCTTCATAAATTGTGTGCACTGAAGTTTTTTCACTTACTTCAATAGGAGGTATTTATTTGCAGAGCTCCGTTATTAGCAGCCTGGTTTCAGTTAAGTCTGTTGGTTTATGTCTTTTTGTGTGAGGATTTTATGTCATGGATCTTATAAATTACATCAAGCTACTTGGCATAAATGTTGGCATAGATGAGATGCAATAAAGTTTCATATGGGTAAATTGTGTTTTTAGTAAAAGACCCAGTAAAAACAGGTTTGGGTTAATTTCAGATTGTCTTTCCCACTTTTAAAACTGTTTATGAGAGGGAGAATTAAAATTTAAAATCTGATTTTCAAAAATGTGCGTAGATAACAATACACCTATTTTGTGCTTGCATTTAACACAACATGTGCTAAATCGATGTTAGCATAGACAAAGGACTAGTGCCTCTAACTGTCCATTTGCCCAAAGAGTACTCTTATTTTGTTTATATAATTCTGGAAATTGTCTGTGCAAAGTAGGTACTCAATTGCACTCATTTTTTCCTTTTTATTGTGGTTACTGAATGTTTTATATTATATACACAAACACACCTTATGCAGTGCAAATAAAAATGTACAAAGATAATAAAACAGAAAAATGCAATTGAGAAACATACCCACAGATCAAAGGAACCCCTTGAAACTGAATATACTGCAGAAAAAGAAAACAGAATTAAATTAGGAAGACAAGATTAGAGAAGAGGAAAAATCTTTTTTTTTTTGCAGTTTTAAAATCTTACAGTCTGTGAAAGGTGTGAGATTGACAGCCACAAAGATTAAATCCTCTCATATCCACAGAAGAGATGCAGCACAGAGAGAAATATTTCAAGCTTCTTCACTCCCCATTCCCCTCTCCCCTCTAAACTGGAGCTAGCACCTCTAGTCTGGAAAGAGTAGCCCCTCTTCTTGTCTGTTCAATTTCTTCTCATGACTGAGACAAGGAGGCTGCTAATTTGTGTGAAGGTGGTTTTGGGATGAGCACTGCTGTCCCTTCAAAATGGCAGTGGGACCACCCAACTCATTTCATGTAGGCCACCACGCATCTATCAGCTGGCAATAATTGTTGAGTGCTACCAGCTTGGTAGGATTCACATTTTGTCACCAGTTTTGTTCAAAAATGTGCTTATTACAAAGATGCAGATAGCTGAGGCATCGGATTTTCCTTTCCTTTTAACTGTGCTGCAGTCTGTCATACTGAGGGTTATGGCTGTGAATGGAGTGCGACTTAGGGGTGCCGACCTTCCAGGGTTGTCCTGGAGTCTCCAGGAATTGAAGATTAATCTTTGATTAAAGATGATGTCCTGTGATGAAACCTCCAGGAATATGTATTGCCAAAATGGGCAACCCTCAGTGCAGCAGGGTGGAAAGAAGTAAAATCAACTCAGTCTGGGGACAACATGCAGGACAGCTGCAGAGATACATCCCCTTGTTACCCTTCAGCCACTGTTCTAATCTATGGGCTGGACAGCAGAGGAGCCCTTCCACGCTAGCTGTTGGGGTGATGGGGGCTTCTGGATCAACAGCCTTTATCCTGTCCCACTGCCAGCACCAGGGTTCACACAAGGGAAAAGAGGTGGTGGTCCTAGGGTGACCAGGTGTTCTGATTTTATAGGGACAGTCCCGATACATGGGGCCTTTTCTTATATAGATGCCTATTGCCTCCCACCCCCATCCCAATTTTTCACACTTGCTATCTGGTCATCCTAGGTGGTGCTTTTCCATCCACAAAATAACCTCTTCTCACAAGAAGCTGCTCACAGTAGACTGTGCAGATGTTCAATATACGACTATGTTCTCTGGGCTGCTTGGGATCAGCAGCTCTCCCTCAGTGGGGTCTATGTGTACCCAGGAGTTCTGCTGGGCTTCTTCAGCGTGGCTCCCTTTTGAGGGGGCACCAATGCCCTGACGGACTCTGCTACGCTCCTTGAGATTGGCTTCTCTTTGGGGGTTGGAAAAAAAGTGGTGGTATCTCCTAAGCCCACTCACTGATGGTAGTGAAGTGAGCTCTCGTGCACAGTTGATTGTGCAGATCTTCATAGTATGCTCCCCCCTCACCTTTCTCAGATACGCGAGGAGCCGTGAAATTTTAACAATGTTGACATTTGAAGTATTATCATTCGACATGTGAGTTCTCACCCACTGCAATGAATTGGACAGGTCACACCTTTCAGTGCTATTGTAAATATGTTCACAAGGAACTCTATTACATATTATAGGCCAGATCCTTAGGTCTTGCAGAGCTGGGCTCAGCACAAGACCTGTTGCAAGTACAAAGTGGCTCCAAGGCACTTTTCCACACACTCCCAGTGCTGGAGCCAGGCAGGAGCCAAGTCAACCCCTGGCAGAACTTAAAGCAGTCTAAGAGCTACTCACATCTACCTGGCCCTGCAGATTGGGTGTGAATGGCAGTGCACATTAGTGTGCTGCGCAGTAACGCCTCCAGGCAGATGCCACTGGTGCAAACTAAAAGGTACTTTGTTCGTGTTAACATGGTCCTAAAGAGGTACCTTTTACTTCACACCCACAGAGTCTGTGGGGGTGGGAGTTGTAGCGCAGCATGCTAGCATGTGGCAATTCACGCCCCCGTAGTCCAAATTGCGGGGCGTGCAGACAAGCCTAAATGACACCAGAAAGAACAAACAATCCCTTAGACACGGTTCCAGTAGCTAGGAATTTCTGGAATGCAGTATTCTCTGGATACGCCTGGCCCCACCAACACCTCCAGATTGTCCTGACATGTCTCTGAAGCTGGGTGGAGGTATCAGAAGTGGGGGGGGGCATAGATTCAACTACACTGGTTTTATGCCAGCTGGGAATTCTCCAACACCAGAGGAAACCCCATCCACCTGTTGAGGGCGGCTTTCCACACAGCTACTTTGTGTTGCCTGGATAGCACTAACTAGCCAGACATGGGGGCCAATCACAGGTGCTTAGATGCTCGACTATAATACTTATTATTATAAAGATTTAATTGACATTGCATCAAGTATGAATGAAAAATTCAAAGATTAACGGAAGTATCAACTTAACCTGCAATTTCATAGTGTGTATTACATGCATCGTATGGCTGCCAGAGAAAATCCCATTTCAATGGTGAGTTGGTAATCTGATGCATTTTTAAAGGCCATTCGTCCTGAGAGATTATGATTTATATTGCCTTAGGTTGTATTCCATCATTACAAAAGTGCTAGAATCCTCCTTAAAGTTTGTTTTACCTGTAGAAGCACTGGGAATTTTGTCTCCTACACTAAATTCACTAACCCTGGCATTTTGACATTTGAGAAGAGTCTTTGGTTTTACCTGCCGCAGGAAAAAAATTGGAAGCAGGACTTCTTTTAATAATGCAACTGGTGGTTCCACTTATTCAGTAGCCCCAAGCCAATGACGCCTTTCCTTACTTTATATACAATCCTCTTCACATATAAAGGTATGCAGTTAAATGATTCAATCAGTGATCAAACTGTATTCTCTTTAATTTAACTGAGACCTTTAACTGAGACCAGTTTGCTCCAGACATCTTCTCCCAAGATTTTTGAACATAGCATGTTCTGTGAGTAGGGGTAAATGTGTAGAGGGAGGCTGTGTGTAACTATTGCATGTTATATTATTGCTGTACTGTTGTATCTAAAATAAGTAATTTTCATGTAGCCCTAGCACACTTCATTTCAATATTTCTGAGAGCTTTATGTCTACAACCACACTTAACTGCAGTTTGGCTAGTACCTCGGTATTTTTTTCTCCTAATCTTTATTGAATTAATTTTTTTTTACTTTGCCTGCATTCCTGCCCCTTTTTCTGTTCCCTTTCCATTATTCCAGTGAATTATTTTTTTTGGCAGAAAGTTTGAAGAAACAGAGAATTTTGAGCAGATACACAACAATATCTGAAAAAGTGCATTTTCAGGTTACCGTAGATCTGGCTAAGAAGGGCTGACATGGACAAATCCAAAGGAAAGGGAAAGTGTTATCAGCCCTGAGCCATCTGACCCTAGTGACTCATTTGACATGCCATGAAGAATATTATTCCTGCATACTTAGTAAAAAAACAGAATTCTCCTTCAACTTCTGAATTCAGACAAAGGATCTCATTCATTTTTTTAGTCTGGTTCTAAGCAGATGGAGGACCTGCTGTACCACTTCTGTTTAATGTGGTAACTTTTGGTGAAATGCATGGAGTTGGCCGGCCTGTATGGAGCCTATTTCTTTGTAATGGAGAGCCTTCCTAGCCATTTAGAATCTAACAAATGTCTCTTCTAAATTGCATATATTGAGGCAATTTTTGTGCTCAGGATTCTCATAGCTGCTTAGCGTTTGCTCATGATCTCCAGCATCAGCTTATAGAAAAAAATAGAAAAGATATTAAGAATGTAGTTCATCAGATTTCTTCAAGTATTCAAGTACCTTCTATTTATGTTCGGGAGAGTGGGGGGAAATTCTAAGTGGTCCCTAAACAGTCTAGGCTTTCTAAGAAATTTTAATTGGGTGTCTATCAACTACAAATCGTGGGGGTCTTTACTACATATTCTTTCAGGATCTGTGCAACAGAGGATGCATAGACCTTGATGGTTTGCAGGGGAAAGAAGGCTTGGCACACAGGAACAAACTACTTCATTGGAAGGTGAAGGAAGGGTGGTCCTCTAAATGGATGGGTGGTACAGTTAGATGGATCCTAAAAGATCCTTCCTTTTCAGAACTGCATGCCAAGCCAGGAAATCTTTGTTAGAAGGGAGAGAGGTATTGAGGGGGCCCATAGATATTCCCTCAGCGTCATGTGGAGTTTACCCCCAGCCAGAGTCTGGAGTCAGAAGTTGGGGTTTAGCAGGGGTGATGAGCAGGCAAATGTCCAGTATCATGTCCAGAGCGAGACAGTTGCCATACCACAGCTGGCTACCAGGAGGTGTTCCTGTGGTGAGTGAACCCCTTTGCAACCTGAAGTTTGTAAACAGAAGGTGATATAATAGAAAGGGGAAATTATTTGGTGGGGAGAAAGGGCTGGTGACTACTACATACAACACGGCTTCAGCAATACTGCAAACAAATTATTTTGCATTATTCTCAGGGGTGCATTAAATAAATATGTATTTTACATCTAACAGGGGTGCCAGAACGTCCACTGGGAGAAATGAAAAAATAAAATAGTACTTTTGGAGGTAACTTGACCTAAGTTATTTGTGCCTCTTCTTTTCTCAGCCTCTTGAGAGTTATGCTGTCATTCCAGCTTCATGGCTATAAACATTAAATATACTTTACTTTTACTCATTATCTATTTTCACTTATAACATTCTTGGATGCTGTGGAACCTGGTTGCTGCAACACTGCATGTATGTGATTTATAAAAGGGTGTGCATATATACGAAGAAATCCCACCTTCTACTGCAACAGAAGACTTATCAGTGCCAGATTCCTAAAACAGCATCTTGCTGCAGCTGTACATCTTACAGCACTGGAGGGAGGAATGACACAAAGTACACAGACATGTGGTGCATTGTAACAACCTTCCTGATGATCAGGGAATGTCACTGACAGGAACCTGTTTCTCATCCTCTTAGCACCAGATGGACATTCCAGAAATAAACAAATATTTTGGTTCTGGATAAAGTTCTTGGGAAAGGCCAAGGAAGATAGAATATTGGAAAAGAGACAATGGAGTGTGAGACATACAATAAATGTTACCATGTGGAATGTGAACCACCTGACTAAATCAGATGCCTCTAGAGAGGAAAAAAAGGAAACAGCAAATACCTTTATATCCCTTGGAGCCATCAAAGGAAGCCTGCAATGCATGGCATTAGATCCTCTCAGGTTTAATATCTGATGTGTTTGCATCTCTAATGTGGGGAGTAAGCTCGAATTCCTATTACCAGAACAGAATTTTAACTCCTACAGGTTAACAGTGCAGAGGTCACATAGCTATACCATGGCCTTATCTTATGCCAGATGGTGTCAGGAAGAATAGTTGATTCCCCCACCCCCCAACATTAGGAAAAGCAATAACAGATTCAGACTAATTTCCTATCTCTGTATTTGGAAATGTTAATTTTAAGCCTGCATCAGTGAAAGCCTACAGACTATCCATACACAGTCTAGTTAGTTCAAATTCAATCTCAGTGCATTTCTTTTCTTGTTCATTGTTATGTTAATAAATGTCTTGTTTACAATAGTATTTCAGGCAGGGTGTAAGAAATCTGGCAAATAACTTGAGAATCTCCTTTTAATTTTTAGGAGAACGATTTCCAAGAGGCCTAACGATGGTTTAGATCATTCCTCTATCTGCAACAACCTGAACAGGGAATTTCCTCGAGGAGTTTTCTCTGGGCCATTCAATCAGAGAGCTGTGAGTGCATATTTTTCTCTTTCCTCAACTGCCCCCTTTGGAATGTACACGGTGTTCAGACCAAAGAGAACCAGGAAATCTCAAGAGATCTGCCAGAGGCCAGGCATTTCTGTGCAGAGACCAAGCGATTCTGTGTTAAGTCCAAAGCTGACTTCAATGAGTTACAAAGGGATCACACTAAACTGGTCACTCTATTCCAGCTGCTAGCCACTACCCCAAAACATTGCCATGGCATGGAGGGACTCCACACAAAGACTGATACAGCCAATGGCTGTGTTTACTTCTGAGCAGCTTCCCTGACTGTATCTGGAGGGGAAAACACATTAGTCCTCCCAAGTCCATGTGGGCTCTTCCTCCCCAAGCCACTCTCTAGAGCAGGGGTGGGGAACCTCCGGCCCGCGGGTCTTATACGGCCTGCCAAACTATTCTGTCCAGCCCGCGGCAGGGCCGGGGATGCGCCGCAGCCGCCGGCCAGGGACACACGTGGGCCGCCAGGCTGGGGCGGCTCGCGCATGGAGGAGCCGCCCGTTAGCCAGGCGGTGAACGGAGGAGCCACGGGGAGCGGACGGTAAAGGGGACTTGGGGGGGGGGGAGGCTGGGCTGGGGGGCAGGCAAGGGTGAGGTGGGGAGGAGGCTGGGTGGGCGGGGAGGGGGGCAGGAGACTCGGCTGGATGGGGTGGGCGAGGCGTGGGTGCGGGAGGGAAGGAGGTTTGGTGGGGGGGGAGGCTGGACTGGGCGGGTCAGGCATGGAGGGGCAGGAGCCTGGGTTGGGAGTGGGAGGGGGGAGGAGGTTAGGTTCGGTGTGGTGGGCCGGGCCAGGCACGGGTGAGGGAGGAAAGGCTGTTAGATGGGGGGAGGCTGGCCTCTTGCCAGCTGGGGTCTCAGCTCCGTTGCCAGCCTGGGATTCCGGGGGGGGGGGGGGGGAGCGGCCCGCGAATGACATTATAAATGGCCAAATGGCCCTTGACAGAAAAAAGGTTCCCCACCCCTGCTCTAGAGCATGACAGTGATGGTAGCAGGGGGGGAATGTTGCCAAAGTCCTTTTGCCACACAACCGTGCCTCCTCCACACACAGATAATGGGGGAAGAGGATCTAGGCCAATCTTACTGTTGCCAACTATAGCTCTTCTGGCCTTGTATGTTGTGAAGAAAAAACTAACTGTAACTTAAAGATATCCCATGTGCCTATTTTGTGTGGTGGTTTTTTTAAAATTTATACAATAGTGATGAAGCTAAGAAACCTCACACCAGCATGAAAACAATTAAAGGGAGTCAATGGGCCCCGCTGGCCCTGCCCCGCTATATCTACAGCCAATGCCAGGCTTCGGAGGAGAAGACAGGGAGAGAGCCTGGCCTAGTTAGGGCTGACTGCCAAAGGGGCAGGAGCAAGAGGCTTCTCTACATGAGGGGAGCCTCACTAGGAGTCTGACAGCCACCAGGGAAGAAGCACTGCATCTCTGATCAAGAAGCACCCAGCAGTGAGTGAACCATGAAACTGAACTAAGAGATATTGTGGATTTAGGCCCTTCCAGGCTTATGTCCGCTTCAGCCAGAGGGCCCTGAGTCTGTGGCACAATGCCGAAAAATGCCCACAAGGGGGCCCAATGTGAGCTGAGCCTCTTTAGCGGCAATGCCTCCGAAAGCCTGATTAAAACTATCTAATTTATTACCGAGGGAAATTACCGAGGGATGGCTTATGTCATTTATCATTTTCTGCACTAGTCGTCTGTAGCATCACTTAATATGTTGTCAAGTTGTTGACCCAGTTCAGCTTCCTTGAACTTTGTGTTCCATGTCAATGTTAAAAAGCATTTCACAAGAAGAAAGCTCAGGAAGAAGAAAGCAGTGTAGTGCTTTGTTAACCCCGGGCACACAGAGAAGTCAGCTAAAGCAAAACAATACAACAGTTTCCAATATACCATGGTTGTCTGCGAACTCCAGAATGTGGTTGGAGAGCTTGTTCTCCTCATTTCATAGGCAGGCCCATTGGAGCCAGGCAATTAAGGAGTACAGGATTTGTATCCTGGAAGGAATTAGCTGGAAGTTCCGGGAGTAGCTGAATGGTTGGACTAGTGGGTCATATCACTTGTGGAGAAGGGGCAGAGAACAATTACGGTAACATCTGCCTCTCCAAACATATTGTGATCTATCCAGTCCAGTCTTCCTTTCTCAACTTCCTTTTCTTCTGTCCTGGCAAAAACTGACATAGGCAAAGGTTTCTTTTCGTTGTATAAAAGGCAACAAAGACAAGGAAGAAGTCTTTTGGATGGAAAGCTAATTACTTAAAACATCAATCTTCTTTGTAAATAAATCACATATTAGAAATGAACAAACTGCTATGAAGGGAGAAAGGGAGCAGGATAAGAGAGGGTCCCCAACATAAAGTGGGAGAAGATATTGTTGTTTGCCTCTGGGATTCGGAGATTCTCCCCCACCCCAGATCTCCACGGGGAAAGTTTTTTGTTTGTTTGTTTTTCATCCTGGTGGATCCCTGATTTCATTTCTAGGTAAGAATTCTGGAGTTGTACCCTAAGTCTTGTTCTGATGTCTGTGTTAGGACTCTAATAAGCCAGGACTCTTCTTGTAAGTAAGGATTACTCACATGAGCAAATGGCTGCTGGTTCAGTCTCAGATTCCCCAAGGAGAGGATATTTGTCAAAATTAATGACATTTTTCAAACTAAAATGAGAGCCAACAAGCATCTTCTAATGTAGCAGCTGTTTACCATGTAAGTGCTTTTGTCAGACGAATACCTTTGACTCATATCTGTTCATCGTGAATCCTTTTGTATGGAGAATGGGAGTGGAGTAGGCCGCATGATTTCTCATGTTACTGCTAACCTCTAAAGCATACAGAGCCAGAACTAGGAAATCCCAGTGCTAGAGCAAAATATGTAATCTTTTTTATATTTTTTCCTGTCACATCTTATAAAGTATTCAGTGTCTCTTAACTAATTGCATTTAATAGTTAATTTGCATTTTTGGTTATAATTATGCTGTATCTGCAAAAAGTATTAAAAATCAATGAAGTATAGTTGAAGTATAAACCATATGAAAACTCTTTCATTGCTTTGTTTAGTCCTGAACATATTGTTGTTCTTCTGCATTGTGAAGAGAACAGAAGAATGATGGAATCTTTTGTTTTCAACATTTTAAATGGCAGGGGTAATTTTCTTACACAGTTATTGGCTTTTCCATTTATAGATTAATATTCAAAAGTAACTTACGTGAGGATGGGATGCTGTTACTGGTGGGTGCAGTAAAATATCTGCAGGAGCAAAAACAGGAGAAAAATCACAAACACCCCCACCCCCCCTCAAAAGTCATATTCAAAGTTGTTGATCACAGTGGGATCCTTGGCAAAATAGAAATCTCAGCTGCAGGTGGGAGGTTTATTTCCTTCTTTCTTTTGTGTTTTTAATACTTTTCAGCTTATCCTGCAATTCAACTGGGAAACAGAATGGTCATTTGCCAAAATTAGAACCCCATTTATGTAACAAGTTTATCTGCAACTCTCCACAAAATGGGTAACGATTCCTGCCCCCATATGTGAATATTCCAGTTGTAAAAATAGGGGGTTAGAGTGGCCTGTGGTCATTTTGGGTGCACAATCATTACTGGAAGTGTACCTCTTACTTCCTTTGAAAATGTGTGCCTTTAAATCTACACTTGCATTCTGACAGGCGCTTTGCCACTATCTATTTTATAAAAATATTTTCAGTTAATCTTTCCACAAAAAAACCCATCCAACACCAAAAATGGGAAAAAATCAAACCTGAAAGAAAAAAGTAGAGAAGAGTTTTCTTCAAGTATTTAAAAAAATCCTCAATGAACATCGTGCTGGAACCTGGGGTTACTACCGCGCCCCCTAGCTGGAAATGGGTTCCATCATATACAGGGTTTACAATTTGGTTCAATGGCTCTCAGCACCCCCTACTGTACAAATTGTTCCAGCCCCTCATCAGGGTATGCAATGCTTGTTGAAGTTGCTAAATTAAAAGTAGTAGAACACGAGATGCTCTATTACCAATGCACATGCTGCACCAGCAGTGGCAGCCAAACTTCCCCGCACTGTCCCGGCTATCCTGAACTGAAGAGACCACCTCTAGGGGTGAAATAGTCATTTGGTCTCTGTGCTCATTCAGTCTGCGTCCTGTCTTCTGTGACTGCCAACAACTGAATCAAATAGTCTACTTGCACCTGTTCTCTAGGAACTGGGTTAAGGCCACCAATTGTCAGATGGTAACTGTAATGTTAATTGAGTAAATCCATAGATCTGTATCTTTATTCTGTTTAGTGCCAGAAAGTTACACAGCCAGACATTTGGGAACTAGATGACCATCTAGCTCTCTAGCAGTTTGACTTTGGCACTCCGCAAAGCTGTTCTAGTCGTGTATGCCTTGGAGATTCTTACTAAGCTAAGAGACGACCAAGATAATTTGTGAAAACCTTGGCTGGTCCATTGTCTTATCAGATGGCAGAGAAGCCAGCGGTATCTAATCAAGCAGCAGTGTGTATATGTAGCTAGGGCTCGTATGGCTGTATATAGTTAGTAAACATGATTATTTGGAATCCAACTGTGTCTGTGTGGTTTCCTCATATTCTTAGTGTTGTATAGACAACAAAGACACAACAGTAGTATCTACAGCAAGAGAGAAAGGCAGAAGGGGAGAAGTTTGGAAAATAAAACTAAGCAACTCATCTCTGAACTAGTAGTGGGTTACTGAAAACAATATGCCAGACAATCAGGTATATGAAGCAATGACCAATATGCAGATGTAGAATTGTCAGTACTAAGCATACAGATAAAAGTTAAAGCTATGCCTGGATGAAGTCACCCAGCAAAAAAAGGTATAAAAGGAGAAGAGGAAACCAAGGACAGAGCCACATGAAAGGCAGACAATGTGGGAGATGAGAGATTGAAGGAGCAAATGGTAACTAATCCCCTGTCAGAGAAAAAACTGTTATATATGATTTCTGGTACTTCACACTTCTGGGTGGGTTGGAAATATTGTTAAATCAGTCTCTCTTGTAATATATGGGCACCAAAATTGATAAGTGGAGAGGCATCCTGACACTCTGTACCTCAAAGTAGCACCCTGGAACCACCATATTCACCACTGTCATATCATTACGATAGGTGTTGTACAAAGTACGCCTTGTGAGGTATCATTTAAAAAATCTTGGTCCATTGCACATTAATATCCTGTTGGATTGTTTGTTCTATTATTATATGTGAAGTTATGAAGTATTGCTATATATTGCTATGCATTGTGAGGTTGGGAGTCGCCTACAGCTGGCCTTTCAGTAGGGACAAAAGTGCAACTTATCACTGGCCAGACAGGCGGTGATGGCCATCTGGAAGAATCCACTCTCCCAGAGACTGTTCAGAGAGGGCAGGTACACAATGAGGGTGGCCTGACCCATGTCACAGCAAGAATCTTTCTAGCAGCTGGAAGAAAGTAAAAAAGAGGGACAGTGACACCATCACTTGCCCCTCCCCCCAATCTCAATACCTGAAAGATCACCTGGAAGCCAAAGACTTTGAACTAGGGAGATTAGTCCCAGGCTGGAAGGGAGCTCAGTCTGAGCACTGAGGATGGTGAGCTGCCTATAACACCTATAAGAGTGAGAGACTCTTATATCCAAATGCAACCTCCATTCCACTAAGTTAGATGGGGTTCCACTCTACTAGGATTGGATGATTAATAAAATAAAATAAAACCAGAACAAAACCTTTCCCCACAACTGATCGAAACTTTTTCAGGAACTTTGGTATTAAGGATCTGACAGCAAACTCTCTCTAAAGAAGGCACTCCGTATCAGCTATTGGGAGATATTTTTATAAGAACAGTCATGATCCAAACCATGCCTTTTGTGTTCACTGCAAAAAGTAGATAATTTGAAGGGAGAAGTGGGTAATCTTTAATGTACTCATTCAAATCAAATATTTGGTTCTGTGTGTTTCGATGGCCTATCTCCTGCACCATCTGCTGAAAGACAGCACAACAGAACTTGCACTGAAGGAGATAAGCAAGCTGGGAAAGAGGGATCCCTCTTGATTTGCATAACCACAAGTCAGCAGTATCTTCTGTTTCTACTGTGTAATTGGCACATTGCCATAGTGCATCAACTTTTCCACCACCATCTCCAAAACTGAGTTTAGGAAACAAAATGGGAAAACACAACTTCATTTCCACAGGATTTGAAGGACAAAAGGCAAAACCTTTTTTTTAAACATCACCCAGCACTACTATCTTTGAACTGGGAAGTGGCAGAGAGGATTCTCCTGAAGATAAAGATATATTTCTCGGAAGACAATATTGGCTTCCCAAAGCTCCTACAGCATGATGAACCAGTGATACCATAAAGCTTCTACTGAGACTTTATGTCATACATAGGTATAGTAGCTTTATCCTGAAAATAAGATGTATTCAGACAGGCTGAGGATGAGTTCCTGCATTTACCACCAGTACGTGGACAGGAAGACAAAGAACAGTATATCTTTCTCTTACACATAGCTTCAAGCCCGACACAAAGATTACTTCTAGTGAGGCTTCTGGCAACCACTGTCACCAAAACCATACCCACACAAGCTGTAAATTCAGCAGCTCTTTTGAACTAAGCAGGGCTTGGCCAGTCTTTTCATGACAGACCTCTAAGTGCTACAGGATTCAGCAGTTGGCAGCCTTTCCCCAGAGTGAGTGGTGAAACAACATTTGGTGTGCTGGGAAGGTACATTGTGCCGCTCTCTTTCTGAGGAGTTAATTAAAATCCTCTGGTACTTTCTGTAAGAGTAGGGATGTTAACCACTGTTTTCTGACCATATTCTGCTTACTTAAATCCATCCCTTCTCCATCCTGCCTCTGGAAATAGCGTCATCTAGCTATAATATTCTTCTTCACTTTCTCTCCTAAACGATTGAGGAGTATTTCTGTGCACTGTTAAATGGCAGCCCCATTCCATTCCAAAGAACAAAACGTTCCTAGACCACTGAACATCTGCCGGATGGCAATCATTTTCAGTCATTTCATTAGTCGTTGCAGCTCAACTTGAGCCAATGAGCTAGAAGTGAAAGGCTTTGTAATCCTGTTGCCATGAACTATCCAACCCCCAAGTATTTTGTAGGCCTGTCTGTCATAATAGAACTTTAATAGTAAAATGTTAGGTTCTTCCGCTAAGTGCAGTTAACACCCTTCTGTAAGATGTTGATTTATGAAGCCATTGTTGCTGCCCATTTCTTTCATTTTTTTTGTTTCTCTTCTGCATTACATAGCAAACATTAATGCAAAAGGTATTAGAGTAGAGAGGGATGTGAGCAGCTCAATCTATCCTATTTCCCACTAATAAAAATGTAGGAGGAAAAAGTTACTCTGTGCAACTATTTTGCCTAAAGCTTTTTTTTATGCAATACTGAAGAATTCTAAGATTCCCTTTAAAAATTTCACAAATCATATTATCAGATCATAAATTTCACAAATCATATTACCTCCTTATCTATACAGGTCATCTGCATTCTTCCTGGAGCCCTGAAGATTCACAACCCACAACACATACACTAATGTGCCTCACATCAAAGCACCTATGTCACCATCACATCACTGCTGCTTCAAAGTGAAGTAGACTAAGCCACAGTTTGCCATCTTTCATTGTGCTGTAGCAGAGTTCACATGGGAGGTTAGTGCATGTCAAGCTGGTATGCTGTAGATTCACACCCTGGGTTTCCATGCAGTAACTCCCTGTGTAGGCATGCCCACTAGCTCTTTGAGGAAAGAGAATCTGTTTTCAGAGTTCAAGCCTGCTCCATGATCAGCTAGAGAGGTTTGCTACTGGTTGATTTGAGGAACTTTGCAGTGCCATGCTACATTCTCCTAAATTTTCTCTCCTTCAGATATTTATCAAGTTAAATAAAAGTAAGATATAGACTTAATATGCCTCAATTCAGCCAAGAATATGTGTCCACTCAAGAAGGAAAGATTCATAAATGCTTTCCATATATCTAAATGGAAAGGTGCAAAATACTAAACTAAATAAATCTCAGGCTATTAAAAAAATCATGCCACTTTCTCACACTCAGGCAAAATAGTGATGATTCCGTCAGGCTTTTATCATAGTGATTCCTGCTACCATGTTGCTATGCTTAAATGTCTGCTAGGTTTTACATTGTACATGCTTGGTTTTGGACTCTTATAAATACCACAAACATTCACCATAGCCTGAAACTAGGTCCATGTAACAGGGTGGCTTGCCCCTTGGGCTGGAGAACCAGAGACTAAGCCAGTCCTGATTACACCCTCTGCCTAGGAATTAAGGAGAGTCTTTCTACTCAGTTCCACAGAAGCTTTCCTCTAGCAGACCAATCACCAACTTCCAGTCTTTCTTCTGCAGGATTTAACTCCCAGGCAGTTAAGAAGAGCCTTTTTACTCCCGTCTTGTCTCTCACTTGCTCCTTGAACTCAGATTGCCCTTTATCTCCCAATAGGCCTACTTGTGAGTCATGATCTTCTACCACGTGACCCCAGGACTTATTCTCTTCAGCTGGGAAGGCGGGCTAAGTCCCAATACCCTTAAAGGGCCAGCTCACCTGTGAAGGGGGAATTTTTCTACAAATGTGCTGCTGTTGCTAAAACTGGCTCAGCACTGGCATTAGCAACACTGGGAGGCTTAATGTAGACCAATTGCCAGCACTGGCTAACACCATATCATCTCATCCTCCTCACAGCAGGTTTAATCTGTACAGTGCAATAAATGTTGCATCAGCCAAGCTGCAATAGGGCTTCCAATGTTGCTAACACTGATGGAGCTGAACTTCCGTTAACAACAGCAAGAAATTCTTAGAAAATCATCTTAATGTATCCAGGGCCTATGTGTGAAACCAGCATTGAGTAGCTCAATGTCAGACTCAGGACATAGTAGTCAACCAGGTGTGGTGGACAGCTGTGTATCATTACATCCAAAAGAGATCAGGATAGATGATCACAATGGTCCTTATGAATCTAAGGATCTGAAATGTGGGATCCTGGGAATGGAAGTACCTGGAGAGATTATCCAGGGGGCTGGAAGTAGCTTATGAGGGTCTTCTCATGTAGGCTCCAGAAAGGACTTCGGCACCTAGTCCTCAAATTTAGGTGCCACTGCAGCCCAAAAAATCCCTGGATGGTTGCCACATAGTCCTGTAGGTGTCTGAACTCACTCACTTAGCGCCTACATTTTCATTGTAAAGGTTCCCTAGATGTCTGGTTTCAGAGTAGCAGCCGTGTTAACCTATATCCGTAAAAAGAACAGGAATATGAGCATGTGCACAATGCCTCACTCTAAAAATGAAAACTCTCACACCCAGGTTGCAGCACGATTCACAAACCAGGTGAAACTAGGCAGGAGAATGACTATCGTGCCTGCGAAGCCTGATCTGAAAGGCACTCTATTCAAAATCCAAGAGGAAGAGCTGCCTTCTTTATACCTTTTAGTCTAGTGGTTAGAGCACTCATGCAGGCTCAGGTCCCATCCTCCCACCCCACCACCCGCCTGAGGAGGAGAAGGGAGACCCCTGCTCAAATCTTGCCTCCCAGGAGAATGCCCTAACCCCAGGGCTATGGGACAGTCCAATGTGGAACTTCCTTAATCTCTCCTGTGGACACTGTAGCACTTTGTTCAGATATTAAAATAATCACTGAGCCAAAGAAAGAGGTGAGACTGACTCTATAGCCTGAGGGTTAGGGCATCCAGCAGTGGGAAGAGGAGGGTGGATTCCAGTCCCCTGCTCCAATGACTATTTAGTAACCCACAGTGGAACAGCTTCTATAGGAGTGACAGAGGGAGCCCCACATTAGAATATCCCAGAGCCCAGTGGTTTGGGCACTCTTCAGAGTGCTGGGAGGTCCTTTTCCATATCATTTTGCAACAGGCAGAGGGAGCAATTGAAGTCCCATCTCCCACGTCCTGTGGGAGTGCTCTACCCACTGGGCTAAAAATTACAAGGGAGCTGTTCCTGCCACCACCTCCATTTCTTACAGGAAATGGCTTGTGTGCCTAAGTCTCCTTGCTCTGGGAGAGGAGTTCCTGGCTGTGGATGTCAAGCTGAGATAGGACCCTCCCTTCAGTCTGGACTGAATCTCTTAACTCTTTGAGGAGAGTGAGATTTAGGAAACAACTCTCTTCTTAGCATCTCTCATTGGCTACCTTAGGTGGCCCCTCGCCCAGCATGCTGGCTTTTGTGGATCCCACTAACAGTGCCTATCTCTCTCCATTCATTGTACAGGGAGCATAGGTGCCTAATTCAGCTAGGTCTCAGGGATTTTCAGGCACCTAAAAGTTAGGTGTGGCAATGCCCAATGTTGATACTACTGTGACAGACTGCTCTCTCACCCCCCCCCCCCCATCAGGAACACGCAGGAAACCCTTTTTTGCTCCAACAGTGCCCTTTAATTTACAGTGCAGGACCCCACCACCAATATATACAGGTTAAAACAGTTCATTAACATCCAGCTCTAAGTAGCTCATTAATATACAGCTCATTAATATCCAGCTCTTAAACAGCTCATTAATACCCAGCTCTAAATAGCTCCACAGGTTCTGGCTCTACAAACTCTATATAGTTCAGCCCCTAATACAATAATACAAACACAGCTCTTGATAGCTCAGACAACACACACAGCTCTTGATAGCTCCACACAAACCCACACAGCTCTTGATAGCTCCACACAAACCCACACAGCTCTTGATAGCTCAGACACCACCACCACCCTGGGCTTCGTTCCTGGCAGCCTTATATCCCCCAGAGGAGGCTGCCAGGTGCAACCCATCCATGTTGATTGCCCTGCAAGCCAGGTGGCTGATTAGCCTTTCCTGCAAGGGAGGTTTGCAGGCTGGTGCTCCCTCTTAAAGGGCCCGCAGGGCTGGCTCAGGCACTCCTGGCCAGCACCCTGCCACACTACTGAGAGCTAGCATCCCAGCTGCACAGATAAGAAGGCATTGAATAAGAGGATTGTATTTTATTTATTCTTTTTTCTCATTAACATTTCATAGAATTTTCAAATCAGAAAAAGTCATACTTATCTATAGAAATTGAGTCTCAAGGGATTACAGCAGGTAAGTAAACAAAATTATAACAACATATGAGTTACACTAAGGGATTCTAGAAAAGAAGAAAGAAAATGAATTTGGGTGAGAAAAGAACAAACAAACAAAATAAAAGAATGCTATAAAAGAAGCACCTCACTTGATGCTGTTCATACTTAAATCTTAGTCATAGCTAGATCACAAGAACGTGTTAAGGGCAAGTGCAAAAAAGGACCTTCGAGATACCAGCTATTCACATTACAACTCTGCAAACAGTTTTCACATGAGATCATCGATGTCTATTTTATTAATACCAATAAAGGGAGTTGTCTCATATTTAGCTATTTCCAGATGGGCAATACTCCATATATCAATACATACCATAGTTTTGATTTTGCAGTGCATCAATATAATTTTGGCTGCCCGTGCTACCCTGAGGAATCATCTCTTTTCCCATTAGTGCAAACAGTGTAAAGAGTTGGTAAATTTCAATACCAGCACTGATGCAACTTTTTCAAAATTGATTTCAAGGATTTACTCTCTTTGTCTAAGAACACCATTCCCGAAACTGGCTATTCTATAGAAACCCCACATCAAAAGTATGAGACCGTTTTAGTCAGCGCTTCATCTACATCTTTAGGGTTAAGTCAACATACCTAGGAATCGAATAAAGTGATCTCTCTATGGTTTTGACCAGAAATGCCATCCCAGACCTGAGAAACCTTCCCTTGAAAGTTTTGTCTAAACTGATCCTTTCCGGTTAAAAGTTTCAGTTTAGACAAATTGTTGTTTTCTGGTCAAAAAATTCCCAACCAGCTCTAAATGTGAATTATTTATATGGAAGAACCCTGTCACATTGCTCCATGGAGCACTTTTGAGCACTGGAGAACAATGTTGTTCCAATCTTCTTGAGAGATATGATCATTTTTATATTGCTTTCCCCATGGCATTCTGAAATCAAAGTTCGGATCAGGTTTCTGATTCAATAAACTGTCGATCTTGGGGGCTGAATGTATGTAGCCAGCTAAAGTAATAAGAAATACCCATTATATTCTTTAAGATGAAAGTTACACTACTAAGGGATTCTAGCACTACCTCCACGCAACTAAATAATTATGCACATATCAGGTAGATCAGTTCTGGTGTCAACAATAAGAGTGTTAACTATAGAAAAATAATTTGTTATGATATATCCTCTAATCCTGTCGCTGGTATTTTTTTTACTGACATTAACATATTCATATCTCTAAATGTATAGACATACATATATGAAAACATAGCTATAATATACCAGATATTTGATTTTATAGATTGTGTGAGAGTATTGGGACTATAATGATTACCTGACAGTTTTATTTACCATTTATTTACCATGCAGCCATTTTAACTTTTTGTGCCACTCTGGTAAGACTTCAGAGGCTAACTTCAGGAATGCAGCCAGATAGATCTTTCTACTGTATAGTCCTTTGCAGCAAATAGTAAATCAACGAAACATTTAATAAGTATTAGTTATTATAATCATTAGTATTGGGGATATGTCTGTAAATTTGCAAACAGTGGAAATGTGAAAGCTCTTTTCTGTAGCATATGATTCCATGCAGACTCATGCTTGGCTTGTCTGGTTTCTGGTATGGTAGGTGTTTGCCTAGTATTGTCACTGCAATTTTTATTGCATCTCATGATGAGTGCAGATGTGCTTTGTAAACATCCCAGGAGGCAAAGATTCTCTGCTCAATATCACTGCTCCCAAATGATGCCTACCTTATAGAATAACTTTCTGGGCTACATCCTCTGGGATCAGGCAACCATTTAAAGTCTCTGGATTTTGGTGTTTTAACAAGGATTTAATTACAAAGGTAAGTGTATGCACCTGCTAAGGCACTCCTAATTATTTGATAATGGTGCAATCTTTCTCAATACAGCCAGGTTTTGTGGTGGTAAGCTACGCTAATGAAGCACACTGAGAGAACAAATTCCCCCAATGTTAGAGAAGCTTATATAAAGAAATTTGTGAAGGACTGAGGTTTTTTTAATCACTGGTATCATCAACAATTATTCTATGATTTTTTAAATTATGAAGCTGGAACATACAAAGTACCTGCACTGTTAATGAAGGGCGCTTGGCATATTATTTTAGCCTTGTATAACTTCCTTAAATAATAGGTAGTATCACTCCTAAAATGATGCAGTATCTCATTCAATCTCATCTCTTGTCTTTGAAAACTGGCTTATGTCTAGAGCTGCTCACTTGGAACCAGTCTGGTGGCAGGGACACTTTGACAACGATATAAGCTTTCCCTTCACCCAGTATGTCTGCAACTGGCATGTACTGTGTGTATTGGGTCAATAACACATTCTATCTTTCACAAACTCACACCTTACATGGCAGCCCATTGGACACTGGCTGCCAGTTTGCAATTGCAGAAGCCAAAAGCTAAACTACAGCGTTGCAACTTTATAAGCTCAGGCTAAAAAAAAAAAAAAGTGGGTAAACCATAAGCCAGATGGGTTCCAATACCCCTGTCAGAAGCTATGTTGATCATATAGCACTTGGTTTTTGTTTCTTAATAACCAAAAACATGTTAGCATTAAAAAAGCAAATGCACTTGACAGCTTCAATTCCATTATGGTTCCCAGTCATCTGCTTTATTGAGTTTTGAAGGAATTTAGCCAGAGCACTCTATTTTCACTATAAAGTCATTAAAAAAATTTGCAGCTCAGACAAATTGTAAGCAATTTTAGATAAATAAAATGAATTGTTTTTTAACTCTCTCATTTTGCAACAGTATATTTTTAAAAAATCTTGTCTTTATTCCTTTCTTTTCACTTATAGTAAAGAAGCATATAATTTTAAAAAACCCAATGCTGTTCTGCAGTGAGAGATCAAACTCAAAATATTACAGACCACAAAGTAGGGCCAAATCCTTATACGGGTTTTAGTCAATGGAAGTTGCACCTGAGGAAGACTGAAAAAACGGGAAGCTCCAATCCTGTGGTGAACATTTGCCCATTGCAGGATCAGAGTCTGAGTAAAGATTTCACTCTTTGACTCATATGTAGAAATAGGTGCAAATTAAATACAGATTCTAGATTGGAGACTTTGATCGCATGTTCAAGAATCCCAGACTAAACTCTGAAACCTGATTCACTAATCATTTTCAGTCTGTGCCTCTACATTAACCAGTACTATCAAAGTTCCAGTTTTTCAGTGGACCCACTTCAGCCCACTGTCAAACAGTGTGTAGTAATTGGAAATAATTGACATCACAGAAAGGGGGGTGGGGAAGAAAAAGGATAACTTGTCCTGCTGGGCAATCCAAATGGCAAAGTGAATCTTTCCAGCCAATTCCTCAGTGTCCTAGAGATCTATGTTATTAATGTGGCTGAGGGTGCATACTGCTGATAATTACTGTTAACTGGAATAATTAATAAGAATAATTGCTTAGTATGGTAAAGAAAGGGGAAGCTCTGGGAAGGGGAAAGGAATAGACTGGAAGACTGAGCGACTCCCTGAGTGCATTTATATTGACAGGAAGTTCAGCAGAAAGCATCCCGAGACTAGTATTGTCTGGATAGAAGTATTGTCTGGATGTCAAGGACAAAAGTTAAGAGATATAAGACCATTTAGACAGTTTTATCTTCGAATGAAAATGAGGAGTCTAGTGGCACCTTAAAGACTAACAGATTTATTTGGGCATAAGCTTTCATGTGTAAAAAGCCTACTTCTTCAGATACTCACAAAAGCTTATGCCCAAATAAATCTGTCAGTCTTTAAGGTGCCACTGACCTCCTCGTTGTTTTGGTGGATACAGACTAATATGGCTACCCCTCTGATATCTTGGAATGTAACAACAAGGATCCTATTATGGGTGTCTGGGCGAAGTGAAAGGCTATAGGTTGTAATGAAATGCAGCAGGTTAGGGGTTGGGAAGTGGCCTAAAATTAGCAGAGAAATCTGTATTTCTGGGGCAGCATCAGTTAAGACAGAAGGAGGTTGAAATTGGGCAGAATAAAGAGAAATGGTACCCCAGAGAGAGTTTTGGTTGGTTTATCTCTGCTAAAGGGAGGACAAAGTATTCATTAGAAACAAAATCATGTGTAAAATAATCACACTTTTGGTGTAATGGGGTACATTTTTTGAACATTATGTTCTTAGGGAGCTACACTCACAGCTCTCAATTTTGTTAACTGGAGTAGAGTCTGAAACTCCTTACATACTACACTGAAACATCCCCCAATAGCATATACATGCAGAAATCAAAATAGATAGAGAAACTGGATGTGAAAGCTTGGCTGTAGCAGCATACGTTGTCTAGCAGTCAGCGTGGGGATAATGGCATAAAGAATGAGCGAGCTCTGAATGTCTATGAGTTTGATATTAGTTCTGCCCCTCTGCTGGAGACAGAGTATAGAAATTTAATTCTGTATCAGGAGATAAGAAAAGCATGTAGAGACAAGGTGTGACTGTGTATGATTTCACCTTCCTAATATAAATCATTTAGGAACAGCAACTGAAACTGAAAAAGATGGATCTAGCTAATTATTTCTGCCTGGCTCAGGGTAAAATCCCATTACGAAGGTTTCTGTCTGGATCTCGTCTTCCCCCATGGCACACACAATATAAATTAATTAGGGTTATATGACAAGAAAGAGTCCAGCCAATCAGAAGGCTGGGAAGTGACCTGTTATCCTTTCCAAATGACATTGAAATCTTTATTGCCACTGTGGGCCCTATCCAGCTCCCACTCAAGTCAGTAGCAAAACTACTTTTGACTTCAGTGGGATTGCAGAAGACAAAGGTTTTAGAAGTTAGCTATGATACTCTCTAAAACATGTAGGGCACAGGGAAGTACTGTAACTACAAACATGAGGGAACTTTCTGCTATGCGTGTGTAAAACCCACTGTGTGTCTTTTGCTCCTTACACAGCATGCCTAACAGGAAGGAACACAGGTAGGGCGAGATTGAAAGAACTGTTTTTGCTAATCATTTAGAACCTGCAATGCCTAGCTAAACATACACACTGCAGAATTCTGGTGCCTCATTTGGGGGGGGGGGGTTGGAGGAAAGGAGGTTTGGGGGGGTGAGACCTGGCTGGGTGGGTCATTTGGGGGAAGGGTTGGAGGAAAGGAGGTTTTGGGGGGAGAGACCTGGCTGGGTGGGTCACTACACATGAACACTACACATGAACACTACACATGAACACCTGTTCACTACACATGAACACTACACATGAACACCTGTTCACTGCACATGAACACTACACATGAACACTACACATGAACACCTGTTCACTACACATGAACACTACACATGAACACTACACATGAACACCTGTTCACTACACATGAACACTACACATCAACCCCCCAACTGACCCACCCAGCCAGGTCTCTCCCCCCAAAACCTCCTTTCCTCCAACCCCCAACTGACCCACCCAGCCAGGTCTCTCCCCCCCAAACCTCCTTTCCTCCAACCCCCAACTGACCCACCCAGCCAGGTCTCTCCCCCCAATACCTCCTTTCCTCCAACCCCCCCCCCCCAAATGACCCACCCAGCCAGGTCTCTCCCCCCCAAACCTCCTTTCCTCCAACCCCCAACTGACCCACCCAGCCAGGTCTCTCCCCCCCAAACCTCCTTTCCTCCAACCCCCAACTGACCCACCCAGCCAGGTCTCTCCCCCCCCAAACCTCCTTTCCTCCAACCCCCAACTGACCCACCCAGCCAGGTCTCTCCCCCCAAAACCTCCTTTCCTCCAACCCCCCCCCAAATGACCCACCCAGCCAGGTCTCTCCCCCCCAAACCTCCTTTCCTCCAACCCCCAACTGACCCACCCAGCCAGGTCTCTCCCCACAAAACCTCCTTTCCTCCAACCCCCAACTGACCCACCCAGCCAGGTCTCTCCCCCCCAAACCTCCTTTGCTCCAACCCCCAACTGACCCACCCAGCCAGGTCTCTCCCCCCAAAACCTCCTTTCCTCCAACCCCCCCCCCCCCCAAATGACCCACCCAGCCAGGTCTCTCCCCCCCAAACCTCCTTTCCTCCAACCCCCAACTGACCCACCCAGCCAGGTCTCTCCCCCCAAAACCTCCTTTCCTCCAACCCCCCCCCCCCAACTGACCCGCTCAACCCGGTCTCTTCCCCCCCCCCCCCCCAACTGACCCGCTCAACCCGGTCTCTCCCCACAGACCGTTTCGCCGCCTGGCAGTGGGTGGCTCCTTGTTTCGCCGCCTGTAACTGGGTGGCGGTGCGGCGCGTCCCGGCCCCGTGGCTGGTTCCCGACCCCTGCCGTAGACAAAAAGATCTACACGGGCCGGATGAGAGGGCCTCGCGGGCCGCATCCGGCTCGCGGGCCGTAGTTTGGAGACCCCTGGACTAGATGATCTCCTGAAGTCCCTTCCAACCCTGATATTCTATGATTCTACGATGCTATGATACAAATAAAGAATACTACAGATGCCAGAAGGAGTTATTACTTTTAAAGCAGAAGAGCTTCATACTTAGAATGTTCTGGCAGTGCAAAGGAACTTTACAACAGGTAATGGGTGTAAAAGGGCCTTACTGTAAACAAAAATCTGACATTGTGGCTTCTAAAAAGAAGCATGGTATATCCATCGCATCAAGTATATTATACATTTTCTATAAGAGATCACCTGGTCACATCTGGTGATAAGAATTTAATCTAATCCCTCTGTTAGGTTACCATGGCATTTATCTAGTGAACCCCCACTCCATCACTCAGGCTAAATCTTAAACCCTTTTGTTGTCCACTTTGTGTTTATTCACTCCATAAGAGCTGAGTGCAGGTGGCGTAAGGGCCTCAAGGTTTGCACAGGGGAGAGAAGGAGTTCAGCAATGAAATTCCACTCCAAAGTTACCAGGCCCTAATTTCCCATCCATTGGTTCCCTGGTGCAGCAAACCCAAACACAGGCAAAAGTCAGCTGCCTAGCAGAGTCCTTGACTGGCAGAGGGCCACCCTAGTGACATTCTCCTCCCTGTGACTGGCCCCAGAGCACTGAGGCAGGAGACATGGCCATGGCTCCCAGTGCTCCAGTGATCCCAGGCTGTTGGAACAGCCCCTGAGGACAAAGGCATCTGGTGTAAATTAGGGGAATCTGGAACCTGCCCAGTACCCAGAGAGCCTCAGAATTGAGAATTGACCTTTTCACCTCTCCTCAGTAGTGCAGAGTGCACCTGCAGCTAACCAGATATGTACCAGTCATAAGTGACCCAAGGGCTGATCCTGCAAGGCACTCAGAACTTCCCAGAAGGAGCTGAGCACCCTCAATTCGTACAGAAATCAATGGGAAATGAGGGTACTTACTTGCTTGCAAAATCAGGCTCCTAATACTACTCATTTGACTTTTTCCTATTGTATCCATTTCTGCTCCCTTCCCCTTTGCCTGTATTATGTATCATTTAGATCAAACACTCATTGGGGTAGGGAGCTGCCTCTCTTTTACATCTGTAAAGTGCTATGCACACCTAGGAATTCACACAAATACCTGCATTAAATTAAAAGGAATTATCAAAAATAAATGATACATTGCAAAAAAATACATTGCAAAATTGTGTGTTTTACGGGTTTTAGACCTTCCTCTAAAGTGTGGTGCTCTGGTTGTGTTGGGTACAGGCATAAGACCAAATGGAGCACTGATCTGCAATCTTTTGTGTAGCCCAGGAGGCAAATGGATTTTAGGCAGCTGCATTCTCCATGGTCCCAGCCCAGCACATGCTTAACTTCAAGCATCGAACTAATCCCATTGATTTCAGTTGGACTGCTCATATGTACAGAATAAAGCATGTGCTTAAATGCTTTGCTGGATGAGGGCCCGAAAGATTAGAGCTTTATAAAAATGCCTGAGATCTTTAAAATGACAAAATGGATCTAAGAACAAGGAAGAGAAAAATATTAATGACTATGTAGAAACGTGACAGTAAAAAAAAACCATTAAGTCCCACATGACCATGTGAACATTAAGTATCAAAGGATAATGAAAAGCTAATTAAAATTTTAAAGGAGCTGTTGTAGGAAAACAAATGCAGAGAGATTTTCTGTTCACCTACACAAAGTGGAAATCAGTCATGGAGAAAGTTAGAACACAATGGTACAGGAAATGAAAATGAATTGATGAGAGAGGATTCCCCTCCCCACACACACACACTTTAAATGAGGTATTGACTAAGTGTTTCAAACTGAGTCTTGAAAGAGGAGACAAAGTTAACTACAGATCAGCCTGTGTCAGGATCAGTAAAGCCAATAGAAAAAATTACCTAAGGAAACTCAAATGTAGGACACATCCAAGCCTTGGAGAAAGTGATGCTGGGTGTTAACATCACCTGGAAAAAAATCTATGATTTACTATCATAATGCAAGCCAGTGATTGGAAAACAATCAACTACTACGTACAATGCAGCACACAAAATATAGGAGAGTGACATATACCCCTGAAAGTATCACGCTCCAACTTTGCATCTATGACATGAAAAACAATGCAAATTATACAGAGGACTGCTTCCTATACAACACTAACCTACCTAAAGGAGACAGACACTGAGCATGGACAAATGCTGTATTGAGAATAGAAGAGCTAGCCTCTTAAACTTTTGAGCAGGTTGCCTTGTGTGACAGAGGGATATGGTTAGAGTGGAGTTTTGGACAGCCCATGATAAAGTGCCACATGACAGTCTGCTACTGAAGCTAAAAGCAGCAGGAGCTCAGAATAGAAGAGGGGAGAAGATAAAAACCACAGCTGAAAAACAATGTCACGCTGTAGAGAAGTGCTGAGTGGGGCCCCCGCAGAGACCACTGCGTGGACCTTTAAGGATTTTGTGTTCGCATGATTAACTAAGATGAAGAGGCCAGCTGCAAACTTTAATTTCCTGATGACACAAAGGGCCATGAACAATATATATACAGGATTTGAATTTGTAATGGCACTGGGCTAATACATAGCAAAGGCTATGCAGTGTAGACAAGAATGCTGCTCAAGGTTAGTGGTGGTACTTCATAACCAGTGAACACTGTTTTTCAGCTAATTGTACAAACTATCTCAGAAAGGTGAAGCCAAACAACTGATTAGGGAAATTATTACAAGAAAGCACCCTAATTTAAGGGGGAGGTGTGTCACTTTTGGATTACACTGCTGCTTTGAACAGCCAAACGAGATGGAGAAATTAAAACATCAGCTTCACACAATGCTCACTCCTATAAATACTGGGACAGATACTGGCCCTGATATTTTCTTCTCTGGGCATGTTTACGTGGGAACTGGAAGGTGTAAATTCCAGCTGCAGGAGACATACCCTCACTAGCTCTGATGATGTTAGTGCACTGAAAACAGAAGTGTAGTGTGGCAGGATGCTGGCCAGGAGTGCCTGAGCCAGCCCTGCGGGCCCTTTAAGAGGGAGCAGAAGCCTGCAAACCTCCCCTTGCAGAGAAGCCTAATCAGCCACCTGGGCTGCAGAGTAATCAGCCTTATGGGTTGCACCTGGCAGCCTCCCGGGGGAGGGGGGGGGGGGAATAAAAGTCTGCCAGGCAGGAAGCCCAGCGTGGGAGTGTGGTGGTGTGGAAGAGACAGAGAGGTACAGAGCTGGGAAATAGAGCTGAGGCTAGAGGCCTGGCAAAGCTGAACTGTATAGAGCTGCATATTGGTGGTGGGGCTTGCACTGTGAATAAAGAGCACTGTTGGGAGCCACAGAAGAGTCTCCTGCCTATTTGTGACGTGGGGCGAGAAG
This sequence comes from Sternotherus odoratus, assembly GCA_032164245.1. Taxonomy (NCBI): domain Eukaryota; kingdom Metazoa; phylum Chordata; order Testudines; family Kinosternidae; genus Sternotherus; species Sternotherus odoratus. The sequence goes on along the minus strand of JAVMKO010000002.1, from coordinate 67,380,996 downwards.
GTGATCTGTCACAGTAGCTACAGAGGCACAAGCAGCAGGAGGGGCTAGACACTCCACATTCATACCTATGGTCTAGGTGGGATTGAACTCTGATGCTTACATCTGCACTTCTACGTTTAGTACACTAGCTCAATCAGACCTAGTGTGGGACTGTCTCCTTGAGCTGGAGTCACATTTTCCAGCTCTAGTGTAGAAATACCCTTTGTGATTCTGTATAGACTTAGCCAGCTTCCTGGAGATTCCCCTTGTCCAGCCCTAACCTATGCCACTTCTACCCTTCTCACCTTAGTCCCTGGTGGGCGTGTCAGGGCCATGGGATCCAGTCAGCTTGCTAGGCAGGCTGCCAAAGAACCTGGAGTCTAGAAACCCTTCAGCTGGGCTGCCAAGGAGTTGTCTGGAGAAACTGGCCAGAAACTACACAGAAATCCTTCCTGGGTGCCATTGTGAGATTGAACCCCCTGTGGGGTTCAATTTTGTTGAATCTGCTTTCTGTGATGAAAAAACATTCTGTCAGAGAATTCCTGACTGGCTCTAGTAATCACACTGTGTATGTTGGTAGCCTCTCAAAACGGGATGGTACGCACTGTATTTGTTCAGCCTATTTTTGTACAATGAGAAACACATGGACTTCCTGAAGGAAGTATCCAAGCTATCTAGAAACGCAGTGGTAACTAAATCAGAGGCCAAACTACGAAAGATAGGAGAGGTGAGTCAATCATTTTTGAAAGACACTTGAAAACGACAGCCTTCCTCTGAAACTGGGCAAGAAGAGGGTGTAAGAAATGATACACAGAAGGTGAAACTTACCTCTACTCAGAGGGCCATTACGAGTCCTAATTTCCATTTAAATCCCACTTAACCTGGGTCAGACTTAAGTGACGTGCATTCCTTGGGCTGGCTCTCTGAACAGAGCTGAACTTCCCCCAGAATTCATAGCTTCAGCAGAGCTTAAATGTTAGGCTTAAATGTTTACAGTATCTTAAGCTAGTATCCTACCTGCCTGGCCAAACTTCAATATATTAAGAATGAATGCTCGCAAATATTGCCCTGCAAATTAAAATTAAAATAATCCCAACTACACATACAATATGATGGGGGCTCATTTAGCTACAATTAATCAGGAAAAAGATCTTGGAGTCATCATGGATAGTTCTTTGAAGACATCCACACAGTTTGCAGCTGCAGTCAAAAAAGCAAACAGAATGTAAGGAATCATTAAAAAAGGGATAGAGAATAAAACAGAGAATATCTTATTGCCCTTATATAAATCTATGGTACGCCCATATCTTGAATATTGCATACAGATGTGATCTCCTCGTCTCAAAAAAGATATACTGGCATTAGAAAAGGTTCAGAGAAAGGCAACTAACATGATTAGGGGGTTGGAACAGGTCCCTTATGAGGAGAGATTGAAGAGGCTAGGACTTTTTAGCTTGGAAAAGAGGAGACTAAGGGGAGATATGATAGAAGTATATAAGATCATGAGTGGTGTGGAGTAAGTGAATAAGGAAATGTTATTTATTGTTCCCATAATATAAGAACTAGGGGCCACCAAATGAAATTAATTGGCAGCAGGTTTAAACCAAATAAAAGGAAGTTCTTCACACAGAGCACAGTCAACCCATAGTGGAACTCCTTGCCTGAGGAGGTTGTAAATGCTAGGACTATAACAGGGTTTAAAAGAGAACTGGATAAATGCATGAAGTCCATTAATGACTATTAGCCAGGATGGGTAAGGAATGGTGTCCCTAACCTCTGTTTGTCAGAGGCAGGTGATGGATAGCAGGAGAGAGATCATTTGATCATTACCTGTTAGGTTCACTCCTTCTGGGGCATCTGGCATTGGCCACTGTCAGTAGACAGGACACTGGGCTGGATGGACCTTTGGTCTGACCCAGTACTGCCATTCTTATGTTCTTATGTTCAAAGTAATTAAGGCTAAATGAGAGGTACTGAGAAGGGAAAAAAAGGTACCCTTATACTGGAGGTTCGTAATTGGTTGAAGATGTCTGCTTGACTGGGCAGTAAGCCTCTGGCAAATCAAAGCAAGTAGAGTATATGTTGTCTTAAAAGAAATATCGAAGAAAAGAATTTATAGCTGTTTCTCATGTCCTAAATAGAAGGACTGAGAACAAGTAGTTCTTAGAGAACAAAAACCTTCCCTGAGACATTTATGTTGTAGTGAAGCACCCCCTAAGCTCCTTAGCCACTGCCCTGAAATGCTACACCTGCATCATCTACATTACTGTCAAAGGTGTAGCAAGCCCCATCCAGGTTGCTTCCATTTGCTTCCCTATTGAAATTTGGCTATTCTTCCAGACACAGGAAAATGCAGCCATGCATTCCAGTGGTGTCCTCCCCCTAGGTTCAGGAGTAACACAACAGACTAGATGGGGAATTCACTCACATGAGCTATACTCCCCCCGACGCACCTCTCCATCAAGTGTTTCCTGTGTTTGGGGGCCTTTCATTAGAATAAGCCATTTTGCCAAGGAACTTCCAAGTCAGTATGTGTGGTTCAGAAGAATGTGGCAAATCAGGTCCAAAGTTCCTGTCCATATATAGACGGGGTATATAGTGGAAATTATCCTAGAGTAACAGATGCAGCACAGGTGGTTACTGAGCTCTGTGACTTTATCCTCACACACAACTATTTCAAATTTGGTGACAATATATACCTCCAGACCAGTGGCACTGCTACGGGCACCAGCATGGCCCCACAGTATGCCAACATCTTTATGGCTGACCTGGAACAACGCTTCCTCAACTCTCGTCCACTCACACCCCTTCTCTATCTACGCTACACTGATGACATCTTCATCATCTGGACCCATGGGAAAGAAACTCTGGAAGAATTCCACCGTGACTTCAACAGCTTCCACCCCACCATCCATCTCAGTCTGGACCAGTCCACACAGGAAGTCCACTTCCTAGACACCACAGTGCAAATTAATGACGGTAGGTTTTCAGTATAGGGTGGTGTCGATGTGGCCGACAGCTATGCCTACCTTCATGCCACCAGCTTCCATCCCGGACATACCACACGATCCATTGTCTACAGCCAAGCACTGAGGTACAATCGGATTTGCTCCAACCCCTCAGACAGAGACCAACACCTACGAGATCTTCACCAAGCTTTCTCAAAACTACAATACCCACACAAGGAAATAAGGACACAGATCAACAGAGCCAGATGTGTACCCAGAAGCCTGCTGCTGCAAGACAAGCCCAAGAAAGAAAACAACAGAACACCACTGGCCATCACCTACAGTCCTCAGTTAAAACCTCTGCAACGCATCATCAGTGACCTACAACCCATCCTGGGCAATAATCCCTCACTTTCACAGGCCTTGGGAGGAAGGCCAGTCCTGGCACACAGACAACCTGCCAACCTTAAACAAATTCTCACCAGCAACAGCACACTGCACCACAATAACTCCAACTCAGGAACCAATCCATGCAACAAACCTCAATGCCAACTCTGCCCACATATCTACACTAGCAACACCATCACAGGACCTAACCAGATCAACCATACCATCACTGGTTCATTCACCTGCACATCTACCAATGTCATATATGCCATTATATGCCACCAGTGTCCCTCTGCTATGTACATCGGCCAAACTGGACAGTCCCTACGAAAAAGGATAAATGCACACAAATCAGATATTAGGAATGGCAATATACAAAAACCTGTAGGAGAATACTTCTACCTGCCTGGACACACAATTACAGATTTAAAAGTCACCATACTGCAGCAAAAAAACTTCAAGTCCAGACTGCAAAGGGAAACTGCAGAGCTACAATTCATTTGCAAATTTAACACAAACAATCTAGGACTGAACAAAGACCTACAATGGCTTGCTAATTACAAAAATAGCTTCTCCTCTCTCCATGTTCACACCCCCCATTCAACTGCTAGAAGAATAACCCACCCTCCCTGATTGGAGATAACAAGCTGGTTCAGCCTAATTGGACTAACCTTGTTACCTCCCACCTGGTTCTTGCCTACTTTTCTATACCTGCCTCTGGACACTTCCACTGCTTGCATCCGACGAAGTGGGTATTAGCCCACGAAAGCTTATGCTTCAAAACTTTATAGTTAGTCTTTAAGGTGCCACAGGACTTTGTTACCTCTGCTATTCCAGACTAACACGGCTACCTCTCTGATTCTTGACAGATGCTGTAGAATATGCATAAAATTGCAGTGAAGAAACTGGGCTGCTATAGCACTGCACCCTTTTATCCTTCCTTCCCATCCAGTACAACTGAGCTATTTGAGCCAAGGAAGTGCTGGGTGAGAGGGGGCGGGGGGTGCTAAGAAAAGCTGCTCTTGGCTTCTGTCACTAAACAGCTTAAGTTTCAATTTTGAAAATTACTTCAGTTTTACTTAAATCATCCTGTGTGCCAAGCAGCCAATTTTGGGAACTGACGAATGACAAAGTCATCACATCTGCACTGAATACAATATCAATTTTATATGACCCATAGTAACAGGAGAGGGAAGTAGTATGTTCTCAGCCCCTCCGTGTCACTCTACATGAGCGTAAGAGGGAAAGAGAATTAATGAAATACTAGTTTGCCCACACGGGAGAGGAACAAAGGAAACTAAGTAAGGAGTGTATTACAATTTCCTCATGAATAGGGGGTATGCTGAGTGCATCAGTGTGCAGTTTCTTTTATCTGTGTATTTTGGGCTACCCCTGCCATACGAAACAAATGTTATATTCTTATTGTAGACAGTATTAGACAGGCCATACACAAGAAGCAAGTTAAATGTAGCAAGGCTGCTAGTGCTTAAAAGACCCAACAGGACTCAACAGCTTGTGAGGAGGGAGTATCATCAAGCTGCAGCCCCTTCAATATATGGCCATGTCCTGGCTTCAGAAATTTATGATTTTCTTATCTACATTGATTGTTTCAGACTCAGGGTTGCCCCTTGCCAGCTATTCTGATGATAGCATATACCAGATACTAGGATCTCAGATACTATGATAATGAGTGTGATATAAATACCCAGGTAGATAGAGAGAATCGTACTTACTTAAAGCAGTGAAATGACTCCATCTGTAGGTTATAGTGGTTAAGATGGGGGCATAGGACTTTCACTCATCATTCTCAGCCTGTGATTTTCTCCATTTTATCTTTATCCTTTTTCCCAAGGACCTCAACATTTTAACACTTCTTCTGGGTGTAGTTTTACTCCTCAAATACTACTTTGACCGTTTATTTTTTCTTACAAGAATAAGGGTGCCAGTGTTCTCATACATGACCATTTGGTTGGTACTCTGGGATGCACTGAAAACATGCTGGGTTATACACGTGGCACTAACATTTTAGAAGAAAAACGTTAAGGATTATGGGCTGTGATTTACACCATACTGTGTCTATCCAAGGTCATGGGAGAGAGGCACCAGTTTTAGACCAGGGACTATTGAGATGCAATCTTATCGTAACTTTATTTGAGTGCAATAAGCAATGAGTAATGAAGAGAATTGCTCATTATAGGAAAAAACCCAAGTGTAAATCAGATGACTGCATTACAAAGATTAAAATGTCAATGGCTGCTGAAGTCCTAAAAAGAAGTCTGCAGAGACCTATAAAATTATAACTAAGAAAGTAAGGTAGCTCTTAAGCTTTAACCAGATACTCTAGTGCTCATATGAATGACCACATTAGTAAATTTTCCTCATGGCAATATAATTTTGTATTGATTGTTTGCTTCTGTTAGTTATGTAATGAGCCAGCAGAGGTCGCCTACATGCGAGCAGCCAAACCCTGGAGGATCAGCCACTTAAAGAGTCAAGAAGCTGGAGGACTGCTGGACAAATGGGAAGAGTAAGGGGCACAACAGCTTGGCAGGATTATGGGTAGGGGCCCTCAGTGGAAGGAAGAAGGACTGAGTTTAACACCTTGGATGTGGGTGTGACTGACCCCCAGAAATGGACTGTGATGGGAATGTTAGATTGGGGCTGTGAGTGAACACTTTGGATTTAGGCTCAGATGTGTCCCAAGAGGAAGTGACAGCTGAGGAGCTGCGCACCACCAGGCCGGAGATCCAGACTGAGCAGACACCAGAGGAGCAGTGCAGCTCACCAGCCTAGTGCATCTCAGCTTTATATGCACCACTAGTGGGATTAAAGGCCTCGGGTGGAGGTGGGTAAAGGTTTTGGGTAACTCCAAAGGGAAGGGACTCTGCTATTGTTTCACTGTTTCATAGTTGCTGTGAGTACCCATCAGATACTCCATCCTCTTCCATCCCATTGATTGGTACCCATTCCCTAATCCAATATTCTTTCCTATAAATGGGCTCAGAACTCTTCTGTTTGGGTTCCTGTCACAAACAGGACGTGGGCGGTCTGAGCTAGTTTCAGAGGAGGACTCAGGCCAGCTCATGTACCAGGAGGTCAGAGTCTGAGACAAGCCAGAGGACAAATGAATAGTCAGGTTACCAGGAGATCAGAATCAGGTAGTAGGAGCTGTGGCAGGGTGGGCTTGACCCAGCCTGCCGCCCCTTTAAGAGGGAGAAAAGCCCTCTGCAAACCTCCAGTGCAGGAAGCCTAATCAGCCACCTGGCTTGCAGGGCAATCAACCCGGATGGGTTGCACCTGGCAACCTCCTCTGGGGGATAAAAGGCTCCCAGGAAGGAAGCCCAGGCTGGTGGTGGTGGTTTGGAGCTATTCAGAGCTGTGTGTTTGGAGCTAGTCAGAGCTGTGTGTTTAGAACTGTTTAGAGTTGTATGTTAAGAGCTGGACTATATAGAGTCTGTAAAGCTGTAAGCTGTAGAGCTGAGCTATCAAGAGCTGTATGCTGAAAGACTGTACAAAGCTGTATATATTGGTGGTGGGGTCTTGCACTGTGAATTAAAGAGCACTGTTTGAAGCAAAGAAGGGTTTTTCTGCCTGTTCCTGAGAGGGGTGAGAGAGCGGTCTGTCACAGAGCAGATAGAGAAGGGATGGGCAAACTATTGTTCGTGGGCCACATCCGGCCCGTGGGACCTTTATGCCCAGCCCCTGAGCTCCCAGCAGGGGAAGGTCCCCGCAGCCCATCCCCTGTTGTCCCCCCTTCCCCAGAGCTATGCCGCCACATGGGCAGTGCTCTGAGGGACAGGGCTGGCTCTGCACAGCTACCAGAAACGCTGCTTTGAGCAGCGTGGTAAGGGGGCTGGGGTCTGGGGCTTGGATAAGGGGCAGGGAGTCCCACAGGGCAGTCAGAGGACAGGAAATGGGGGGGTGGTTGGATAAGGTGGAGGTTCTGGGGGTGATGGTGAGGGGGCAGAGAATGGAGGCATTGGATAGGCGTGGGAGTCCCAGAGGTCTGTCGGGGGCCAGGGTGTGTGTGTGGATAGGGGTTGGGGCAGTCAGGGGACAGGGAGAAGGGGGGGGTTGGATAGGGGGTGGGGTCCTGGAAGGGCAGTTAGGGTGTGGGGGGTGTCTCTGGAGGGGTGATTAGGGGACAAGGAGCAGGGAGATTTAGATAGGGGGTGAGATCCTGGGGGTGGGTGGGGTGGGGCAGGGGTCTCTGGAGGGGGCAGTCAGGGGAAAAGGAGCAGGGGGGGTTGGATGGGTTGAGGGTTCTGAGGGGGGCATTCAGGGGGCAGGAAGTGGTTGGGGGTTGATAGGGGGTGGGGCCAGGCTGTTTGCTGAGGCACAGCTTTCCCTACCCAGCCCTCCGTACAACCCTGATATGGCCCTCAGGCCAAAACATTTGCCCTCCCCTGAGATGGAGGGAGGTGTAGGCACTGGGGAACCCAATTACATGGACAACTTGCTGTTTCTGTGCTTGGTTTAAACAGAACCTGGGGTCCAATCAGGATCCCCAGTGTTCTACTAATCAAAGCCCATGATTGGAATCCTGTGTCAGAGTTCAGTGTCTATTCTAGCAACTGTTAGCAGGTCACTTGATGGTAGAGTAGAACTTGGCTCTCAAAGCCCTGTGGCTAAGGTTTCAAGACACCTCCATGCCGAATCCCTGACAATTTCTGTGCTAGGGACTTCCAAACCAATAAGAGCAAAGGGGGTCTATGTCTGACCTGAAGAAAAATTGGTGCAGGCTTGCTATCTTCGGGCATGTTCCAGCGGAGGTGGTTGGTACATGTGGCTTTCCTATGAGATTAAATAATGTGTAAAAGGAGACTCCACTGAGTTTCCCTCTCCAGAACATGCTTGTTGGGAAGCAATCATTTATTATTTTTAAAAAGTGAGAATTCCAAATCGATTTCTCAATAAAGCAAGGATTACAAGAGTGTGTAGAGACAGTTTTATATAAGGGGGGTAGCCTTATGGAACCAAATCTCAAGGTTTTTATTTAGGCTATGAGGAGTTTTATTAGAAAGAATTGAGAAAAGACCTCAAGTATTGGCCCCCTAGCAAAGAGCCTCCTACAACAAGAGCATTGTGTTATATGCAGTGCCAAGGGCCCTTAGAGAGCTGTCTGAAATGGCAATAGACACAAGGATTTACGACAAGGAACAGCAATTGCAATATCTAGTGCTAAACATTTAATCTATGGTTACAGTTTTTACTTTGGATCAGAGCTGAAGTCAGCAGAATTAAATCTTTTAGTGTATTTCAGCAGCCCTAAATCCTTCTGATACTGTTAACAGTGGCAGACTTCCAAAATGCATTCCATTAATAAGACAGTAAAGTATAAAACAGAGTTGTCTTCTTCAAGGAGGTAAAAATGGGAAATAAAGAGAAAGAACCGTATGAAATTGTATTCATAGCATCTCGGCCTTTCTTCCATAAGTTTCTTTCATACTTATTTTGACATTAGCATACTATATTCTTGACAAATAAGAGAGAAATATTTTATTATGAAGGAAACCCTCCCTCAAAGCCTTCATTTTTTCCTCTTATTTTTACATGTTACAAGAGCTTAAGAATGTGCCAATCAGCTGGTAACATGCAGTACCAATTCTCCCTAGGCTAGCAAAAGGGATTCAGCAGCTGTTACCTTCTCTGTCTCACTACCATCCTTAACTCACCCCTTTGTTGCAGCACATATGGCAAGTGAGATCACCCATGGGTTGGAGATCCCCGCAGGGCACGACAGGGTGTTAAGTATTTCATTTCAGCCTTTCTCCTGAATGTTTTTCCTTTAGTGGGTTTCACTCAAACTCTTATTTGATTCAATATGGACAGTTGAGGATATGCATAACTGTTGGTAATTTCAAGTGCTGACAGTGTTTTTTCATGGTAGAATTTAAGTGATAATAGTGCTTCATTGCGTAAACAAATTGCCATGTAATAGTATAGCACTGACATAGCATCTAATTGATAGAATTCTGGTCTACTTGAGAAATACACGTCAGCTACTCTGTGGGCTATTTAATGGCTGTACTGCGGGAAACAAGTTCTGGAGGTCATTGCACCAAGGACAGTAGCTGGCGGCCTTCTCCCTGTGCAGGACCAGGTGGACAGAATGCCACTGGGGACACACACACACCGAAGAGTGACAGCTGTGGCACTGGCCCTGATCTACCAGAGCACCAGGCCTGAACTGCCAGCTGTGGAGAAGTCCTTGGAATAGTCAGATGGAATTTACTAGAGAATGATAATCTTCCTGGAGACCTTTAAACCAACCTTTAGCAGGGATACAATTCTCTAATTCTATAGGATGGTTTTAAGATTCTGTAGAAAGCAAGTTCTATTACAAGCATAAGTCTGTTGCATTCTGGAGGCTTTGGGAATAATTGCTTCAGAATTTCAGTTTCCACAGAACCTTGTTGAATTGAAGCGCTATTAAACTCTAAGTGCCTTTCCCATAATGGAGTGAGAAAGGGCCATAATTCCATTTCTAGATTGACTAGCAGTACTCATGGTGCTGTCGCTCTGCTCTGCTTGGAGGTAAAGGGTGTACAGCCCCAGCGTTGTCTCGGGCCTCCTAAAAGGGATTGGGCGTTCACAAAGTGCGTGTGATGGGATTCTGGCTGCCCCTACACAGGTGAATGGGGGAAAGGAGATGTGGAATTTCCTGAATAGTCAGATAATGGTCCTACGCATGGATTTCTCAGATCCTTATTATTAATTGCTAGTCCGCAGTTCAAACATAAATACATACCACGTACACAAACTATGTTAAAAGAACATTATACTGTGCAAAATTAATCTGGCTCCCTTATGTGTCTACTTTATGATACTATATGTATATACATTACAGTAAACCCTCGATTTAACGGACCCCGATTTAATGGACTTCGGATGCAACGGACAAAATTTCCGATGCATCCGAAATCCGTTATTCGGGAGCTGCCGGCCCCGGGGAGCCGGGCAGGAGCTGTCACTCCCCGCAGAGGTTGACAGCTCCCGCCCGGCTCCCCGCAGCGGGGAGCCCGGCGGGCGAGTTGACAGCTCCCGCCCGGCTCCCCGCAGCGGGGAGCCCGGCAGGAGCTGTCAACTCCCCCCCACACCCGGCTCCCTGCAGGGAGAGCCGGGCAGTTCCCGCCGGGCTCCCCACAGCGGGGAGCCCGGCGGGAGCTGTCAAACACCTCTCCCCCCCCCCCCAGCCGGGACCCGGGCGGGTGGGTTGACGGCTCCCGCCAGGATCCCAGCAGCCGGGCTCCCGGCGGTGATAAAAGTAAAACCTGGACATAACGGACTAATTCGGGCGAGGGGGGTGTCCATTGTCAGCCGAAAGTCCATTATTTAATAATTTTACAAAATTATTAAATAACGGACTTTCGGCTTTAACGGACACCCCCTTGCCCGAATTAGTCCGTTATATCGAGGTTTCACTGTACTCAACAAGTCTCAGACTCCCTGCCAACCCTCAGCTCACAGTCCCAACCTCCCTGCCAAGCCTGTCCTGGTCCTCCCTGCCCAGACCCCAGTCCTAATTTCCTTGCCGACTGTCAGGGAGATTTCTATTTGTCACCAAAAAACTCTCAACTCCTGATTTAATAATGTTGTCTCCTGCTTAAAAATTAAATTACCCAGAACCATATGCTTCAGTGACCCATGTGAATGGCCACATTGGGTCAGATCAATTTTATAAATTTTATAAATGGAGATATACCAATCTCCTAGAACTGGAAAGACCTTGAAGGTCATCGAGTCCAGTCCCCTGCCTACACTAGCAGGATCCGCCTGCCTACACTAGCAGGATTGAGTACTGTCCCCTGACAGATTTTTTGCCCCAGATCCCTAAATGGCCCCCTCAAGGATTGAACTCACAACCCTGGGTTTAGCAGGCCAATGCTCAAACCACTGAGCTATCCCCCCACCCCCCTAACCCAGTATACTGCTCCATCTAACCCAGTATCCTGTCTTCCAACAGTGGCTGATGGCATATGCTTCAGAGGGGATGAAGAGAACAGGGCTACAATCAAGTGATCAATTCCCTGTTGTCCAGTCCCAGCTTCTGGCAGTCAGAGGCTTAGGCCATGTCTACACTGCCACTTACGTTGCTCAGGGGTATGAAAAACACCCTCCAGAATGACATAAGTTTTGCCAGCATAAGAGGTAGTATGCACAGGTGGGAGAGCTTCCCCGGCAGACATAGCTACCCCTGATCATTGAAGTGGTTTTATTGTGTCAGTGGGAGAGAGCTCTTCCATCTGCTTATACTAGCTACATGAGAGATCTACGTCAGTACAGCTGTGGCACTCTAAGCTCACTAGTGTAGACATGGCCTTTCAGACATTCAGAGAATGGGTAGCATCCATGACCATCTTGGCTAATAGCCATTGATGGATCTATTCTCCATGAATTTGTCCCACTCTTTTTTGAACCCAGTTATACTTTTGGCCTTCATAAACTTCCCTATCAATGAGTTTCACAGACTGACTGTGCATTGTGTGAAGACGCACTTCCTTTTGTTTGTTTTAAATCATCCAGTGACCCTGATTCTTGTATTATGTGAAGGGGTAAATAACATTTCCCTATTCACTTTCTCTACACCATTCAGAATTTTATAAACCTGTATCATATCCCCCCTTAGTTATCTCTTTTCCAAGATAAATGGTCCCAGTTTTTAAAATCTCTCTTCATATAGATTGTCTTAATCATTTCTGTTTTCCTTCTCTGCATTTTTTCCAGTTGTCATATATCTTTTGGGAGATGAGTCAGTATTCAAGGTGTGGACGTACCATGGATGTATGTAGTGGCATCATGATATTTTTTTTGGCTTCTTATCTACCCCTTGCTTAATGGTTCCTAACATTCTGTTAGCTTTTTGACGGCTGCTGCACATTGAGGAGATCTTTTCAGAGAACTATCCACAATGACTCCAAGAGCTCTTTCTTGAGTGGTAACAGCTAATTTAGAACCCATCATTTTGTTTGTATAGTTGGGATTATGTTTTCCAATGTGCATTACTTTGTATTCACCAACATTGATTTTCATCTGCTATTTTGTTCCACAGTTAGCCAGTTTTCTGAGATCCCTTTGTAACTCTACAGCCAGCTTTGGATTTAACTATTCTGAGTAATTTTGTGTCATCTGCAAACTTTGCCTCTGCATGGTTTACCCCTTTCTTTCATTACAGGGAAGTTCTTTTGACCCCCATGTAGCTCTGGACAGGGGCTGCTGTGTGGGCATGGCACATGTACAGTCTGGTGAACACAAGGAGTGCTCTCAGTGAGGACAGAATCTGTGGAGATTTTAGCTGAGCTCCAGCAAGTCTCTGCTCTGCATGTGCAAAGGCTTATAAATTGGCCAAATTTGGATAGATTTTCATGGGGTTGGCAAAAGGTGCATCTGTGACACAAAAGCCCCCCTCCCCTGCCCAATTGAAATCTCCTTCTTCAGAGAATGGGGGCACTAGAGTATTTCAAAGAAAAGATCATCCGAAATTTTTAACATGTGCCAAACATCATGTATTTCCCTGCCCTCATTCCTGGGCATGGCTAACTGTTCTGGCTGAAATTTTTCAAAAACAAATTCAGCCCCAAGAGGATACCCACCATGGAACATTTCAGCAACATTATAAACAGCTGAAAATGGGGAATTATAATGGGAAGTGCTGGGCAACCTTAACTAGAGGCAGTGCTGCCAGTCCCACCTATCATTTTAACTGTTTTTAATACGCCATTATTTCCTGCAGCGATTGTCAGAATGATTGCATTGCCGTACATATCCTAATGCTGTCCTTGGATGGGAGCATTCTGCCAGAGTCTGCCACGATTCAGATCATTCCACAAGGCATTTTTGTTCAGAAATGTTTAAGATTAGCAGCCGTCTTAATCTGTGTCCGTAAATAAGGTGAGGAAGACTTGTGGCACCCTCGTTAGTTAGACTAACTTGTGGTTAGTCTCTAAGGTGCCACAAGTCTTCCTCGTCTTATTGTTCAGAAATGTGACTAAACAACATGGGATGGATTCGCCACTCTGCTAGTGTCCAGAGATGGGCCACAGAGAATTGCCCTTGTGCAATGGAACGGTGCCTATCTCAGTTGCCCACCCGACCTGTGTTGCAGAGGAAGGGAGAGAGCATGTTCAGGGACCGGGCAGAGTTGGTGCCTGATGGTTCTCCAATGGTGTAAGGACTCTGGAACTCTAACTTGCATAGGGGATGGGTGGCTCAGAATCAGGGAGTCACAACCCGCTGCCTAAAAATCCTCTGTCTCCACTGAGCCCCAGGGGAACTCTGGAGGGGGAAAATATGCTTCTTTTGTGTTTGATTGGATACTCTGGATTAGGCCAGCTTTTATGTCAAGGAGGATGTTGAGTCATTTCTATTTTTGTAAATTGCAATGGAATTATGCATCACAAAGGCCCCAAATCATGACAACACTTAAGCATGTACTTAGGTCCCATTGAGTTCAGTTATTTAAGGACATATTTAAAATTCAGCACATGCTAAATGCTGTCCTGGATAGTTAATTTTATTATAATTTAATACAATAGTATATAAAATAAGATTTAGACTTTACAGTTTGCTCTGTTGGTCAAAAATATGGAACATAAAGTTTGCAAACATTTTTGCAAACATTTCCACACACACATTTTGTCCTTTTCTTGGTCAAAATTTGAAGTTTCAATGAAACATTTATCAGAATTATGTATCTGAAAAATATATTTGTCCTATAGATGCAATAGAGGGTATAAGAGATGATACAGAACAATTAGATGGCCACCCTTGAATTGTCCTGTGTCCATTGCAACCTTAAAATATTGATCCTACGGAGCAATACATGTATACAAATCAATTGAAATGGGATATGGGAAAGGAGAGTAGGGGAGCAGAGCAGTCAAGTGGATGTTTGTTTTTGAAAGTATTCATTTTTGAACAAAGATTTCCAGATGTCTTCTCATGGGTGCACCAGGGACAGATTTCCACAAGTAACCAGCACTAGCAGATAATTAATATTACTGCAAGTTTCATTTTGGAATACATTTTATTTCAACATTCCGGAGCCCTGGCTGGTTTTAGGATGGCAACCCTGAACTAGCCTTATACAGAGTTGGTTTAGTGGAGTTTGACATAATATCTACAGCTGTGCAAACAGTAAAACAAAGGAAGTGTCTCTTCTGTTGCAAGACTACGGACTGCTGAATGGTAACAAGGCAGATGATTTACAATTGATTCAAGGTGCTGTTCTGCTTATGGAACTCCTTCCGCCTTGTCAAAGAGATGAAAAACACTTCTCCATAGGTGTCATGCACAACTTTGAGGACCATAAATATCTGGCTGTATTATCTCTTTCAGCAGCTTACACTCTGACATATTTCTGCTCGCGTTAACCACATATGAGACACACCATTCATTGTTTCTTTCTTGTCCTTAGAGCTGTGAGGCAAATCCATAGTGGGACCAGGTTTGCTCACTCAGCTACAATGACTCACTCCTCAACTCCTCATGTCCGCCCCCACATACTCCACGAGGTGAGGGCAGCCTCATCGCACACCTCTTGTGCTTTCCTTGAGTGGGTCCACACTGAGGGAGGGTACTCCCCACCCCTTACCTCTGGCCCACAGGACCTTACTATCTGACTCCTGCCATGCAAGCTTTCCTGGCCGCCCCTATGTACCACTTATGCCGGCTGTGTGGCATAGAGCTGGTGAGCTTCCGAGCCGCATCTAAGAAACAGCTGTATTCACTTGTGATCCACACTCTTCACTTCTCACCCTTGTGTCCTGCCCCAACAACAAGTGGCAGGATTTCTTCACATCTGTGGAGGGTAAGGAACCCTGGTGGGCTAGTCCATATTCCACCCTGGTCCTATGGCCCACCAGGGATATTGGTTGGCAACTCCTTCATGGAGCTGTGAATATGGGCATGCAGCAAGAGGGAGATCCTAGTGAACATCTACAGAGAATGCTCCAGGGTGCAGTCCCTTTTCTGGCTCCTCCAAAACCTTCTCCGTAAATTCTGGCTGCACTTTTCCCTCCCCACACCTCCTGAGCTATGCACATCCCATGTGTGGTCCCATGAAGTCGCGAGACCTTCTTGTCAACCTCCTCCTGGCACTGGCCGTCCACCATACCAGGAGGAGGAAGCTGGACAGGGAGGTTCTCTGTGACTGTCAGCCCTACTTCTGATCCATCCTGAAGTCACATCCTTGGGCAGAGTTCTCTAATCAAGTCCACTGGCACCCTGGACGCCTTTGAGGACTGGGCACTGTCTGGGGTTCTCTGCTCGATGTTCCCTTCTGGATCCCTGATTCTGTCACTGTGACAATCAGTATTGACCTACTAACTTACAATTAACTAAATGCAAGTTTCTAATTGACACAAGTTTGATTTCTCTTTTCAAGGGCACAAATTCAGCAAAATAAATAGTAATTCTTTTAATCTAAATCAACATCTGGAGACTTTATCTTAGTTTGTAAATTAAATTCAAATATAGTATCTAAA
The DNA here is from genome assembly GCA_032164245.1 of Sternotherus odoratus. NCBI lineage: Eukaryota > Metazoa > Chordata > Testudines > Kinosternidae > Sternotherus > Sternotherus odoratus. Next base: position 67,365,197 of record JAVMKO010000002.1, on the reverse strand, counting down.
CATTTCAAAATAAAAACAAACTATTTAAAGTATTTGATTCTATCAATCACAATATATAATGGGCTGAAATGAGATGCTATATTTATCTCACTCCAGAGAAAATATCTCCATAACTCAACTGTATCTTTGCCACTCATGAATTATCAAGTCTAGCTTTACTTGCGGGATAAATATATCTCTGTTATGTATGCTCTCTTTTCCTCTCAGTGGATCTATACATTTTTGTGTCAATTTTTATTTATATGCATATACAGACTTTGCTCACAGTGGAGATTGTTACTTTGCAATAAGCTGAAGCAAATCAATTTAGTCTACAAATGCCATTAATTTTCTTACTGCAGCATCATCACAGGACATATCTCCACAGCTTTCATTATATTCTGTTCAAAGGTCTGGCACATGGCAAAGATGTAAGGAGGTCTAGTATTTGATCAAGTTGACAAGCAATGGCAGATTCCTGCAGCTAGCGGAAACATGGGTATGATGACATGTATTTGGTGTCATTTCAATGTAGATTCTGACACAGGCCAATTTATGGGCCAATTTAGGTTTTGACTCTCATACTAAGGCCAAGCAAGCTATAAAATGTAATAAGAATTTCTTCAATCAATGTCCAGAGGAAAAACAAATCACTCAGTTACTGACACAATATTGCATCAACACTCCGGTAAAGTTCTCACAAGTGTCTGACATGCCCCCGAGCTACAGTGAGCATGTAGAGTAAAAAGGTTGGCACAACAACTTCACAATCCTGATACAGTAGCTACTAAACTTTATAACCATTACTTTTTATCCTGGCAGCTCTCCAATTTGTTAAAAAAGAAAATCCCTCTCTTCTTTTTTCCTCCTCTTCTACTTTCAGACTTTTCTTCTTAATTTTTATTTATTTTCTCTCCAGTATCTTACATGCTGGTGATATTTATCTAACAAGACTCAATAGATAATTCCTAGACAAGCTCATGGTGCTGTAACATTGATCAGACACTGATCACACCATTTCCATCTGGTCATTGAGTCAATTAAAGACACAAGTATTTTCTTTCTACTTTCAGACTTGTCCAAATCAGATACAAACCTTAACCTGTGCTCTTAGGTTCTTCATAATACAAATTTTCACAGCAAAAGACTCAGATTGGGTTAGAGACCACCAATAACAAATAGTTCTGTGCAACATATATTTTTAATTGGCTACGGAATGATTTGTTTCTTCATAAGCCCAGTTGCTGCGGCTATAATATTGGACTAATGGGCTTTCCCACTGGACAACATAAAAACAATATGATAATGTGTATATGCTCTACACTCCATATCTTGCGCATTTGGGGCTCGGAGTCTAAATATCTTTGTTTTTCAGCAGTGGGTCAAAACAGCTTACTTGAGGCTTATTTTATTTTTGAATGTCTTTGCCCTTGTAATGCCAAGAAAGTTACTATGCAGGTGAGGCTAACAACAGTGCAAACATTTGAGAAAAGCATGTTTACAGAAGTGAAGAGACGGCATTCTGTACTGACCACTTACTCCTCTACGCAGAGAAATATATTTTACCTTGAAGCCACTCCCAAATATGCAGATTATAGTGAAACATATTTATTTGAAACATGTTTTCAGAAGGACATTATAACCATACTGGGGAGTATGCCCAGTATCTAAGTAAATCCCTTTTGATATATGGTTCTATGTATGGTGATAGCTTATAGTGATCGATTCAAGTAGTTCAGTCTATTTAGTTTAACAAAGAGAAGGTTAAGGGGTGGCTTGATTACAGTTTATAAGTATCTTTGTGGAAACAAATATTCAATAATGCACTATTCAATCTTTCAGCTATAACATGAGTCCATGGCTGGAAGTTTGAAGCTCGAGAAATTCAGACTGGAAATAAGCTGTAAATTTTTAACAGCGAAAGTAATTTACCATTGGAACAATCTGACAAGGGTCACGGTGAATTCTTCTCACCAACAATTTTTAAGTCAAGATTGGATGCTTTTCTAAATGATATGGTCCAGAAATTATTTTGGGGAAGATCTTTGGCCCGTGTTATACAGGAAGTTGGAGCTGATGAACACAACGGTCCCTTCAGGCCTTGGAATCTATAGATCACAAAGACCCCAAATATTAAGGCTTCTCGCTGCTACTCCCCCAGAAGTGTCTGCTCCGGATATTTGGGGCTGGCCTGTGAGCAAGTCTTTCTTAGCTACCTCAGCCAATCTGGTCCAGCCACTCCCCTCCAGGAATATTAACTCTCTGGGCATCTCTGGGCTAGTCTGGATCATTTTAGTTGAACTCCAATTGTAAGTTAGGTCAGATGCTCTTCCCTTTTGCAGCAGCTGTCCTTGTAAAATATTAAGCAATGGCAAACTTATCCATTCCACATTATGACAGAGTCTGCATTTTGGTATCCTTCCCTCAAAATGTACCAACCCAGTGGAGCAACCACAAGAAAAACACTGATGGGGACAGGACGAAGAGTAGGAAATCATTATTCTTACAACCACATTGAGAGGGGCTTAACACTACAGTAAAACGTTAATCGAGGGCATGTTTCCCACAATGCTTCATAATGATGGCCTTATTCTCCAACACCCTGTGGTGCTTCAAAAGTCAGGATGACTAGTTCATACAACATGAAATCCATCACAGTTGTGAGGCCTATGTCAGTCCAAACATAACTAGCCTTCTTACAAATATATGGCATTCAAAACCAACACTGTTGCCACTGAAAACAACGGCTTCTGGAAGCCCCTGAGTATGTAAATAAGATAATATTTGTTCTCTCTTTTCACCTTAAGGTGGCATCATATACATTACATCTTTCAGTAGGGGGTTGTATACCCCTCAGACATGATTTCTAGGAATGGAAGAATGCAACAGTACTAACGTAAGAAGACAGTGTCTGTGGTGTTACATTTTAATATGTTATATTTAGTACAGACCATGCCCAACCATATAAATCTGCCCTATTTATTAAAATGAAAAATTGCAGGCAAAACTCTACTAAAATAAAGTATGCATAGATTGAATCAAAGGTCCCCACCCATCTATCCACCACCATTCTACACTGCTGTTGACAACATCACTGTCCTTCCTGTCAGCCAGGTTTGCAAACTAGGAATAATCTTCAAATAATCCCTCAGCTTCACATTCACAATCACATCCAGGTTGCAATGACAGCTTGCTGTTTCTTGCGCCCAAGGCCTCCAAAACCTGACCCTTCCTATGCATCCCAATAGCTGCATTGCTAGCCCATGCTTTAATCATCTCCTGACTTGACTACTGGAATTTCCTCCTCTCTGGTCACCTGGATATCCACATTGTTCCCTCCAGTCTATCCAGAACATTGTGCTAAAATCATCTGCTTTTCCGGTCAAGCAGAACAGATCACCCTTGCACTGGCTCCCAAGTGACCATACATCAGGGGTCTCAAACTCAAATGACCACGAGGGCCGCATGAGGACTAGTGCACTGGCTCGAGGGCCGCACCACTCACACACACACACACCCTCGCTGCCCCGGCTGTGCCCCCACTCCACCCCTGCCATGAGGACTAGTGCACTGGCCCGAGGGCCGCACCACTGATACCCACCCCGCCCTTGCTGCCCCAGCTCCGCCCCCACCCCACCCCTTCCAAGAGGTCCCACCCCTGCTCCACCTCCTCCTCTGAGCACGCAGCTCCCCATTCCCTCCTGGAAAGCACTAGGCACCACCAACAGCTGTTTGGCAAACAAAGCAAGAGCAATCTAGGAAGTCCAGAGCTAGAAACACACGCGGCCCAGCCAGGCAGCAGAGAAGCCTCCACTTCTGGCCCCTCCGTCCTGCAAACTGCTAGGGGGGGGCGGGGGGGCGCCAGGAAGCTTGGCGGGCCGCAGGGAAGGGCTTTGCGGGCCGCATGTGGCCCCCGGGCCGCATGTTTGAGACCCCTGCCATACATCAAGTTCAACCTGATTGTTCTCATCTTCAAGGTCCTGGTCTTTTCTGTTCTATATAGCTTCTTGCACTGCCCTCTTCACTGTCGTCCTTGAGTACCTCTCACTGACGCATTAAGTAGCATGACTAACTTCTGTCACATTTCCTCTCCCTAAGATATAGGGAAGTATATTGTTTTAGTAGGATTTTGGGGTCTGTTTTCATGTGTACACACTACAGTGTGTGTATATGAGAGAAAGCAGGATGATGAAATGTGTCTTGCACTTGGAACAGAAGATGGGGAGCAGAGGCATGCAAAGGAATTTCAATTTGACTGCTTTTGGAGGGGCATGTTCTGTGCCCCCCCCCCTCCCCCCAGCCACAGGGCCAGAGAAGTTGTCAGCTCCCACTGTGGCCCCAGAGCCAAAGACGCTCCCTCTCCCTGGCTAGAGGAGCTGCATGACCCTGCCAATTATTCAGGGGGAGGGGCATGGCACTGCTTGACCACCCCTCATGGGGAGGTTTGTGATGATTTGTGGCTCCTGTTCATTTATAGTCTAGGACTGGCCTCTGAGAAAACCCTGTCTCCCTGTTTCCTGCACAGACAAGCTTTAGCTGTTGGGCCTCAGGAGCAGAGTTGACCAGGGTCCTCATCTTGGAGCTTGAGGTGATAACCTTTCCCTGATCTACAACTGTGAGCCTGCCTCCCACCATACTTTGACTCTTCCCACTTCTGGGCTCTCTCTGGAACTCTCTTTTGCTATGAAGCACTCTCTGAATCCACTACCCACTCTTCATTTCCATCCCTCCTTAAAATTCACTTCAGCCACGTCTGGTCAGAAGTAAGTTAAATTGTAATAAAAATAACACATAACAGTAGCGCATACCAAAACCAAGTCACCAGGTGGTCTTGTTACTGTAGCCCTTGTCTTTTGTCACCCTTCTCCTCTCCATCACTGTCTGATACCCTCTCATTGCACCACATCTAAAATATCCTTGGGGAAGGGATCCTCTCTATTTATGTTCCTGTAAAGAGCCTGTCACGGTGCTAGGTTCTTTTATGGTGTCCTTTGGGCACTGTACAAATAATGATGGATAGATTCAATTCTTATATATAATACAGTAGATTCTACTGAATTAAGTGACGTGCATGCTAATTAGGATGATTGTTAGGGAAGAGATTCAATGCAATACATCTCAATGACTCCTCTGCACATGGATAAATGGTGCAAACAATGGATAAACGGCATGCATAGTAGGATTAAATGCCACACCTGGTGCTGTTCACAGAGTTGGCTTGCTATGAAACCTTTTGATTTCTCTTCATGCTAATTTCCTGCTTTATTATGCGGCACATAGCTTTAAAAACATATTTTAACGCTTTGTACGATGTCTTTTTTTTACAATTCCTGAAATAAAAGTGTCTATCTACCAGTAGAATGTATTCCTGGGAGCCTTTGATAATTGGGATGATTGTGTAATTGGCCCATTTCTCTTTCCATCAGGGAGCACCAATTTAGAGGGCTCCACTGTATATATTAACAGCAGGGACACGGCATATAAACACCATGGGCAATATTCATCTGTAGGTGAATTCCAGGGAAGGATTTTGTCCAGTGAGCCAAATCACGTCTTCATTTGTCCTCATCCAACCTCACTGAATGTGTGTTTGCAGTGAGTCTACTTTAAGAGTGAGAATAGTCCACTATTAACAAACATGAACTCCAAAACCCATCCAACAGACTTTGATAGAATTGAATTTAAACTGCTATTTCTCCTCTTTCTCCTCTTTCCTTTGTTTAAGCAGACAGGTCAGAGGAATTCACATTTTTAAACCATGTTATGTCACATCTGGAAAACACACACACACACACACACACACACACTCACACACAAAAATTGTTATAATCCATTTTCAGAGTATGAGGTTTTAAGGAACCTTTTTTAAAAAGCAAGTAACCATCTTTATTGGTAACCACCTTTATTCAAAATATAAATGATTACCCACTCTGGTGAACTAATACTGTGCATACGTCCATCAGAGAGTGGTAAAACAGAAGCTTGCTGTGTTTGCACAAAATAACTGCTGCCCTGTGCTGAAAAATATTCAGCCTGCACTTGTGCTCATCGAGTATGTTGTTTCATACAGTATGACCAACGTGTATATGGATAGATTCAATTCTTATATATTGATGGATAGATTCAGTTCTTATATACAATACAGTAGATCTACTCAATTAAGTGACGTGCATGGATAATCAGGAAATTCAACCACCCGACTATTCAAAGTCTGCCTTTTTTGGACCCAGAAGCCTCTCGACTTCATAAAACATGAAGTTCCACCAATGATTAGATTCCTGCTTGAGCTAATGCTGTGGTAAGTTGTTTTCTGTGTGCAATTGGATTGGGATTTTTCTGGACATAATGGAGGGCACTAAATATCCACCTGTTTTAAAGAGACCTTCATAGCACTACTAACGTGCATCTATTCACCTGTCATATAGCCTCCCACCTTCTTTTGCAACAGCTGTTTGTGCTTCAGTGAAGGCTTTTATTTATTATAGTTTCTCCTGAGGCCCAATGCCGGGGCTGTCCCTTCCAGTCCATGTCTCTCCTGGGGAGCAACCACATATTGGTTTGTAAGTCCCACTGGCCAGAGTGTAAGCTTGTCATCAGAAGTTTATATACATATCCCTTCAGGAGCACACCAGCTCCTCCCATTTAATCTGACACACAAGTATATCACACTGATTCTCTCCCATCCATATCACCTGTGTCTCAGACACCTGGACTGCACCAGTCTAGCTCAGGTTACTTTAAGAGTCTTCCTTTGTGATCCTGTGACTCCCCCAATGCACCTCTGTGCAGTCCTGCTGCTTTCCCACAGGCTCTGTTGAGACCTATATCCAGCCAACTGCTGCTTCCCTGCTAACCAGCCTCTTCGCTTGGCAGCCAGTTCCCAGGTTCCCTGTTCCAGCTATCACACATCCTGCTGCTGGCCCTCTCTTGATGGGTCTGTGCTATATGTGCTCTTTGTAGTCTAATCCCTGGCTCCCTATACCTGTCTACAGAGGGATAATGTATTCCTTAATAGAAGAGACTCTAAACTCATTGGTCAGGTGAGGTGCTCTCCCAGTCTCCTCTTTATCAGTCTCTGATCCTAAGATTGAGGCATCAGAGAGGTAGCCGTGTTAGTCTGGAATAGCAGAGGTAACAAAGAGTCCTGTGGCACCTTAAAGACTAACTAAAGTATTGAAGCATAAGCTTTCGTGGGCTAATACCCACTTCATCAGATGCAAGTAGTGGAAGGCTGCTTGCATCCGACGAAGTGGGTATTAGCCCACGAAAGCTTATGGTTCAACACTTTAATTAGTCTTTAAGGTGCCACAGGACTCTTTGTTACTTCTAAGACTCAGGAGGCATTCAAACAGTCAAGGGTCCAACTGAGGAAAAATAAACAGCGGTGCTCTTCCAGTTTCTACCCACAAGCACCACCCACTTGGGATGAGACACCATTTGTGAAGATTTTGCATACATTCAAAAGATGATCCTGTGTGCTCTCCTGGGTGTGTCAGGTCTGGCTCTCCCACGGTGATGCTTGGATACTCTCCAGTCTTCTCTGAGCTCCCAGTGGGGCTTACACTCTGCTGAGCAATGCTGGGCTCCTGGGGCCTGGTTATTTCTCAGTGAGACGGAGCCTAATCCCTGTATTCTACTGGGCACCTTGGATGTTCCTTGGATCAGGCCCCCTTTTGGCAGAGTTCAGATACCCCCCTAGGCTCTGAGAACTTGACTCTTTGGTGGAGATCAAATGCACAGCTGGGCTCTGCTCCTTTCCCCAGTTTACAGGTATTGTGGGTGAGACTGGAAAAGAATAATTAGTGGTAATCTCCCAAACTCTGTTCATCATCCAAGTTCCACCTAAATCTGATCCCCAAAAGGGGATGTCATTCATAGCTGCCTGTACAGATCTTCATAACATGATCATCCCTCTTCTTTCTTCTTCTGTCGTCTGCAGTCGTTTACAGTGTTGATGTGAAATGATCATCATGAGGCTGCGGTAGCCTCCCGTCCACCCCAAGATAACTTAAGGGAGCCCACACCTTTCAGAGCTATTGTTTCAAGACACGGGAAGACAGGACTGCATCAGTTTACACTCAGTTCACATTTCAAGGTTATCTTCAATACCATATGGGCTAGAGACTTTTTTTTTAAATGAAAGCCCAATTTTTAGAATATAAGACTGCAGCATCAGAAAAAGGAGAGTGTTACTGAATGTGCTGCTGAGAAGTTTCATTAAACAATTTTACATTTTTGCTCCAGAATGAGAGACTGTGTTTAGCACATTTTCAGCAGGAAGCTGATCCCACAGGAAATCACCGATGATCAAATTTAAGCATTGTGCAAAGCACAGTGTGAGTGCCAGTGCATCATCCCACTGCACAGACTAGGTTGGTGTATAGTGATCCAAGACTCACAGGGCCTGATTCTCCTCTGATTTACATGGTGTAAATCAAGAGTAACTACACTAAAGCTCATGGAATTACTCTAGTGCAAACAAGCATGAGCTTCGAGTCAGAAAGAGACTTCAGTTAAACTACATTCCAAATCAGTGCTGCAATTTCTGTAGCATATTGACAAGAGTGTCATTTTTCTTTTCTGCAAAGAGTTCCTTATTTAAAGAAGGTATGCAGCACAGATCTACATTAGCAGAGTGGACTAATGTGTTATAAAAGGTAGAATTATAAAATAATCCAACATGTGACCATTCGCCCAATATCTGTGAACATGATTATGCCTTTCACTTTGCTTCAGGTAACATTAATTTCTATATGAGCTTTCTGAAGCAACGGAGTAACTATTTTTTTTTCCAACAGGACTTGAGAGAGGAAATATAGAAACAGGGATCTGTTGTGGCCATTAATTTTATGAATGATTTGTTGCAAATTGCATTAAATGGCAACATCAGCCCATGAATGAGCTTCGAAATGTTCTTATTCTAAGTCTGTGCAAATGGGCAATTTGCTGTGTAATCGGTTTTCACAGCCACCCTTTCATGCAGGATCACTTACCTTATAACCAGCCACCCGTTTTGCAGGTTTACATTTCACAACATCTGGAGAACAATGAAAAGAATATGCAGAAAATCCAGCAGGATCATGTCCATAGGTCCTCTGAACAGGGATTTCAATACTAGTAAATGTAACGTTACATACTTTGGGAGACACGATTAAAACACTCTTGGAATTATTGACTGAAGGGCAGTTATCTAGAAAGTAATAAATGACAGATAGAACTGGAGATTATTATTTTAGAAAACCTATAAAATTGGGCTTCCCTTGCGATGTTGGCTTGAAAGACACTAGTGCTTTTTTTGAATGTATATATAGAAAGAGATCTTAGGGTCTACCAGGTAGGTGATATTGGGATACTATCTATGTGTAGGATGATGCTTTCTAGAATACTGTGTGTAATTCTGATCCTCATAATCAGAGAGGTAGCCGTGTTAGTCTGGAATAGCAGAGGTAACAAAGTCCTGTGGCACCTTAAAGACTAACTATAAAGTTTTGAAGCATAAGCTTTCGTGGGCTAATACCCACTTCGTCGGATGCATCCGACGAAGTGGGTATTAGCCCACGAAAGCTTATGCTTCAAAACTTATAGTTAGTCTTTAAGGTGCCACAGGACTTTGTTACCTCTGATCCTCATAGTATAAGGAGGCCATGGTTAAAAATGGAGAGCCTACAGAGACGGGCAACAAATTATACAGAAATTGGGAATATAAAATATATGTAGGAATATTGAAGGAGCTGAGTTTATACAGAGATCACTCACTGGGAATATTAATATTACGCAGAAATACATTTAGTGAAAAGAGTTACTTACATGGATACAAGAAGGTAGAACAAGAAGCGATAGCCTCAAATAAATGAAGAAAAAGTTTAGATTAGACATCATGAATTTTTACTTAAGACAGATCAGTTGGGTATTAAAATAGGCTGCCCAGGGAGATGATACCCTGTTTAAATATATTAGAGATAGTACATAAGACTTCAGAAGACGTGATGTGATGTTCGGAGCAGTTCTTCAAACTGCAGGGATCAGCCTAGATGGTCTAAAAGTCTTTTCTGATCAGCTGTCTATGGATTATTTACTTTCAGCAGGAATTTGGGTTGGCCAAATTACTCTGAAGCGATGAAAGCGAGTCATACAGAGCAGCCCGAGGGAGTGCCACTGGATTCATTAGATCACAGCACACCATCATATATTCTGTATATCCTTCATATTTTAAGGAAAACGACTGTAGAATTTTTAGAAACCTTTTATTGCAACAGATTTTTTATCTCTCCATATAAAAAGTCAGGTTCCCTTAGTTATGAGACTGATTGTACAGACCAGAGAGGCAGAAGAAAAAAAATGCATAAAATTTTAGAACTCTCTAAAAATTATTTAAAATAGCGTTTCCATACCTAATAACACCATGATATTAAGAGCCGCTGTCTCAGGACCTTCCAGGAGCAGAAGACATTGTGTGCCCCATTAGAAGTATTCCATTTCCAGTGCAGTGGTAAGCACTTTGTTCTAGTCTTGGTGGGTTGTAAAATACCAGACTTTAAGTGAGTCACTGATTCAGGGTTGAAGGCTGTTTGTCCTGGGACTGGGGCCAGTGGTGTTTGAGGGAGAGGGAGGAGAGATTCCACATGTTGGGGGAATGGAGGGAACGTTACTCTGGCAGTTGTTTAGTTTGTTGAAATGGCGGCCTTTTTGAAGCTCCTCAGAGGTTTGGAGCATAAGAACAAATCCTGGAAGAGACAGATTAGGAAACAGAGTAGTGCAGGTAAGACAGTCAAGGGGATATGATAAATGCAATTTATCACATGGCTTTAACCCCACAGATATGGTATACATCTGTCTGCAACATATTATTCTATATACCTCCAGAAGTGTGTGTGTGCGCATGTGTGTATTTCTTCTTTGCTTTGTGTTGGGGTAGTCACTGGAAATGATGTATGAAATGAAATCCCCATGCTCAAGGCACACAGGGAATATCAGACAGAGCTGTGCAATCACTGCTGTGCTGAGCTTCGCTATTGGCAGATCAAATGTAGCCAGAAGAGCAAACCAACCCTGAAAGACTCTAGGGAAAACAAATATTTTTTTTAAGTTATAAAATAACGTTCTGACCATTTTAATGTTATTTCTCCCATTTGCTGTCCCTCAGGGGTTACCACAGGCAGCTGGCTGCATTAGCGGAAGTCTTGGAGAGAAAGAGCCAGCCCCACAAAGAATTCCCCCTAAAAGCCCTTCAGACTGTGTTAAAATTACATTTTGAATAGCACTTTCCAGCTTTTTATTAAATTTTAACTTTTTTTTTTACTAGCTTAGAGGTTTTTTTATAGCAATGGCAGTGGGTGGTAAGGTAGGTTTGGGAGTGGGGGAAGGCTATGCTCTTTCTGCCTCCATCCTCTCATGTACCAAGCATGTGATGGGATGTTGCCTCTATCAGCATCTGAAATAAATGACACATCTCCTGGCAATGCCATGAAGTCCTAGGGAGAACCTGCAACAAAGGAAGTGGCTTCTACGGCCCTAAGAAGACTATGCAAATCCACCCCGTTGGCTACTCCCCTGGAGATGGCTTGGATGAAGGGTTCGGATTGCTCCACTACCCTGCAGAGCTGTGAGGGTGCAGATGGGGGGTATCTTTTTGGCAGGAAGGTGCGTATCCCCTTCCACTAAGTTCAGACATACCATGGCATTTCCAAATCTCTCTGCTCAGCGTGAGATCATTTCAGTTTGGCTATAGATTGCTGAAGAAGGACATTTATTTATAATACGCAGTGCAGGAAATTAGGCCATTGTACTCCTTCACAGGGGAAAGATTCATAAAAAGTCACACAGAATTATTCTTATATAACTGACAATGACATTGTTGTAAGAAGGAAACAGAACTTTATTTGTCTTACTTAAAATGATATATAGAGCACTTGTCTGTTTATTCCACTGCAAACAGCTTCTGCAAAAACAGCAGTAAGTCCCCAGGGGGTTCTGCTGATAGTTATAAGTTACTTGAGTAAAATCTCTCCAGTGAGTTACTGCCTTACAGGTATCCATTATTCTCGGTTCAAGGGGCTTTTTTTAAAAAAAAATATGTTACCTGTAATATGGCTTTTTAAAATATAAATTGTGTCATAACACAGCTACTTTTCAAATAAGTAAGTGTACCTAAATCAAAGGATGTCTTGCCAAAGGGGGAAAGAGTCAATAAATTGGCTTCATAATCAAATCTGGTTCAGGTTAAAGTGAAGTTAGTTTGATGGATTTGGCTGAGACCCTGGTAAACAGAAGCCTACATAATTAAAGTGCTGTACCTTCGTTTAGTCTCCCCAGAAGCTTATGGGCAGCTCAAAGGCACAAGAGTGACAATCAGGAGCTAAGCTGAGCAAATGAACAGGCAATATTACCACCCACACTTCATTCATTACCCCTTCCCCCCTTACATCACCTATCAGAGGGATCAGCAGAATGTGTCTTCCATTCTTGGTAAGGAGCACAAAATGTTCCCATCATTTAAAGGTGTAGTCTTGTGTTTGAAAATATAATAACCAGTACTGGAAAATGAGCAGAAAAGAAACACCAGAACTCAGCCCTGCTCTCTCATTTGCACAATGAGTATGACCCTGGTGTCTATAATTTCTCAGCCTCCAAGTACACATTTGTGGAGCTTTTTAAAACAGATGGGGGTGGAGGGGAAAGAAAGAGAATACAGAGTTAGTGTGAAAACAGGCATTTTAGTGCCAGTGAACAGTTTTACTTTTCATCAAGGGAGGAAAAAGACTGCAAAAAACTGCCCGCTGTGGACAAAGGACATTGGAATAAGCAGCAACACTGACCCGGGTCATTATACCCTTATTGGTCCAATATTAACCAATCACAGCCATTCATTAAGAAGCTAATGGTCAAAATCTTCCCAAAGAGGAAATTTGTTTTAGAAGTTGAAGCATAGATCTAAGAAAAAGTAAACCTGAGCTCTATTGCCAGCTTTTCCCAGACTTCCTGTTAGAACTGGTTAAAATGTTTTAATAAAAATGTTTGTTTGACCTAAGTGGCTTTTCATGGAAAATTTTCATTCTGGTTGAAATTGTCTGGTTATTCAATGAGAAATCAAAAAATAATTTATTCTTTTTTAAACAAAAAAATGTTTTCAAAAACTGAACCTTTTTGGATTTGGTTTTTCACTGCAGAGCCCCAACATTTTATTGAAGAAATTAAAAAAATGTTTTTAATTTCCTGTGAAAAATCCTTGGCATTTTTTTTACCAGCTCTGCTTCCTGTACATCCACTGGGAAATCACTTTCACTGTGTCAAAGCTACCACTGTCTAAAATCAGGATAACAATAATTACCTACTTCATAGTGGTGTTATGAGGTTCAGTTAATGAATGTTTTTAAAGTGCTTTGAGATCCTCGGATGGAAGATGTGAAAGAAATGCAAAGTATTATTATTATTCAGAGTTAACAACCAAATTTCAGCCATTTGCACTTATCCATCTTGACAGCATGTACCCAAGGGAAGAAAACACATAACTTGTCAGCAGACAGTCCTCTTAATGTGGGTTATAAAACCACCTTCTTGATTACCATCTGGAGTAACATTCACAACTAAGGGATAGCAGATGTGCATGCATAGAGTGATGTAACCCATTGTCTCAGTCCAATGGACATACTGGTGTTGCCATACTGGATTCATCTCGTCCAGTATCCTGCCTCTGACAGTAGCCAAACCTTGATGTGTCAGATAAAAACGAATGATCCCTGCCACCACAAAAACAAACAAACAAACAAAAAAACAACCCAAGGCAAACCAACCAACTGAAAAAACTCACCCCAAACCAAACAGAAAAACCAAAACCAAAACACACCTGCTTTCCTAATAACAATATACTAGTAAACTGTGCAGTGGTGCATACTGGATGAAAATATTTTCCTGACCCCCTGAATCCAATTATTTTATTCCTGGGAGCATGACATTTGATTACTTTTTATTGTTATTAATTGTTATCTGCTACCCATTTTTCAGATGGGTTTTCTCCCTTGAAGGCTAGTCTGAATCTTCTATTGCCCTTGGATCTCCCACAAAGCCGAGGTTTGTGTTTTGTTGCCGGACCTATGGCAGCATGTATAAAAGTTGCCAAAGACAGCCTGGAAAGTGAAATTTTTTACCGTGTGCAATTTGGGGAGGGGCCTACGCAATTGGCTCCTGATGCGGCATCTGAGTGCCACTGTTATCTAAATAAATAACCAGAATAATCATTCATCTGCGGAATAGGTACAATTCTGGGCAGAGGTAGAGCAAGTTTCCAATCACTGCCCTGCCAATCTGCCTCACTCTTGTTCTGCATTAGATGGTAATTCAGTCTATTTCCATGAAACCTTTGGCCCCTCTGCTGAGATTTCCAACAAGGGTGGCAATTAGTGGCAATCATGGTGACAGATTTTGTGATGTGGATGTAGTAAACAACCTGCAGAAGTGAAATTTGCATGGATTTAATGAAAATAAATTGATGATGTGGTGTGTGTGTGTATATATGTGTGTGCACGTGTGTGCGCATACATAGCCTTTCACCTTCAAACATAACGACAAGTTGAGAAATCAATTATCAGGAAAAAATGGTTCTGAAGTAAATGCTGCCCTTAGATGTGCACACCTCACTCTCATTGAAGCCTATGGAAGTCATGCATCCAAGCACAGTACTCAGCCTTGTATTGAAAGCAGTGACTAAAGCAGGCACTTGGCTCCATTTTATTTGCATACTTGGGACCAGACTATGGTTGGCCCTGATTGAGGTGCAAGAACCCTGTCCCTCTGTGGATCCCAACCTATGGGCCAACAGGGCAAAGGGCTTGATTCTGCAAGTTGCCGAGCCATTGGCATTCCCATTGACTTCCACGGGAGGGAAGAGTGGTCAGCACTGCATCAGAGCACCCATCACCTTGCAGGATCAATGCCAGAAATGACAGTGAGGGTGGAGAATGAATGGGGGATGGGACTAACTATTAAGAGAAGCACATGCTGCACCCTTGTGACGGGGCGGCACATTGTCTATCACCTCTAGGAGGCATTGTGCTTCTCAATGTCTCCCAAAGTGCCTGCTGGGGTGGCACAGCAGCTTACAGCCTTCAGTACCTATCTGTGTCCATTAGAGAGCAACGAACCCAGTACAACATCCATTGCAGTCAATGGGAGTCTTTCAGTGGGCTTTGAATCAGGCTGAGTGTGGCCCTTTGTAAGTAATAAGGTCAGATTTTCAAACGTGGGTGCCTCAGTCAGCTCCGGCTAAGACAAAGAAGGAAAGAGTGATGTGGGAAGGGCTCTTTGGGCTGGTCTACAGTATGAGTTTAAATCGGAATTAGCCGCGTTATATCAAATTAAAATGGATTCCGTCCACACAACCAACCCGGTTTTGTTGATTTAAAGGGCTCTTAAAGCTGGTTTCTGTACTCCATCTCGGCAAGGGGAGTAGTGTTAAAATTGACATTGCAGTTCTGGATTAGAGATACTGTGGACGCAATCTGACATTACTGGCCTCTGGGAGCTATTCCCGAATGCTCCATTGTGACTGTTCTGGACAATGCTTTCAACTCAGATGCACTAGCCAGGTACGCAGGAAAAGCCCGGGGAACTTTTGAATTTCACTTCTTGTTTAGCCAGCGTGGCAAATTCATAGGAACAGGTGAGTGCGCAGAGCCCACCAGCACAAGCGACCATGCAGAGTCCACCAGCACAGAGGACCACACAGGCCCAGATTTGTGAACGAGCTCCAGCATGGACCGAATGGGAGGTACTGGATCTCATTGCAGTATGGGGAGAAGAATCTGTTATGGCAGAACTACGTTCCAAACCTCCCTTCCCCCCAAATACATATGCAAAAATCTCCAGGGGCATGATGGAAAGAGGCTATTTCAGGGACACAATGCAGTGTCGTGTGAAAGTCAAGGAGCTCAACCTGCTAAAAAACCAGGAAGGCAAATGGGCATTCTGGGTCACAGCCCCATACAAACCGCTTCTACCATGAGCTGCATTAAATTATCGGGGGAGCCACACACAGTGGGGGTGGGAGGAAACTCATCCATGCTGGGCTCTTTGTGTGTAGTTTAAAGGGCTCATCTCTGATCAGAGTCTGATTGGAGCCATGCGGTGGGGGTGAGGCAATCTTTTCATGCAGGGGTGTCGGTGTTGGGCCTAAAGGGGGGGGAGGGGAGAGGGAGGGTTGTGTGTAGCGATCATCCCAGAGAGACTGCAGGCCAGGCCCTCCTTCTAAATGGCGAACCCACCATGCATTGCTTGGTATGGGAAAGGGGGGCGCCGCAGTTCAAAAGCATTGAAATGAATGCGGAAGAAGCAGAACCCCGTATTCCCCAGGCCTTACCACGGCTGCCTGAGAGCTGAATTCTGTTGCCCAGCCGTGTGTGATGCCTTGGTCACAACAAATTGGCTGGCACTTCAGTATAAAAGGGAAAATGCGACCTTGTACAGAAAGAACTTGTGCTGTGTGCTATGAATTGTCCCAGAGGCTGGCCCAAATTAGAAGGTGGAAAAAGGGGCACTCGGGACGACACGTTTTCTGAGTTTATGCAGGCCTCCCGCACTGGTAGGGCCCAGCTGAATGCGTGGAGGCAAACAGTGGAGTCCCATAAAATGTTCAATGAAAGGTGAAGAAAGGATGGGTGTACGTGATAAGAGGAGGCAGAAACATGAGGGGAGAAGTCAGGATTCCATCCTCAAGCTGATGGGGAAGCAAACTGACATGCTCCGCTGTCTGGTGGATCTTATGCAGGTAAGGCAGCAAGACTACAAGACCGCCGCTGCACTCCCTGTGTAACTGCCCTCCCTCCTCCCCAAGTTTCATAGCCTCCTCACCCAGACAGCCAAGAACATGGGGGGAGGGAGACTCTGGGGACCCACACACTCCACCCCAGAGGATTGCCCAAGCAGCAGAAGGCTGGCATATCCAAAATTTTGATTTGTATTCTGGACTTGTCCTTCCCTCCGCCTGCACCCCCAACCATTCCTAAAGTACTACTCCCCCCCAAGTGTTTTGTTCATCAAATAATAAAGAATGGTTTTTAAACAATCATAACTTTATTTCCTGTAATATATATGGGTGTGTGTGTGTGTGGATAATTTCAAGGAGAAACAAACAGAACTGTCACACCGTACCCTGGCCAGTCATGAAACTGGTTTTCAAAGCTTCTCTGATGCGCAGTGCTCTCTGCTATGCTCTTCTAATCACCCTGTTGTCTGGCTGCATGAAACTGGCCGCCAGGTGATTTGCCTCACCCTCCCACCCTGCCATAAATGTCTCTCCCTTACTCTCACAGATATTGTGAAGCACACAGCAAGCAGCAATTACAATTGGAATATTTGTTTTGCTGAGATCTAACCTAGTCAGCAAACAGCACCAACAGGCTTTCAAACATCCAAATGCACATTCTACCACCATTCTGCACTTGCTTATCCTATAGCTGAACTGCTCCTTACTACTGTTCAGGATGCCTGTGTACAGCTTCATGAGCCATGGCATTAAGGGGTAGGCTGGGCTCCCGAGGATAACTATAGGCATTTCAACCCCCCAAACAGTAATTTTCTGGTCTGGGAAGTAAGTCCCTTCCTGCAGCTGTTCGAACAGATCAGAGCTCCTGAAGATGTGAGCGTCATGCACCTTTCCCGGCCATCCCACATTGATGTCAGTGAAATGTCCCTTGTGATCCACCAGTGCTTACAGCACCATAGAAAAGTATCCTTGTGGTTTACGTACTGATTCCCAACTGACTGATAACTGTAGGGCGTTGCAAGCTTCCACAGGGCTACGGCCACTCGCTTCTCAACTGTGAGGGCTGCTCGCATTTTGGTGTCTTTGCGCTTCAGGGCAGGGGACAGCAAATTACAACATTTCATGAAATGGTCCTACGCATGCGAAAGTTTCGCAGCCACTGGGAATCGTCCCACACCTGCATGAACCTGGCCCATGAACCTGGACCAACATCACCATGATGTCCCAATCGCCACATGGTTTTCTTCTAGGAAGATCTGTGTCCATGTCCTCATTGCGATCATGATCGTGCTGTCATCGCTTCCTCAGCCGGTTTAGCACATACTGCTGGATAATGTGTGAGGTATTTACAATGGTCACAAGCAGGCTCCATGCTCCAAGCTCCATGCTTGCCGTGATATGGTGCCTGCACGGGTAAACCAGGAAAAAAGGTGTGAAATGAAGAAGGGCAGGAGAGAGCAGAAAGGCAGAGTGGTAGCGGAAGTGGTGCAGCTGTACACCATTTATGAGGATGGCTAACAGTCCTATTGCACCATCTTCTGCCACAGAGCAGGCGAGCGGAGTTGCAGTGGAAGCGGTGGTATACGATGACGATGGCTTTCAGGCATATTGCACTATCCTCTGGCGATAGCTTTCAAGCCTATTGTACAAGTCGTGGGACAGCAGAGTTCTGCAGACCTACTGCACTATCTGCTGCTGGAAAAATGGCACGAAATGATTCTCTGCTGTACCTTTTACAGAGGGAGGGGCGACTGACAAGATGTGCCCAGGAAAACCCCCGAGAAAGTTTTTGCCCCAGCATGTACTGGGAACTAAACCCAGAATTCCAATGGGGCGTGGAGACTGAGGGAACTGTGGGATAGCTACCCATAGTGCACCACTCCAGGAGTTGGTGCTAGGCCCGGTACTGTGAATGCACTCCACTGATTTAGCACGTTTAGTGGGGATACGTACAATCAAATGTATAAAATCTCTTCTGAAAAATTGACTTCTATAAATTCGATATTATTTCATACTGTAGATGTACCCTTTGATTAACTTGTGAGTTGGGCCTCAAAGAAGCCATAATCAAGCACACTTGACTCTATCTGTGCCACAGTTAATCTTATCATTGTAAGGTACAAACAACCTTCTACCACATTAGTGATGTTTACCTCATATTGTGCTAGCATTCATTTTCACTAATCTGATACAAAAGTGTAATGATGTATAAGTGTTTTTTAATGTTAAGTAAGTGAAAACAGGTGGGTAATTTACCACTGGCTCTGCACAGATTGGAGCAGGCATTTCACAGAAAAGATGCTAGACTTTTTTATTTTATTTTATTTTCGCTGTGTCCGATGCCACTGTTTACACTCTATGTCACGGAGTCAAAGTCATGGCTGTCACCATATCGTTGAAACAGCGGAATGAAGCAAAAATAAAGAGACCCTTAGCAGCCAGGGAAGTGTTAATGCCCAGCCACAAATGTTTGTTTAGAAAGCTTCTAATCAGACAGGGGAATGAATAGCTTTGACAAAGCGCTGGTCACAGACCCGTATTTAGATTGCATGTTTCGCCTGCCCTCCTAATTATAAAGCATTTGGTGAGCATTTTGGGGGGATGACTGCCCCTGGAGGCACTACCCCTAAACTAGAGAACACGATCCAATGGCAGACAACACTGACCGTTCAATTCCATGTTGGAAAGTTCAGGTATTTATGGGATGCCTGTAGGGCCTCACATCTAAGATATTACAAGCCTCACTTCTGCTTTCACTCTAAAACACTTTAGTTGTACATATTGAGAGACACCCCCCACAACTGAGATAGGAATCCCATTGTGCTGGGCACTGAACACACATCATAAGAGAGAGCCCAGCCCCAAAGAGCTTACAATTTAAATGACACACAAAGGGTGAGAGTGGAAACAGAACGAGTCAAAGTGATTTACTCAAACAGCCAAACTGGGAACTGAAACAAGGTCTACAGCTGACCCATACTATGACCTAGTTATTATAATATATTGCTTCTAAGGTTAATACTACTAATTAATCTCATCCCCAATGGCATTTTGCCTGGTAAACTTAGTGTTGCAAGATTTTGTGTTATTTGTTCTTTTTTTTCCCCTTGAATTCCTTTCTTTAAAACATTTTGCTTACTAGCAATTGCTTCTAAAATTTCACAAACAGTTGCAAAAGTGACAGCATAATGCTAGCAAATTTGCAACATTTAAAGACATTTGTACCATATTTGGTATTGAAAGGTTTTATTGGTGAAGTTTTTCTCTTTCCAGTTAGCTATGTAATTTTTGCAAAGCAAAGTCTGACATCCTAATCAGCTCTGCTTCCCCTGCTACATTTAGCATCTCTGGAGGAAAATCTCCGTACCAAAGGTATTTGTTAAAATACAGGCAGGAGATTTCAAATGCCTTAGAAGTGGTCTGCAAAGTTTTGAAAATTAAGAAATTTCCTGTTAATACTCAGGAAGAAAGTTTATCTAATAGCTTAAATATGTTGTTAGCACTTTTTTCCCAACAAAATGACACCATTAATAAAATATCTTAAGTGGCAAGGAATCTGGGCTTTTAAGGGTCTCCAATTTTGCTCATATGTGCGGAGAGGACCCTAGACCTTTGTTCTGCTGCTTGGGAGGTGAAGGCAAAAGGATTTGGGGAGTTCATACAGAAGGTGTTCCCCTACATTCTGGGAAGCCCAGCTTTGTAGAGCCTTACTATATGTCATCATTCTGTACAGCTTAGGGTGGTGTGGGCAACAAGAATAGCAGGGCTGGAGCCAAATGGCTATATACATCTATCAGGCATTCTTCCTTGTGAGGAGGATGTACCACGTAGAAGATTGGATAGCAAAGCTTTGTGGCTACAGAGTGGGTCCAATTACCCAGGCTGTGTGCAAATTTGCTCCAGAATGAGGGGCACCATAGACCCAGATTAAAAGAGCCATTCCACTCTAAGTCCCTCCTTCCTTTCCCTCAGTCTATAATTTTCTTCATTATTTCCCTTTGGGGCTGCGATTTGTCATGCTTAATCACAGACAGTATATAAAATACATTTTACTAAAGTTCTTCTAACAAAAACGGCATTGAAACAACTTTTAAAGTTGTGAAAAAAATAACAGGAAATTCACACTTAGGCCCTTGAGGACGAAGCATGACATATATCCTCCAACACTCAGGCACAATGGGGTGCACCATAAAAGTAAATAAGGGACACACCATGGTGCCTAGCTGTTAGAGGACATGCTTTTTGCCATTAAGTTAGCATTTCCTTACTTTTTGTCCTAACTTCATGGGCTTTTAATACGTTCACCATCTTTGTTATATGTATATAAACCAATGCATGACTTGTCTTAAGTATGCAGAATAATTTAAATGTAAACACATTTGTTAACATTTAACATACCAACCAAAGATTTACACTGCAAACTGATAGACAGTTTAAAATTAGGCTGCACACAAAATTAGGTTGAATACACATGTGTTTTATTAGTTACTAGTGAAAATACCCGGCGTTGCTCGTGTCTGTCAGAGGTGGGGAGGGGACAGAGAGCTGAGCGAGTGCGGGGTCCGTTGGAGGGGGAAGGGGGCAGAGAGCAAACCTGACACCCCCACCTCACCCCCCCGACCAAACCCGACACCCCCACCTCACTTACCCCTCGACCAACCCCGACTCACATTTTCACCCCCCACCCAAATCC
This sequence comes from Sternotherus odoratus, assembly GCA_032164245.1. Taxonomy (NCBI): domain Eukaryota; kingdom Metazoa; phylum Chordata; order Testudines; family Kinosternidae; genus Sternotherus; species Sternotherus odoratus. The sequence continues at coordinate 67,343,769 of JAVMKO010000002.1, read as the reverse complement.
AACACCCTCACGTCACCCCCTACCAACACCCCCTGACCAACACCCACACCTCACCCCTCACCCACCCAGACACCTTCCCACCCCCCAGACCAAACCCAACACCCCCGGCTCACTTACTCCCCCGACCAAACCCAACACCCCCACCTCACCCCCGGACCAAACCCGACACCCCCACCTCAGCCCCCGACCAAACCCAACACCCCTACCTCACTTACCCTCTGACCAAACCCAACTCGGGTTCAGCGGAGGTGGGGAGGGGGCAGAGAGCTGAGCGAGTGCGGGGTCCGTTGGAAGGGGGAGGGGGCAGAGAGCTGAGCAAATGCAGGGTCCGTTGGAGGGGGTATTATGACATCATAACTATGTCACAGAACAGCAGCTGCCCAGCTGATGTGATTGGCCTTTAAATAATTTCACCCCTGGGGGGCGTCAGAGGTGAGATTTGAAAAATTTTCGACTCTTACCCTGATTAGGACCCTAAGACCTCTAACTGTACCAAATTTCAAGTCTCTAGCTCAAACAGTGTGGCAGGAGTAAGTGCACGTACATACACGCATACATACACGCACGCATACACGCACACATACACGCATACACCATTTGACTTTTATATATATAGATATGGCTCAGAGACTTTAATGCAGCAGCTCTGATGCACACTGAGGTCACATGCTAAAATAGTATAGACTTCTGTAGCAAATTCAATTTCAATTTGCATATGCAGCAACATATTTCTTCAATGAAAAAGGAAAAACACAAAAAACCCACATGTTTTCATTGTCCATTTTTTTTCAATAGCAAAGCAACCAGTGGTGGTTTCATAATCCAAAACCACACTATTTTTTCATTTATTTGATTACAAAAGGATGTCGTATCCAAACTTTTCTTTTGACATCAAAATCCCAATGGGATTTCTTTCCATTTTTCAAAATGATCAATTCTCAGGCTGGGGCTTTAGTTGGCATTTTTCAGCCTGGAATCAGGTGTATTTTTGTGGGTAAGTCATAACCGGTTGATCATGACAGAGATGTTGAAACATCTGGAACTACAGTAACCCACTGATTTGTCATACAGCACAACAAAGTGGGGCATGATATGCTGATGTGGTTAGATTGGTAAGAACCACTGGCAGATCTTATTTGAGGAGAGCATTTTCACAAGAGGGCACATCATAGAAAATTGCAGGTTATCTAAGAAAACCAGCATTGATACAAGATTCTAAAAGACTTCCATTCTAGTCTATGATGAAATTTGACACCTCTATGACACTTAGCAGTCCAGGATCTCAAAGTACTTTAACAAACATTAATCCTCATAAGACCCATGTCAGGTAGACTTTTATTATAATACTCTTTTATAGATGGATAAATTGGGGCATAGACAGTGAAGTTCATTATAAAGACTGAAGAGTCACTCCCATATTTTGAAGCCAAATCCCTCTGTCCTGCAGGGTAATATATTTACCTCAGAAATGTATAGCCATTGAATAGAAAACATGGCAATCCTTGTGGATATTTCTGAAGTGATGTCCAGCTTCCAATAATATTCATTTCCCTCAGGTCCTTGGTTGGGGTACTACATTTATATACTGTCTAGTTCAGAAGTATGTTTATTTGCACTGTGCAGGTGATGTGCCACTCAGGGAAGGGTCCAACTCCATATAAGGTTCTATACTAGAGTGGATTAAAGGGCTAAAAAGAAGATAACTGGTAATGTGAACTAAGGAAAATCTAAACAAACATATGAATTGTGGAGTAAACAGCTGCTGAGATCGATTAAATGGTTCATCTTTACTTGGCCTTTAATCAACCTCAAAAGCCATTTGTTGCAAACATACTGCACAGTGACAGATTATTCCTGTTATATAACAAAATAAAACATTAAGGAAGGTTTTCTAAACTCTAGGGATTTTTGAAAGTGCTGTACTGTCTCTTTCCTGGGTTCTTGGTGATGTCATTTTAAGGGCATGGCTAGTCTGCATATAGATCCCGTCTTGAGAGGTGCTGGTCATCTGCTGAACATTGAGCTCAATGTGAGTTGCAGCTTCTCAGCACCTTTAAGGATTTGATCTTAAGGGAGGCAAGATGGGATTAGAAAGTAAATAGTTGTACATTTTCAAGGGCAGATCTTTAAAGAGAAAATTTGCTTATAAGAGTGATCTGTGCCAAATGAAAAATAGTGCTATGCTTAGGTACATAGTCTAGATTGCACAACCTTTGCTCATGGTGGTGAGCTCTTGCTCACACATTATCCCATATGTAAATGGAACTTGTATGAGTACGTGTGACAGAGGCTCTTTAGCAAAGGTCCCCTATACTTTGTAGACAACTCTAATTTCAAACCTTACAAATTTACCTCATCAAGAACATATTTTGCAGGATATCCAAAATACCCTTTGTCCATAACTCTTTATCCATAAAGAGTAATATGTAAGGTATGGACAGCAAGCTCATGAGTTGTCAAGATTCAGAATCATTCTGAGATATAGGTATGGATAATATTCAAGGAATAATATAGCTATGTTGAAAGTACGCGTTATGGAAGTGGAGTTAAAGTTAGTCACGAGGAGACAATATGTCTTGGTGATGGCCTATTCAAGTATGAGGAAGTTGTTACCCACCCGTGTTAGCTGTTGATGTAATGCCAGGCTCAATTTTCTAGCCTTGCGCCATCCCAAGACTATCAATGGAAAAACCATCAGAGACAACTGCAAACAATTGAAACCACTTGGAGATAGAAAAGGAAGATTACAGCAGACAGAGGTTCACTCTGTGTATAAAGACAAAAGACTTTCAGTATAATAGAGGAGGGGGGGAGACCCTCTGATCCTTTTACTGGGGAGACATCTTGGGAAACAGGAATGTTCTCATGAAAAATTGTATGCTGATTCCTGTGAAACCAAGTGAGCTGTGCAACAAACTGAACTTCTGGACTCGACAAATCTACTTTATTAGATAGGAAAGGTAACTATTAAGTGTAGACCCAGGTTTATGTTTTATAATTTTGTTTTATATTGCAACCAGTTGTTACCACCATTCTCTCTTCTTTCTAGTTAACTTTCTATTCTTTCTTAAATAAAATCCTTTTGTTTTATTATAAGTGCTCAGAAGGGCTGTGCAATTTTACAGGAACGGTGATTTAAATTTACGGGAACGGTGATAAAACTAGTGAACTGGTGTACATTGCACCACTGAGGGCAGAGGAGCTGGAATTTCTGTGAGTAGTCAGTGTCGGGGACTGGACAACGCAGGGGAATTATTCAAAGGGAATCAGAGGCTGGGGTGCACCTATTGTTAACCTGCAATACAAAGACAGGGCTGGCATAGCACTGAGGAGAATGCTTGAGTGGCTGAAGGACTGGTGGTGTTAGGCAGCTGGCACCCAGCCAGGCACAGGCAAGACTCCCTCATGCTGTTGGCAGATGGTAACAAGGTGACTCACAGTCCTAGGTACCCCAGGAACCATCATAGTCAGTGCTTCCTACCATGAGTAAGGAATGCACAAGCCAGCCTCTCATGGCAATAATATGATTATCATCATGATAGTATTATTACTATTTAACATTTATTATGGGAGTGCCTAAGGGCCTCCCAAGAGTGGGGCCCTGTTGTGCTAGTGGTACTTTGTGCACACAGAGCAGTAGATGGTCCCTGCCCCAAACAGATTGTAATCTAGATTTCCCAAAGCACTTTACATACTCTATACTGGGGTGGCCAAACTGTGGCTCTTTTACAGTTAAAGTGTGGCTCATAGAGGTCCCCCCCCCACATTCTTGGCCTAGCAGACATGACGGGGGGGAGGGGGGAGGGAGCTCGGGGCTTCTGCCCTATGTCAGGGTGGTGGAGCTAGGGGCTTCTGCAAGAGATAATTGGTGTCTGCTGAGAGTGGGGAGGGCACAATTTAAAGGTTCAGCTTCCCCCAACAGTTTGAGTTATGCCCCCACTTACTCTCAGTGGCCCCGCTCTGCAGGTGTTAGCTCCGTGGGGAGAGGCAGCAGCAAAAACAGCTCCTCTCCTTGCATCTCCCAGCTATTTGCCGCTGCCTCTCCCCAAGGCTACAGCTCCCAGCTTGCTGGGTCCGGGCAGCACCATGTGACCAAAATGGAGCCAGCAAACCCTGGCAAAAATCTGGGGGGTGCATGTGACTACACATGCCCCTGGCAGTGGGGGTGGGGAGGGCGTCTTAGAGCTGAAGCCCCAAGCCCCAGCAGGCGCGCCTCTGCCCTCAAACCTTTGAAGATTGTCTTGTGTGTCTCGGAGGGTCAGTACGTTTGGCCACCCCTGCTCTATACTAAATATAAAATAATCGCTCCATTACAGAAGTATAATGTGGTTCATGGGAGCTGTTTAACAGCATGCACAAACACTAGACAAGTTTTACCCCAAACAGTAAGAGAGAGAGACATACACAGCATGGAACTCAGTTGATATCTCCAGAATGCTTTCCATTATAAGCTGTTTGCATGCACCCCCCCAGCAATTGTGTCAGAAGGAAAGACTCGGTGACCTGGCCCTCTGAATATCACATTTGACCTAAGAGAATAAGAACCATCTTCTTTCTTTGGAGGATAGTAACACTTTCAAATGGGAAACAAATGATTTTAGTGCTTAATAATGATAATACCATGTGGAAGTAGAAACCATCAGATAAGCAAAGAACTTCCTTCACCTTCCCCCACTTCACCCGCAGAAAAAGATATAGAAAAGCAATGCTGAATCCAGACTCTATGTCTGGGTCACATCTCCTTATCTTTTGGACAACTTTGTAGAAACTCTCAAGTGATATCTGTAGAGGAAATGACTTGTGAATGAATATAGGAAAATGGCTCAATTTCCAAAGAAACAGAATTTTACTGATCTCATGTGAAAAGGGGTTGTGTCTTGGGAAAGAGATAAGCAATTGAGCACAAACCTTGGAGTGAGGATCTTGGGACATGAAGGATAACTTTTGGATATTAGTTGTAAATCAAGAAACGAGAGAGCCAATGGCTATCATTTCTGTCTGGTTGCTAGCAGATGGCTGGGAAGGGTTAGCTTGAAAAAGGGATGAGCATAAAGACAGTTAACGGAAAATTCCCTATAGGAATTTGAATAGCTCATCAGAGCTGCGAGCAGCATAGTGGTTCCAGCTTGCAGGGAAACCCCTGCATGTAGCAACTTTGTTCTTTGGTATTTATTAGAGTTGAACCGCAGCCAAAGCCTCAGATATGAACGCCACATTCTGAAAAAGTTTGGATCTGGATCCAAAACTTGCAGATCAGCCCCATTTCAGATCTTAAATCTAGTGAGTTTCAGGTCTGAACCAATATTCAACAAGAAAGTTGATGAGTTTGACCATGTTTTGTGATGAATTTGCTGTATTGTATGATGTCAACTTTAAGTCACAAATCAGTCAAAGTTCTTTTAAAACTAGTCCCAGGCCGAACAAAGAGATTGGAACTTGAGTGAACTATTCTACAACTCTGGGCTAGAGTCTCCAGATAAAGGACTAATGCAAGCAGGGCTGGTGACAGAAATTTGGGGGACCCCTACTCTGATAGTTTGGGGGCCCCCCAGCCCAGCTGCCCCCCCAGCCCAGCCGACAGCGGATGGGGCCCCCCCCAGCCCAGCCGGGCCCCCCCCAGCCCAGCCGACAGCGGCTGCCCCCCCCGCCCGCCACCTGACAGCTGGCGGCAGCGGGAGCGGTGGGAGCCGCCCTTTCCCCCCCCCCCCACTCCCCCGGACAGCGCTGCTGCCGCCAGCCGGGCTCACAGCTCCTGCCGGGGCCAGGTGCGCTTGTCCGGGGGAGAGCCACGCCGCCTCCCCGCCCCTTCCCCGCTCTCCAGGTCCGGCGACAAGGGGGGACGACAACGGGTACAGGTGTGTACCGGGGCCCCCCTAAAGTCGGGGGGCCCGGTACAGCTGTACCCGTAGTACCCCCCTGTCGCCGGCCCTGAATGCAAGTGCTGGAAATCTAAGTGAAAGAAAGAGATTCGGAGTACATCTAAACAACAATTAAACACCCGCAGCTGACCCAGGTCATCTTATTTGGACTGTGGGGCTGTAAAATTGATCTGTAGATGTTTGGGCTCGGGCTGGACTTCTAGGATCCCATGAGGAGAGAAGATCCCAGTTATTTTTAGCCCTGAAGGCCAGAGTCAGTGTGACGGAGTAGGAATGATCTTTACTGTTTCCTCTGACTCTTGTGTGAAGGTGGCCATACCTGAAGCTGTAACTTGACCCCAGGGGGAAGGGAGGTCACCTGACCTGCCTGGGGAAGGAAAGACAAAGGAATGCAGGGGAGGGGCGGATGAGGAAGTTTCAGTCTGGAGCTGGGTGGGCAAAAGGGAGGCAGGGTCTGGCCTCCCTGGGTCCCCAAAATGGATCCAGCTGAGGGGTCACGTTTGCTGTATGGTCTTTGTTAGACCCTGTACCTGTCATCAAATAAACCTCTGTTTTACTGGCTGGCTGAGTCATGCCTGACTGTGGAGTTGGGGTGCAAGGATCCACGGGCTTCCCCAGGACCCCCCCTGGGCGGACTCGCTGGGGGAAGCGCACAGAGGGGCAGAAGGTGCTGAATGCTCTGAGGTCAGACCCAGGAAGGTGGAAGCTGGAAGATGTGAAGCTCCTAGCCTCGGAGACAGGCTGTGTATGGAGAGGACGCTTCCCTCTCTCCCCCTCCCCCTCCCCCGGAGTCCTGACTGGCTTCATAGGGAGCAAGTTCCAGAGGGAGCAAGTTCCAGACCATTGCCCCGGGCACTCTGTGACAGTCAGTGACCCAGTCAAACCGCACCACAGGTCTATTATTCCAGTGTAAATGTACCCCCAATGACCTCCTAAAAAGCTCATAAGAGAAAAAGTTTCTGTATTTTCCCCAGTTGAAAGAGAATGGACAAATGCTCTACGAAAAGCACCCCCATACTGGACATCCGTACAGAATAAGATTTAGCCTTGTCCTCCCTTCTACCAATGATGCAACCCTATTTAACAGCTTCTCACACAGATATCTTTGTTTCTTTTATGCTGCCCTTTACACATGGGATGCTCTTCCTGACTGATCTGTAAGGCACTATCGACTATCCTCTTCTTCAAATCTTTCCTCAAGGCCCACTTCTGCCATTACATTGATAAGAAATGAACCAGTTAATGATGGCTAGGCAGAGGGACAGATAAGGATAATGGACACTCACTTTATCTAAACATAACTATTTTAGCATTCCAATATAGATATAAATCTCTGAAAATTGACTTTATTGTCTCTCTCTGTCCCCTAGCCCATCAGATGTCACTTACCTTCTTTGCCTATAAGTGCTTTGAGACAAGGAGTGTGTCTTGCTACATGTTTGTACAGAACCTAGCTCAATCGAGTTCAGACCTGATGGGTAACAAAGTGTCCTGTGGCACCTTAAAGACTAACTATAAAGTATTGAAGCATAAACTTTCGTGGGCTAATACCCACTTCGCCGGATGCAAGCAGTGGAAGTGTCCAGGGGCAGGCACTTCCACTGCTTGCATCCGACGAAGTGGGTATTAGCCCACGAAAGCTTATGCTTCAATACTTTATAGTTAGTCTTTAAGGTGCCACAGGACACTTTGTTACCTCTGCTATTCCAGACTAACACGGCTACCTCTCTGAGACCTGATGGGGAGTGTTGTACCTCATTGCAGGGATTGCAGGAGGGGAGCCCCCACTGCCTTTCCAAAGGGTTCAGGGAGGAAAGATTAGGATATCAGATCCCTAACTCCTAAATACTGATCAGGGGAGCTGGCTTCCTGCAGGGGTGGGTAAGACACATGTTTTGCCTATCCTCCCTGGAGTTCTAGAGACACTCTAGCATGTTGTCTTCTACGCTGAATTGCAATGGCTTCACCAACACTCTGCTGTCAGAACTGCTGCCAGCATATAGCTTATCATCAGCTCCCTCCAACAAGCTGTCAGTGTTCCCTCAGTCTCTGGCAGGTGTTTACCTAGCCTCACAGATCCTGGTGAACACCTTGCTCTGTATATCCCTTCTCAGCTCCACACATAGTATTGTGGCAGCCTCTTCTGGCAGGACTCTGGGCCTATTCTGCCAGGCTCTCTTTTTTGGGTGCTTCCTCCAGGCTGCTCAGTTGCTTTACTTCCCTGGCCTTTCATTTCTACTCCTCTGCATGGCTGTACAGCTGTCAGCACCTGCCCATGTTCTCCGCTGACTCTCCTAGCCTTCAGTCCCATCAGCTCTGTACCGTGGCTCAACTCCTCCATTTGTCATCTAGTTAATCTAGGCCCGCAATTCCATTCCCTCCCCTAGAAACCTGGTTTGCTAGCACATCACATCGATCCCAAGTAATTTGTGGGAGCAAGGGCTGGTCCTTCCTGATAGTTGACTTTGCTCTCAAGAATGCAGGCTTCCCCAGGAACCTTCTTCTAAAGGGTTATTGGGATTTTCATCTGCCTTCCATATTTCAGGTCACTGACCAGTTTCCCAAACCACCTTGAATGTCATAAGATTCCTCACGTGGAGAAAGAATGACTGTAGTGAACCTCCAGGTCTCAGATACTTTCAGACTAACCCCAGTAAGGTATCATTATAAATATTGCTTAAAATTCCAAAGTAGATACATAACAAGTAGGGAAATGTCGTTTACTTAGTAACATTCAATGTTCCTTTGTGAACTGGGGGTATTGCTTTATAACCAAGTACACAGTTTGTCCCTGTAGATATCTCAGAGATTCAGTCTGGAAAGCATTAATCCAGAGACCTGAGGATTCCATGTTCCTGGTACTTCTCTAAGAAGTGAGATAACTGCAAGCTATGATTTACAATGGAAACTTCACTGTTATACTTTTAAAGCAGACAGCTTTCAGTTAGCAACTTGTTGAAATACGAATGTTGTGTCCATATTCTCTGTGGTGCTAGCACACAGGTTGCAGTACCGGGCTATGCAGCAGGGATGGCAAATAGTGGGAAAGACGTGGAAGCAGCAAAGGATTGGACTCCTGTGACCTTCCTGGGCCAGAGTTTTCAAAGGAGGCTGAAACCTTAGGAGCTCACTTCCCTTCCCCAAATAGCTGCCATAATTTTCTGGAGGAAAAGATGGGGATTGTGTTTGAGGTAATAGTGATATGGAATCGTAATAATATCATTATTAATACAGGTACAGTATGGGTCAGTAAATATATACTCTTCAGGGGAATGTTTTTGATGTTTTCAATTTTGCTTTTGAGTATTAAGTGTAGTGGACCCTCATCCATGAAATTTTTGGCCACAGTCCAGTGTTTTATTAGAGAAAGGAGAGGGTGACTTTAAAAACCATGAATTTAAAACATTTCATGCCAGTTTCAGATCTGCTCTAGACTGCTTGAAATCCACGGAAGGAGTCTCCAGTAACAACCTTTGACCCGCTTAAAAGTATTTATTCTGCTTTTTGAAGAAATACCTTATTAAAAGGTCTGTTCTGAACTGCTCCATTTAATTGGAAACACTCCACTATAATTTCACTGTTGTCTTGGTTTGTTTCTGTTCACCAAACTGAAAAAGGTAAACCGTGGACAGCCCTATAGTATTTAAGAGTTGGATGCAGTTTGAAAAAAAGGACACTTGATTCATTAAGAAGCTCAATTCTACTACCTGGGAACTGGCATATTTTGATTCTTCCCAGAACTCCACTCATACAACTGTCATGAAGATAAGACAAACAATCTCAAACAATGAAACACAAGATGAAAGTATTACATCATCAGAACAAATTTGCCATTGGCAGAATAGAGCTCTAACACAAAACACAGTTAACTAGAAATTTCTGAAAACTGTTTAACAATTTCCTAAGTATCAAATAAACCACACGGATGAAGGTAAGACCCTCCAGAAAAAAATTATACATTTTGGACTGACAGCAACCTGCGGAAACATTGATGGCCTGATATTGCACAGCAAGGATATTGAGAGTTGCATAGAAAAACATGCAGAAAATGATGAGCAGAACAGGGAACACAGGGAAATCCAATCAACCATTAGTTAGAGTGTTTCTGCATAGCCAGTGCCATCAAGTTACTTTTGACTAGTGACAATCTTAGGATATGTCTACACTGTGAACCGGGGTGTAATTCCTATGTCTGCTTAGTGCTAAGGACAACACCAATACTTAACCTTATTTGCATCCATGTGCAGATCTGCTCATACTTGCACTGGAACACAACAACCGTTTTCCTCATGGGCAGCATGCAGTAAATTGCAGCAATAAATCCTAAATGAAATCCCCCAGTAATATTAATTTCCTTCAGATTTTTAAGTCAGCTTCAGTGTTCTGCAATATGGATAGGTAGCATGCTGAAGTACTAAGGACATACAGGTGAGCATTTGCAAAGTAAAACATTGTCTTTGCATGATGAGTACAAGCACCCAAAGTTTCTTCTTTGAGAGAAGGCAGGAAAAGTCCATCTAGCCACCTTCATGGAACTTGTAGGGAGAAATACAGGTGCAAGAGGGAAGAGTTTGGATGAGGCAGTAGGAAGTCAGTCTGTGTTCACATTGCTGGAATGCTAGCTGCTGCTGCAGTATCTCTGTAAATAGTCCTCTTAATAGAAAGCCAGTTTAGTTGTAGAAGCATGGAATCCTTTCATGTTGTTACTCAACGTGTGGTACTTAAGGATCTAAACTAAGGCCTGGACTACAGTGGGTGGAGGGGGAGAATGGAAGTTATGCAACTTCAGCTACATGAATAACATAGCTGAAGTCTATGTACTGAGATCTACTTACCACGGTGTCTTCACTGTGGTAAGTTGACTGCTGACACTCTCCCATTGACTCTGCCCGTGCCTCTCACTCTGGTGGACTACTGGAGTTGATGGGAGAGCACTTGGCGATCAATTTATTGCATCTTCACTAGGTGTGATAAATGCCCCTTCCTGGATCAATCATTCCGAGTAAGTCCAGACATACTCTAATAGTCAGCGCTATTTAGTCAGTGCTAAATGGACTCAGATTTTTTTCTCTTACTTTCAGAATGGAGGTTCCCAACACTGTGGTATGTGGAAGACCTGGCAGGTCACATTGTGCCATTTCTCCTTCTTGTTTTCAACTGATAAACTGTCATTAAAAGACGGTGAAATACTTTCCTAATATTACTTTACTATGTAAGCAATCGCAGTAGTGTTGCCTCAGGGAGGATGTCTGATTGGAAATGGGAGAGGAGGCGGGCTGTGTGATGATGAATGGAAGGGAATGTGTTCATGAGACAATCCTTCTGTGAGTATGTGAAAAAGCTGGAGAGCTCCTGCTGCTTTAGCACATAGCCTTGTTTTCATGATTGGAGACACAGAAATGGTCGATCATCCTACCACTGAGCCTGAGTCTTAGACCAGTTTTACAGCTTGTGGAACTCCACTGATTTCGATAGAACGGCGCCGGATTTACACAGGCGTAAGCAAAGAGGAAAATCAATCCAACTGCCTTTACAGAAGTTAAAATCCAGTAACATATTGCTGGATTTGATTTGATTTTTAGAAGAAACTGTCCTAAGGCAATTGTAGCACAATAGGTAACAGACTTCATCTTGGCACCAGTCATCAGTATCAAATGCTTCTCACTGGCCCTTACTAGTTTATACCCTCTCCGCTCATTCCAGAAGGAATGACCCTACTTCTTACTTGGTGCTATGTTGTTCCATATGGCCACCTCACAAAGAGCACAAGGTGTACTACTCAGCATTGAAACAATGGCTCACACTGCTATCTCCTGACCTCCACAACCCCAATCAGACATCAGTCCTCTTAGTCTGAGTACAGCTCTGTGGTGTACTGCAAACGCTGTAGGACAGATTTGTTTTTCCTTTTAGTTTCAAAATCCATCCTTGACCACATGCCTTGGAGTACAGATGCAGTGAAACAGTTCAGAAAAGTTGGAATGCTCTCATATTGGCTCACTAGAATTTGGAGTACAATTGTTCTGGATAAACTAATTAATATTAAACGTCAACAAGGAGAAGAATTCCTGGACATTTGCCTTCTAGTTACTGAAAATGCAGGTGAGCAAACCAAAAAGACTTGCCTCTTTTCTTCTTCAATTTATAAACTATTTCCACTAATGATGAGCTGGTGAGTTTTGATATTGACTCTGATTATTGCTACGGGTTGGCTTATTACACTTATGAATTGTGTAAACCTTGAGTCTATGCTAAAACATGTCTATATTTTTCCTAATCAGAAATTAGTTTGTTTTACCCACCAACCACATCTTGTCTTTTAGAGTGTAAGCTCTTTGGGACGGGGGCTGTCTATATTATACCTATTAGACTGGGTTCCCAACCTGGTTGAATCCTCTAGGCACTACTGTAAAATAATAAATAATAACTATTGGGATCACTTGGCTTTGATCTTGTAGATTTCCCCTCTCAGCATATGCTCAGCTCATGTCTTTAAATAGTCTGAAGTCAGAACAATAATACCGGTAATTTGTCCGGTTATCCATAAACTGCTTTATACTTAATCAGGGACAATTTCATGGTGGGGTAGGGAGTTTAAGAGGCTTCTCTTCGCTCTCCCCATAGCCTCCACTTAATGTTTTTTCTCACACTACCCAGTGATACACAGTGAGAGACAGGACCAGCTCTAGGCACCAGCAAAGCAAGCACGTGCTTGGGGTGGAACATTTCCAGGAGCGGCATTCTGGCACCGGCCATCCTTGGTTTTTATTTTGAAAAATCCACCAATGTACGGGGAAAAAATACACGAAGATCAAAAAATGCGATAGGAGCATGACATAGAAAATATCGCATCACATCGTGACACGGTCGCTCATAGTGTGAACATGCATAAATGTGTTAGCGTTAACAGTTATTGATTAATTAAATCAGGAATCATGATTACTTGTGTGTGCTGTGCTGCCCTATCGGCGCCATTCGTGCCAATTTCCATGTCGCATCACTGCCAGTGGTTTAGCGTGTGGCATTGAATATTTTGCTTGTGTTTGAACTTGTTTTAAATTGTTTCAACTTTCAAAGTAATCAAATCTTGGTAAGGGTGAGTAAAGCATTTATTTATTAGCTTATTCTAGCCAACGACAAAAATCGGCTATGCGAAGAGAGTAAAGTATTAAAATATAAACTTGAAACTCGAAACTTAAGTTTCACATGACAAGAGGAAGAACTGATTCGATTTTGGAAAAATTCGGACATAGGATCGAAATCCAACTGATCAAGATGAACTGATCAAAGATTATCTTTGGTAACTGATAAAGTCGAACAATCACAATCCATTAATTTCCTAGCCTGGGGGGGAGCGGCCAAATTTTTTTTTGGTGGGGCGGCAAAAAACCTAGAACCAGCCCTGGGGATAGATAAGAAGACAGAAAATATCATAATATCACTATATAAATCAATGGTATGCTCACACCTTGAATACTGTGTGCATTTCTGGTCACCCCATTTCAAAAAAGATATATTAGAATTGGAAAAAGCACAGAGAAAGACAACAAAAATAATGAGAGGTATGGAACAGCTTCCATATGAGGAAAGATTAAAAAACCTGGGACTGTTCAGCTTGGAAAAAAAGATGATCTAGGGGGAATATGATAGAGGTCTATAAACTCATGATGCGTGTGTAGAAAATGAATAAGGAAGTGCTATTTTCCCTTCTCAAGACACATAACCAGGGATCACCCAATGAAATGAATAGGCAGGAGGTTTAAAATAAAGAGAAGGAAGTAACCTCTTCACACAATGTACAGTCAACCTGTGGAACTCATTGCCAGGGGATGTTGTGAAGGCCAAAAGTGTAAGTGGGTTCAAACAAGAATTTAATAAGTTCCTGGAGGAGACGTCTATCAGTGGCTATTACCCAGAGTGATGAGTGATAAAACTTCATGCTCTGGATGTATCTAAACTTCTGACTGACAGAAGCTGGGACTGGACAACAGGGGATAAACCACTTGGTAAATTGCCCTGTTCTGATCATTCCCTCTGAAGCATCTGGCACTGGCCACTGTCGGAAGACAGAATACTGGGCTAGATGAATCATTAGTCTGACCCAATATAGCCATTCTTATGTTCACTTTCCCACTATTTAATAAATGTTAAAGTGAGGGCTACATCTTGGCAAAGTACCATGCATATCTATTGCACAGTATTAATAATACATCATGATAATAATAAATAATGCAATTAGCTGCAGTGTCGGAATCTCATAATAGATCTAAATTTATAAAATTTGATATTGTAAGTTAAATGGATAGATTATAGTAGCTGTGCAGGCCATTTCAGACCATTTTAGCTTGCAAATGCCTGCAAATTAATCTGAATAACCAAAATTGTGCCCGTAAAATGATTCTGGACTTAAAATTGCATTCACAATCATTTGTGACCTTAAAGGATAAGGCTGGGCTGCAAATCAGGTGCAATTTGTATAAATCCTCTTATATACAGTAAACATATTTAATACTTGCAGTCATACAGTATGCAGAGTCCCGCATCCGCTCTTTTCATTGACTGGTTCACAACTGCCACTCTAACGTATAGCTCCCATTCTAACAGGCAGTTCTGAAGTTGATTGATAGTTCATTGAACTAGATACTTCCTACGTGAAAACTGAAGTACTTAATTATAATACTTATTCCAGCTTCAGTATCTCTATAAGAATGATTATATACATGGTGTCTTAGCAAATACTCCAGATTTTATGATGCAGAGGAATGAGAGTATCTTGTTCCCATCCCACTGTAGGCAAAGCAGGGCCTTTCAGCTAGAAAAATAAATTCTGTTACTTTAACCATATATATATATTGGTTAACCAAATAGCTTTGAAAGTCCCTGCTTTCCCATACATTCAAACGGGAGTGGAATTCTCAGAGTTCTATTCTGTTAGACTGTCATCTTTTGGGCCCCAATTCAGCAAGGTACTTAAGGACGTGCCTAAGCATGAGTAGACCCACTGATTCATGTGCTTAAAATGAGGCCCCTGCTTACACAGCTTGCTGAATCAGGCCCTTAATTAGCACTACAGAGCAAACTGTGGAGTCCTTAGGCTTTCCTGAGGCAAGATTCCTATTCACTTCAATGGGAGGTTAGCCTGAGTAGGAACTGTAGGATTTACCCCTGTATTTCCAAGGTACCACGCACATCTTTCAGTTTCAGAGGGGTAGCCATGTTAGTCTGGATCTGCAAAAGCGACAAAGAGTCCTGTGGCACCTCATAGATTAATAGCAATATTAGAGCATAAGCTTTCGTGGGTGAATACCCACTTCATCGGATAAAGTGCCACAGGACTCTTTGTCACTCACATCTTTGTATTCTCACTTGAGTTTGCCCCAGTGCTGTGGTGTTAGCAGGTGTTTATGAGAATGAGAGATGTTGCTAACATCTTCAAACCGTTAACTGAGAGCAGAAATGAAAACTGCAGCCCAGAGACAAAGAATGTGGCAGTTAAAGCCGCACATGTGCACGCTCCAGGCAGCAGAAGAAAAACATTTAGGAAGTGCCAAAGCAGGGCTTAGCCACAAGACCACCCCACGACAGAAGAAATGAGAAATTTTGAGGGCTACTGAGCACTGACTCTTCACAGTGGATCAGAGCTCAGTGTTATTTAGCACAGGTGTTTCTGTAATTGTGACACATTGACAAAATTCTGTGTTGAGTGGCCCTCATATGCCTATTCCTACCTGTGCAGTGGTCTAATATTAGTATGCTGGGGTTGTAATTCAAAACACGTCATCATACAGGCTGGGTTAAAGATTGTGCTTTCCCTTCTTTGACTTGTCTTTCTGTCTTTGCAACGTACACGTTTTAAAGGCAGTAAAATTGTCATTGATTAAGACAATCTTACATTTATACAGATGCCTTTCAGCCTGCAGAGCTTTAGAAGATTCTCTATACCCATATCCGTACATTGTTTCCCTCTTCTCACCCAAAAAGGTGAGACTTTAGGATGCAAGACAGGGTCAGCATCGACTCACTCGTTTTTCTCCTCTGTGATTTGTGGGGGCTTTAGAGTAAGAGCTGCTATGGGAGTTAGATGTTGGTGGGGAGAGATGGAGGTACAGAGACATCAAGGGCCTGACTCATTTGCAGTGGGAGGGGAAGTTGTCCTTCTTCTGCAGGAGCTGCCAGAATGTTCTTACTGTAAAGGATTCCAATAGGGAGGAGCTTAAAGAAAGGTAGTAGGCCGCTTCATAAGAGTGATAAGGCACACTGCCATAATAAGTAAAAATTGAGAGCACTGCACCAGGCGCCTACTGGACCCAATGGAAAAGGGAATGGTGCTGCAACAGGAATCTATACAACCTTTTCAGTGTTATTATTTACAATTTTATAGCACTCCAAAATGTGTTAGATGCACCACAGAAAATCGGAGACCATGGAGCTATGCTGATTTGTGCCAGAGGAAGATCTGGCCCGTGGTCTCTGCCCACAAGTTTAGAATCTAAGGCCCCAGTCCTACAATGTGATCTGGGTGGGCAGGCCCCGTACCCATGCAGAACATCACAGAATTCAGTGGGACTCCGGGTAAGCATATGGATCAGCCCACACAGATCAGATTAGATTGCAGGATGACACAGTGAGTGGGAATGACAGGCAATCGGATGGTAAGACAGTAATAGGGCAGTGTTGTTATTCAATTCAGAAGCATGAATATCCTGTTGGCTCAATGTATAAAGAAGTATTATTGTCAAGTTATTTCCTTTGGGCAATGTGGAATAGGTGGGCTTTCAGAAGAGGTTTAAATGAAAAAAAAGGTGGTAGGGCACATCAGAATACAGATGATTATGAATGATTATAAATAATAATTACAAGCTTGGTGCCATATATGATTTTAAAATGACTATGCCTGGGGGAGCATACAGCACAATCTAAAACGAAACTAAAATAATGCGCTCTTTACAAAACAAGATTTTCTCTCTTTTTGCCTCCTCTTACATGGGACTGACCCTCTCCTCCCATTTCTTGTAGATGAAGCAGTCGCAACCTGCTGCAGTTGAGTGTTTTAATCCTTCCTCCATCCCTACCTCTACGAATCACAAGATTTCATACCTCTTGTACCACTTACGTGCATTATTCAGCTGGGATGCTACTTCATTTGCCCAGTTCTGCATGTCTTTAAGAAGCATTGCCTATGCTACAGAATCAATGCATGTGTCCTCCACAGAAGTTAGAACTCCTAAGACACAAAAAGTACCTATCTGAGAAAATAAAAGAGCCGGGCAAGTGAGGAAGCAATCTCGCTTTCTTACAGAAGCAAATTCAGCAGCATAAAATTAAAAACAAAGCTAACGTGCAGGGGAGAAAAAAAAGTTTGTCGTGTCTGACAGATAGATAGGACTGACGAATGGATGGGACAGTCATGGTTATGACATAGAAAGTGCTCAGATAAATAATGTTTATTCCAACACTTCATCATCATCGTATCGGCCAGACACTTTGTTGGTGGGGAGAAGAGAAAAATAAAATTTACCTTGCCATTTTTGCTTTACTAGGGAATATGTAACAGTTGGCAGTGTAATACACATTTTATTTTCATGAGTTATGAATGTGCATGGCCATCCCTAAAAAACTGAAATAAAAACTGTATTACACCGCCAAGTCTCATATATTATATTTATACCATACCAGAGGAGGTGTCTGCAGAGCAACTAGAGATATAAACTTTTATTATAACCATAGTTTCTCATGTTATTAGTATAGTTGAGGAAATAATAGGATTTACTGACGGTTGTTATTCCCTCTCTCATCACTGATGTGATATAAACAATATATTGACCTTTTGGAATTTTTTTGGAACCACTGTGCTGGATTGGAAAATGTGGTCACCTGCCACCAATAGCCTGTGCGGTGGTTCCCGCTCTCAAGCAATAGCTGAATGGTCTCCTACATCTTCCATCAGCCTTGTAATGCACACTGCATTGTCACTGCCACTGCTTCCCCACGTCTCCCTTCAAGGTGAGCAGGGAGCAGTAACAAAACTCCAGCAGGTTAATAAAATAAATAGTGGGGGGGTGAGGTTTCCCAGCTATGACAGGCCTGAGGGTTGTGCAGCTGTCTGCAGCTGAAGTGAGGCATTATAGCATTGTTGAAGTATGACATAGAAATTACCACTGAGGAAGATAAAGCCCAAGGCCAGTTTGTGGGAGGCCCTTGTGGGAGGCCTTGTGGGAGGCCCTGAGAAGCAGAGATTCTTAGAAGAGGCCTCTGCTCCTCCTCAAATGGCTGCACAAAGGTCTCTCACAGTGACAGTCCCAAAGCTGTGGGTCGTACATAGACTGCTCCCTCCTGCTCATCCCTGGGGGGGAAGACAACAAAAATGGGATGGGGAGGAGGCTATTCAGTGCTACTCGTGGGTGGACATGGTGCCACACTGCCCCTGACACAGAAAAGCCACAATCTAGGCCCAAGAGGATTGGGGAAGGTTATTGAAGCATTTAACCCAGAAGGGAATCTTAATTGTATCAGATTCCTTCCCTGAAGTGTAGCATGTAGACTCAAGGGAAATAAAGGCGGAGGATGCTGCTGCAGGTGCACAGTGCAGAACTGGTTTCCTCTATTCTCCTACTAATGTCAGTTAAATCCTGTCCACTCACTTATCCTAGGGAAATACACCCGTAAACAGGGTGGTGGATTTACTTGGAATAGGCATAATGAGAGAATCGCCATGATCCAGAGGCACAGGAGGAAGCCAGCAGCGCAGCTTACTGCTGGGAAATGCCATTAGAAATGGGTCTGGGAGTGCAGCATATTTACAGCCTCAAACAGCACCATATGGTACATAGTAGGAGAAATGCACTACTACAATCTTCAATTGAGACAGATGGAGAAAGGCAAATTTCAGCTCTTGTTTGTTAAGTTTTGACCATCATTTTCTGTTCTCTACTATCTCTTCCTGCCTCTGTGCGATTGGGTGGAGTTAGTATCCTCTGATTTCTGGCTGGCTAGATGAAGCTAAAGGAGTATATTGTTTTAAATGTTTAATAAACCCATACAACCCAGGGGAAATCTGTGGAGGTGGGCATGGAAAAATGTGCCTGGGTAGGAAGGTTAAGTAGCTAAAGCCAAGGGGGGACAATAAACTAAGGGCCCCTAAAACTGGATAAAGGTCAGTAAGGCCAAATGCTTAACTGCTGATACTAATACATGGATTAGTGTATGATGATTTGATCCAGTTTACAATGGAGCTTTTTTTTTTTTTTTTTTAAACCCTCTCTTTTGATTACAAGGATTGAACTGTGCCTGGGGGATTGAACCCCCCCCAAAGATGTTTGGACAAGAGCTGGTTGAAACATTTTCAACAAAATCTTTTTTCTGTCAAAAATGGCATTTTCTCAAAACTGAACTGGGAAGGTTTCTCAGGATGGAATTTCAGGTCAAAGCCAGAGAGAGAAAGACGCTCCAGAACAATCAATAGCTTGGTGGTTAGGGTACTCAGCTGGGACATAGTAGGAGACCTATATCCATGTCATTGCTTTGCCTGATTTGGGTCAGGAACTTGAACCTGGGTTTCCCACATCCCAGATAAGGGTGCTAAGCATTGGCATACAGAGTTGTACTTTCCAGTTAGAGCTTTTCCCATTTGTATAAATAATTCCAGAGCCAAAGGCTGGTGCTATAGCTTGGTGGTTAGGGCTCTCACCAAGAATTAGAAATAGCAGGAGTTTGAACCTAGGTGTCCCACATCACAGATAAGTACCCTAATCACCAAACTATTGGCTATTCTGGGGTCAGCCTCTCCTTTTGGGGGGTTTGTTTGTATTTTTCCCCAAAATGTTTTGAAAGGTCTTGTTTTCATTCCACAACAGACTGAAAACGTATTTTAAAACCTCAATTTTTTTCCCCCCGAGTGGATTTTTACTTTTTCTAGCTTGGACTTCCAGTACAGTCCTTTCAGAGTGCAGCAGTTACCTTGTTCTGCTATCGGTGTTTACATATTCAATTAAACGCAACAGAACCTTATTTTCCTTCTCTTTTCCCCTTCCTTTATTTGTTTATGTATTTTTCATTTTCAAAACCTGGCTGGCTCAGGGGACAGGTAGAGGGATATAGGCCTTACTCTGTGAGATCGCCAGTTTAAGACCATTCATCTCAGTAATGGCCAAAAGTTGCCACCACTTTATGGCATGATGGGGCCCCAATCTTGATTGGGGACTTCGGATGCCTGTCGCAGGGCAGCACAACCTGGGCGCCCTCCTGCAGCAGGCCACAGCATGACAAGCCCTGTCTCAGTTTCCCTCCTTCAGAGTCCCCAGAAACTCCACATCAGGCTCTTTTGGCACAATAACACTCCTTCTTGGGGACAGCTTATTACAAAAGTATTGTCCAAATAGTCCAAAACATAATTCCAAAGCACAATCCATTCATCACTCCCAGGGCATAGAGTCTTTAAAATCCCAAGATATCTAATCCCTCAACACCTTGTGTGTACTATACTCTGGTGTCTTCAATCATGTCTTGTCAGTCCTCGCCTGTCCCTCTGCCAGGACAGCCACCCAGTCCTTCCAGCTCGAGTGGAACCCTGCTCCTCCCAGTGAGAACCATCACCTCCTCCCTGTCACCCTTCCCCTGTGTCCAGCTCTCCAGCACGGCGGGGTCAGCAGGAAGCACCTCCGCTGTTCCCCTGCCTCCAGCCCTCAGATTTCACCCTCTAGTTTAGACATCATCAGGCAGCTCCCTTTGCTGCTCTCTGACCTTCAGCTCTCTCCAGACCAGGCTTTCTGGCTTCAGGATGCCAGCCAGAAAACCCCTCTTGCTGATCTCTTGCCTCTACCCTTCTCCCATGGACCACCTACAGCTTCCATCCAGGACCTTCTACAGTTTTCCTGGGCTTTTGCAGCTCTTACCTGCCCTTTTCCTGACAGACTCACTCTATGCTCTAAGATCAACCCTCATTCACCAGGTCTCTCTCCCTCTGCACCCAGGTGCCCTCTTTTAAACTCAGTTGTAGTGAGCTGGTGAGTCACAGGGGCACTGGCCCTGCTCCCTGTTAAAGGGCCACCCTATGACAATGTGTCAGAAATGGGCATGGTCATGCCTAGTGGTCAGAGCCAGAATCAGGCATCTGGAGCAGGTTTGGAGCAGGACTAGGAATATGGCAGCAGTAGGAGCAAGGCTGAAGCAGGATAAGGCTTTGGGAGTCTGTTGCCATCATCAAGCAGGACAGAGTTCCAAGCTCTGGAATGTAATTGAGCAGACTGAGCTGCTGTTTCTCCTGTGGGGGTTATATACCTGGTCTAGGAATCACATGACCAGTTTCCTGGCTTTTAGATTGGCTGGAGCCTAGTACAGGAGTGACTCATCGCCATACACAGTGCCACTAAAATATGTATAAATGATTAATAATAATAGCTCTTTAATGCCTCATGTTAAATAAGTTAGCGTCTTACATGGCTTCTTATTGGGGAGATGTCCACATCACCGTCACCATAACTGTTCAGAGTCTTAGTACAGAGGCTCAAGGCAAAGTGGGTATGAAGATTGAACTACCTGAGCCCTTGAAAGGTCATGCCTCCCGGTCATAGCTGAAGCACATTGGTAGGACAATATGGAGATGCCCATGCACTTCCACTGCCTGTGCTGGGGACAAGCAGAAGACTCTGGACTCCAGAGCTGTCAATCTGCCTGTAGCGATGTCGTCCACTCACCCGGCAGCGCCCCCGTTTGGTCGTCTGGGGAATCAGCTCTTTCGACCCCGGAGCGCTCTCTGCCAGCCAACGTTCGCTTCTGCACTCTGGCCCCGGGTCCCTCCCGGATCCTGGCGCCCCTTAGCTGAGGGTGCTGCACCCCTGCAGTACCCCCCTGGTCTTAGGGTCTCCCCTCCCTGGGGAACCCTCCACCCACTATCACCAACTCGCCTCAGACCTGGCCACTGCTAGTCACCACTTGCCTCTGCTCACTGAGGCCGACTGCAGTCTCATGGCCGCTCATCACAGGCAATGAGGGGGTTGGGCCTGCTGCTCCTACCCAGCCCAGGGCTTCCCCCTTGCAACCCCAGTACAGTACCCCGTGGGATGGGCCTGCACTAGGCTCGGCAACCTGGGGCCCTCTCCCTAGAGCTTCTCAGCTCCCTGGCTCCCAGGTGCCTTGCCCTCGCCCTGTCCCAGTCCAGGTACCCTGCTTGTGGCTCCCTGCAGCTAGGCCCTGTCTTCCTCTCTGACTTACAGAGGGAGACTGTTTCTCCAGGCCCCTGCCTCTCAGGCTTTTATCCAGGCCTGTGTTTGGGGCGTGGCCACCCACCTCACCCTGCTACCCAATTAAGCCTGCTAGCAGGCTCCCAGCCACAACCCCTGTCCTGGGCTGCTACAAGCCCCTTCCTGGGGCTACCCCAGCCCCTTTTATGGGGGGGGGGGGAGCGGGTGGTCACCCCGCTACACTGCCCCATTCCACCAGGACTAACCGCATGCCAAAAGCTAAAGTTACATCACTTTAGTAACCTAGTAAGGGATGAGAGATAATCCATGAAGAAAACTAGACAACTGTTACAATACTATGAATTTATTAAGTGCCAATAATATTCTCAACGCTATACAAGGTACAAAAATAGAGACAATCACTGCCCCGAAATGCTTACCATCTTAGAGCCCAGAGGACATAATTTTCTTTTTAAAGAGCTATTCTGAATTTACTCACTGCTTCTTTACTGTATTGTTGGGGCAGAAAGGATGTTTAATGTCAGCTAGTTGAAAATAACCCTAATTTTGAGTAGCCAATAGTATCGTTGGATATTAGCATGTCGAGAGGAAGAAGTTGTAGTGTTAAGCTAGTTTGCCAGCTGTGTTTGCCACATATTGACACTAAAATTTTGACTAGAGGTGCAAGATGTTAATTTCTAGAGATTTACATTCTAGCAAAAAAGTGCCTTAGAAATATGCAGCTGTTTATTGGTCTCTCCTGCTCACTGACACGAGCCAGGCCATTTACTCAGGCTTGTAGGTTTACAGTGACTGTGGCAAGCTAAAAAGAATATCAAAAGTCATGATATAGAGGTAACATGAGATTCCAGCTTTTCAAGCAATAGAGTTAACCTGTTTTCTGAATAAAGAAAGGGCCTGTGCTTGGTGGGAGAAGGTAGATGGGCTTATGATTTTAAATGATTTGTGAGAAATGCATTTGGCATCCATAGGGCCTATTTCCTATTCTCTTATTTCTATTCTGTGCTCCCACTAGGGTCCGATCAAAAGCTCAGTGAAGTCAATGAAAACATAGCAAGCAACTGGTTAAGATAAAAATCTAGTTTATATCCACCAAACCCACAGTGTTCCCCAATATATTCACATATTTCCAGCTAGGTGCAAACCAGAATGCAAAATAGCATAGTCGATACCACCAAAATGTGTGCATGTATATAATGCATGCAGGTATGTGTGTGTAGAATGAAAAGGGATGGAGATTCGGGATTTTGAAGGGACTGGCAGCACGCTGCTTTGTTGTTATTCAAGATCAGTTGTTCTAGAGAAAGATAAATTTAGGAGCCAGTCGTTGGGTTCCCCTACTGTAATACTTTCTTAAGTGATAATGCTGACTTCTCTTGAGCAAAGCTAGGGCTCCCCTTCCACAATGACTATAGATGAGTGTGCTATTTGTTTCCTTTTATTATATTAAGGCATCACGTTGGCTACGCAGACTGAGTTATGGGAGAGTGTCATTATTTCTTATTCTTTCACTTAGACCAGTGCCAAAATCAATTTTGAAAAATTATCTCAAAGTTGCTTTCAGCTCGATCCGGGTGTTTCTTTACAGCTAGAATATCACCCCATACACTGGAATCTTTATTACATCACACTAATCTAATTTAAATGCATTTTTACTGTACTTGGTTTAATGAATGTGGAATGTGTCACTATGAAATTGCACCATTAATTTGATAAATAGGACTTGAAGGTATAATTTTTTCCAGCATTGCAGACTAATGAAGCTAAAATACATATATAATAAGAAGTGTAAATAATAAATTATTCTTAGGAGCAAAAAAATTAATTAGATCTTACCACAAATTGCATCTCAATGTCAAAGTTTTTTTACACTACTGACTTTCAAACTAGTTGGAACATGACTATAATCCTTGGAAAGTTTCTCAAGTGATTATTAGATACATACATACTTGGGAATATACCTTTAGAAACTACTATTGTTCATCCTGGGCCTTTAAATACTCCTGTAGCATATTCCTCGCTGCTGCATCTACTGCATATTAATAACATGTAGATGGATTCCTGTTATTATTTGTCTCCTCAAACTTTTATATATTCTTTAAGACATTAGGAAACTTTTTTTAATACACAGCACCATTGAAAGAGCAAAATAAGGACTTACTGAATGCAATTTCTCTGCAGAAGCAAATGGTTCCCTTTAGAGGGCTAGGTCTTACTGCTGTTGGAGTCAATGGAAGTTTTGCCACTGACTTCAATGGGAACTCTGACTACAGTACAAAGCACAATTGACATACATTATTTTTCACTAGAAAAGAAAATGCCACAGCAGTGCACTCCATTAACTTAATTAAGGAAGGGAAATTAAAGAAGAAACTTCATGATAAGTGCTGATACTCCAGTGCTGATACTCCAGATCCCTCAACATACTGTACCTTCGACAGGTTACGCTTCTGCTGTCTATTTCATGTCTCTTTGTCATTTCTTATTCATTCTACAAATAAAGGTTTCCCCTCGCTCCCCTGGAAAAATAGCTCCTAGAAACTGAACTTATCATGTGGAGTTTCACCTACAATTTTATTCATTCCCAGCTGGAGATTTATGAATACACAGCAAGCTAAACTATTCTCTGGCTGTTCTTTATCTGATGAAGGACCCTTGGCCAAAATGTCATCTCTAACCTTATTTTCTATTTCTAGCCTGTACTTTAACAAACAACATTTTTATTTCCCGGTGTTTGATTTGCAGCCAGAATTCTGACGTGTTATCAGTTTTGTTACCAGATAATGCATTAACCCGTACTAAGGGGCAAACATCATGATTTTCATTAAACAAACCCACCTCCTGCTTCCTCAGGTGAAGAAAAACACGGTCAAAGAATACCATAGAAGCATCTTTGAGCTATTTTCTTCTTGTAAACAGAGGGAGGGAGAGATGAGTGGCAGCTTTTAAAGGAGAAAAAAAGTTAGGTAAACATAAAAGGGTTTGTAAGATTTCCTTTCTTAATGGCAAAGTTTTCCAGCAATAAATCACAATTCAGTCAATGCCATTAGTTTTGGGGCATTATATCCCCTCATTAAAGTGCATAAACAATTATATTTATTGAAGGTAATGTACTGTGTAGTGCATTATAACGACACTCATTAACATATGTAATCATCATTTGAATGGGCTTTACTACAATGTAAACTGATAATGGCATGATTACCCACTGGGTTATTAACTTTTCAGTCCTAAGATAATAAAAGGTGATGCAAGAAACAAAAAGCACATATGCATTGTCCTTCCCATGTGATTTATGTGTTCCACCATCAAGCTATGAACACAGGTACCCATCACTGGGGAGACTGGCTCTTTATTGCACATTGTATTTGACAGAATAATAAATGTAACTGAGTGGTTCTTGGGTGGGCGTCTAGGGAAAAAAAGTCCTATGAATAAGGCAGGCACTACTCCAGACAGCAAGACCCGGCAACGGAAATAATTTTGTCTGTCTCTCTGTCTCTGTCTCACTGGCACTCTGTGGTTTATGCATTTTTATATACTCTTGTCAGACTCATGCAAGTTAATGAAAAGATCCACCTTCTTCCCCCTGCCAACACGCCACAGAGCCTGGGATATAAGAGCTGGTCAAGAAAAAACTAAGGCATGTGTTAAGCATCTGAACAAATTTAGCCAGGTGTTTCCTCTCCCTCTTCATAGCACACTGATGATCCAATGGATTGAAACACAGTTTTACTATAGTGAACAGATTTATCATGGGTTTTTTCATAGTTTTTTAAAGTGCCCATTGGAGGCATCTGAAATGTTGCTGACCACAGTATATGGATTGTGTCTGGGAGTAAAGGGGTGTGACCAGAGCACTTCTGTGCTCCTTCTATTCCTCACTGGCCTAGCAACCCCTTTGAGCCATAAGCTGCACAGTGTTCAGGTCTTGGGTCTGCTCAGTCTTATACCAGGATCCAAACTGTGACCTCACAGTCAGGGAGCCACTCAGGTCACATAAAGCCACCGTGACTCAGATTCTATATCTAGCACTGTTTGTCCACACCCACGAATCAGGATTTCAGATTAACTCTACCACTAAAGAGTTAATTCTGTTGTTAAATTATATTAGTGTTGATATAATCTCCTTTTTGGAAACATCTGGAAACTCCTATTAGCCCAATATTGCTTTAAGAAGGCCTCTGTCAAACCCTGGCCCATGAGGAAGCTAAATATCTGCTTTTAACTCTCCAGGGAGTTCTAGAAAGCTCTGAGCTGATTGACAGCTGTCTATTAGTCCAGGGTCTAATAGAATCCTGAGATCTGTTAAGTGGGAAATTCTTCCGATGGAAGACACTATACAATAATTCTTTGCTCAAATGTGAGCACACATGAGAAATCTGAGCTTGTGGTAAAGACTAGGGGTGTAGATTGTGCACTAAAGGAAATTACTTCATGCAGTTTGGTATTACACCGTGTTTTATTTATACTCTACAGAATTATATGGCTTTTAAGACATTTTGTACTATGGCCTTGATTCACCCTTGCAGCTGCTCACCAGGGGACTTTGTCCTAAGGGTATGCTGGGGGATAGCAGCTTTAAACTGCACCTGGGATATTACAGGTGCTCTGCCAATGTAGACTGCTTGAGGGCTGTGTTGAATCAATGCACCCACCAAATTCCTGGCCTACACCCCTCTAAGAACAGCTCCACTTAGTTAGGGGTCTGCTTGGGGGCCCGTGGTCCACCAGGAGTTGTGAACTCTGTGCATTGCCCTGGCCTCTCCTCTGCACTGACAGACTTTCTGCCACTGCAGTTCCACATGTACTAGAGTTGAATCAAACCTTTTGTTCTTTCCTTGACTTATTCTCTTGAATGGACTGTTCCCACAGCATCAGCCAGGTGGATGGAACATTCTATACCAATGGTTTCTCAACCTTTTCCGATTACTGTACCCTTTCGGGAGTCTGATTTGTCTTGCGTACCCCCAACTGGTTGCTTACACAAAGCAGACATAAAAATACAAAAGTGTCACAGCACACTATCACTGAAACATTGCTGACTCTCTCATTTTACCATACAATTAGAAAAAAAATCATTTGGAATATAAATATTGTATTTACATGTCAGTGGATAGTAAATAGAGCAGTATAAACAAATTGTTGTCTGTATGAAATGTTAGTTTGTACACACTTTGCTAGTGCTTTTTATGTAGCCTGTTGTAAAACTAGGCAAATATATAGACGAGTTGATGTACCCCCTGGAAGACCTCTGCATACCCCAGGGGGTACACATACCCTTGGTTGAGAACCACTGTTCTACACATGATCTTAGCCAAAAGGCCGAGAAGGCTCTGAAAAATTGCTTTGTATTTCTTTGTTAATTTCAGCTGATAATATCAATGTAGCTTCTTTTTAATATTTCAGTCAATTTGCATTTGTGCTTTGGCAAATGCATTGTTAAAAATAAAATCATAACATTTGATAATATTCACAATAGATTGTAATATAAATGTCTCAGTATATCCAGTATCATGGACTTTTAAATGCCTCAACATTTGACATCAACTATATGAAACCTGTGTCAGATTTAATTGGAGAAACATTTGGTTTAAATAAAGAGGGTGAAGTAGAGAGTTATTAAATGCTGTGCAGAAGTTCCTCAGCAGTTAACTGTTAATATTTGTCTGACAGCACTAGCCTGAGACATCTGAGTTCAGGTTTCACTCTCACCAAGGCAGCACACTTAGCCCCACTGGAGTAGAAGGAGTAGCTCACATTGTTCTGGGGTGACTCCTCTCTATCTAATTTTCAGAGCTGTGCTGAGCGACTCTGAAGGGGACCAAAACCAACTTTTTCAGACAGTGGAAAGGTTTCCTTAGTACAGGGCCTCTGAGGGTGGTAGAGGAAAACAAAGAGCACAGAAATTTGGGCATAGGCTGACTCTCACTATATGAAATGATGGGGTCTAACTTAGCTGTTACCACTCAAGAAAGAGATCTTGGAGTCATTGTGGATAGTTCTCTGAAAACATCCTCTCAATGTGCAGCGGCAGTCAAAAAAATGAACAGAACATTAGGAACCATTAGGAAAGCTGTAGATAAGAAGATAAGAAATATCATAAGGCACTGTATAAATCCATGGTATGACCACACCTCTAATACTGCATGATGTTCTGGTCTCCCCATCTCAACAAGGGTACAAAAAGGCAACAAAAATGATTGGGGTATGGAACAGTTTCCTTATGAGGAGAGATTGAAAAGACTGTGACTGTTCAGCTTGGAAAAGAGACGACTAAGGTGGGATATGATAGAGGTCTATAATATCATGAATGGATTAGAGAAAGTGAATAAGAAACTGCTATTTACCCCTTCACATAACACAAGAACCACGGTAAACCCCGATGAAATTAATAAGCAGCAGGTTTAAAACAAGCAAAAGGAAGTATTTCTTCACACAAGGCACAGTCAACCTGTGAAACTTGTTGCCAGGGGTGTGGTGAAGGCCAAACGTATAACTGGATTCAAAAAAGAATTCGGTGAGTTCCTGGAGGATAGCTCCATCAATGGCTATTAGGCAAGATGGTCAGGGATGCAACCCCATGCTCTGGGTTTCCCTAAGTCTCTGACTGCTAGATGTTGGCACCGGACGACAAGGGGACTGATCACTCGATAAATTGGCCTGATCTGTTCATTCCCTCTGAAGCATCTGCCATCGGCTACTGTCAGAAGACAGGATACTGGGCTAGGTGGCCCACAATGGCCATTCTCATGTTCTCATGTGCTTCTTCAGTGTTTAGCACAATGGGGCCCTGCTTTCAATTGGGACTCGAGGCACCTCTGTAATACAAATAATAATAAACAATGATAATGCTGGATGACCCACCGATAAAAATATGTGCAAATATTTAATAAAGAGGAGCAGGTTTAAAAACTTGCCTTAGAATATGCATTTAATGGTTGCTTTCTTGCAAATTAATAGTTTGTCATATACAACAATGGCTAAGAAAATTTTGGGTAGTGGGTGAGCAAAGGAAAAATTGGAAATTAAAGAGTGAGATAGGACCTCATGATATCCTTTGCACTAAGGAGATATTCCCTTTCCTCTTGTGCAATTGTTCCTCATGTTTTCAAAGCCTCAATACAGACCTAAGAGCTCTGCATGATAGGTACAGTAGGCTGGGTATAATTACCACAGCTGCCACAGATGGCTCATTTTAACAAGAGACCCTAGGTAAACCTAGTTGTTTAGCCTGCAGCATAAACAAAACAATATTCCACTTAAACAAGTGGATCTGGGTCTGCAGAGGTGAGGCTCAAGTCTAACTTGCAACATTTTGTTATTAAACAAGATACAAAAGACATTGAAGGAATATGGGTCAGTTCAAAGCTCAAGTTTTTAACATGCACCCATTTATTCCTGTTTCAGAAACTCTCTTGCCTTGGTTTCAGAGATATTAGTCTGAGCTGTGTCCTTAAACTATTCAGTCTGGGAACGCATATAGCTGAGCAGTGCCGGTGAGGTGTTACACACCCTCTCAACTCCCGTTTCGGTCAATGAAAGGCGAAGGGTCTTAGAACTAGTGCTAATAAGAAAATGGAAGAAAAAACTCAAGAAAATGTCCACTATTATTTTTCTCCGTTTTCAATGAAATTTCAATTTTTTTGAAATTTTCCAGTTGTCTCTACTTCACTGGAATCACTATGGAACCACTCCCAGAGAACACATTCATCCGAATCCAGCACCCCCTATTGGTCATACACTGCTAGGATCTACATCATTGTGGTGTCAGGGTAAAGAACAAGCAGGAGTCTACTGACTTCGACAAACAGGGACTACTCAAAAACCCAAGCTCTGCTAAGATCATTAAAGAAAAGGGGCACCAAGACAGAAAGGGAATTAACACCTAAGGCAGGTGTTTTTTTGAAGGAGGGGGAACAGGCTGCATTTTTCTTCCTGGGTGACATGATTCCTGCATATCCAAAGTTTGGAAAGCATTCTGAAGTCTTCTGGGATGGACAGCACTTAATCAATGTAAATTATTATTATTTTACCAACGAGAGTTGCGGCATCTTCATCGGTCTCTACGTTTTAAGAGGATATCCAAGAGGGAAATTAGTGGAATGTGGTCACAGTGGGCCATGTGAAAATTAAATTCTAGCAAAAAGAACTGGAATGAGCTTGATCATTATGTGCTGAAACACCTCAGCCCTGACATACTGTAGCTGTTGGCATTTAGAAAGGAGAATTTTCTCTAACTATAGTTATTCTTGTAAACAGAACAGTGACAAGGCAAGAAAAGCCTTATTCAGTCTCATTCACTGAGATATCAAAAAGCCAGGAGGCTTTTATGGTCTCATTCTTTAAAGAGATGTTTTCTCAATCTTGTAGATCTGACCTGCCATGCTATCCAAAACTGGTATCTGTCCTTGTAACCATAATTAGCTCTAAAACTGGAAGTTGTTTTTATGAGTCCCCAATTTTCTTCAGGTTTCAGCTGTTCCCAGAGACCTTCATAAAACCGGGGCTTTCCTGAACCTACTGCTATTAAAGGGAGTTGGGCTGTGTGTGTGGAGGTGGGGAAGGAGAGGTGCCAGTGTGGCAGAGAGGCTACTTCAGCATTTAGGGTGAATTTTAGGAATAGCTGAACTATTCTGGCACTGTTTCTGCCTGAGGATTGTGTGACAGATCACCTTCTCGCCCCCACTCCAAACACAGGCAGGAGACTCTTCTTTGGCTCCAAACAGTGCAGCTTGTGCAGACCCCACCACCTACTATACACAGC
This sequence comes from Sternotherus odoratus, assembly GCA_032164245.1. Lineage (NCBI taxonomy): Eukaryota > Metazoa > Chordata > Testudines > Kinosternidae > Sternotherus > Sternotherus odoratus. Next base: position 67,312,924 of record JAVMKO010000002.1, on the reverse strand, counting down.
TCTATACACAGCTCTACAGCTTAGCTCTTTACACAGCTCTACAGCCTAGCTCTTTACACAGCTTAGCTGCTTCTCTCTATCTCACACCTCCACACCACCACCCTGGGCTTCCTGCCTGGCAGGCTTTTATTCCCCCTGGGGAGGCTGCCAGGTGCAACCCATCAGGCTGATAACTCTGCAGCCCAGGTGGCTGATTAGGCTTCTCTGCAGGGAGGTTTTGCAGAGGGTTTTTCTCCCTCTTAAAGGGGCGGCAGGCTGGGTCAGGCCCACCCTGCCACAATTGCTATCAGAAAACAACCAGGGGTAAGGCTGTGTTGGAAAAAGAGAGGGTAAAAAGTACTCAGAGTTTTGATCAGCTATAGAAATAATGTGGGTTATGAAAGTATCAGTTACCCTCCCAGTCCTAATGTGACGGCTGTACTTTAAAGAGGCACTGTGTGCCACTGCCAAACACTGGACTCTGTGGAGGATTTGAAAGGCCTCTTGTGTGCAGCTATATTGGGCATCTGCCTGGGCAGCCTAGAAATATTGTTTAATGCTATAGGAGTCTCGGGGACTGCCTGCTGTAAACCTGACATTGAAGAAATCCGGCATGAAGGCTGCAAGAGGGACAAAAAGAAGAATGGGTTAGGCTCACGTGCTAAGGGGCCTTTTTATCCAAGAAGGTCTGCTATTTAAGAGCCCCAAAAAGGAAAAAAAAATCTAGATTTGGAACTGAAAATAAGATCTGCAAAAGCCTGTGGACAATGATCCGTTTTTAGTTGTTATAAAAATGAAAATAATTGTGAAAGCAGAGAGAATTCTGCAGCTGCTCCAGGCTATTCATACTATAAGAGATCCCATCAGGCCTTCTTTATTGTTGCAGTTTTGGCAAATTATTTTCTTATCACACACAACCTATTCACTTCTGTTCCTGGATAAGCACTTAGGCTCATAAAGCAGTGGGTCAGCAACAGTTTAGTGTATAGCACATGGAACTGCTGACCATGGGGAGTAGTGGTGCCTCCCCCTCCGAAAAACAGCAACTGGAGTCAATAAAAAACTGGCCAGGCCAGGCCATTACAGAGCCCAGCTCTGTCACTCCTCGCATGGATTACTTTGTATCTGTATATCCTCCTCCTACTGCCATCATGTCTCACCTTATGAAATGGAAACGCAGTACTTCCCTAAAGTGGCTTTTGTTGCCCGGTGCTTCTCTTTAAGGTTCATTTTCATAGGGGAATAAAAAAAAATAGAGCGTACATGTTGTGCATGCAGAAGGTGCATTCAGAGTAGCTCAGCAGCAGTGCTGCCGTGTCTCCAGACCAGGCAATGAGTTTATTGTGCCCAACACACATGTGCACTGGACAAATGCTCTGGCATCTTCAGCGTGGGCAGAGAGCATGCCGCTCCTATTATACCAACCCATTAGGGAAGCAATTTGAAGAAAAATATTTAGCAATTTGGAAGGAAGCAAGGCTCCGGAATGGCTTGTTTCTGTGTGACAGCCTGCCATGTACAGATGAAAGGGAAGGCTTATAACAAATTTTCATTACCCACAAATAAAAAAAAAAGCAACAGCAGGCAGACCAAGTGCTTTCAGGCTGGGAGGTGTGGCCAGAAACCCACCCTGGAGACCACAAAGGAGCCTCAGCAAAACAAATCAATCAGTCTATCAATCACTTACACTTACATAGCGCTCTTCATGAAAATGGCAATCAGTGCCTGACAGCCTGTCAGACTTTGGCCTTCAAGTTGTTGCCTCAGAACTATTCATTAAGTTCACCAAAATACAACCTACAGATCTCTTCTCTCACTCAGTGTCCCTGCTCACCTTCCCTGAGCAGCCTTCAGTTCTCAACAGAAAAATATTCCACATGCTGTGTGAATGTGACTTGGGGAGGTGGCAACATGCAGCACAGACGAGTTTGTAAACAACATGGGCATTTTCAGGTTTGCTTTGTTTCCATCCTCTGCTGTAAATTTGGTTCCAACATTTAGCACTGGAGTGAATTCTGACAGGAATTGTGCCATAGTGATTGAAGCATATCATTCTGGTTTGTGCAGTGTCTGATTCTGCCTATGTTCACTCAAGAATTTCCCCAAAGCCGTAAGTACCAATATCAAATAAAATGTACCCCGTTGAAACAGATCTGCACCAAAGAGGATTCACCAATACACCCTTGCTCTTCACAATCACATGGAAATCTGCTTGCTGTGTGACTAGAAGGAGCTAATGTTCTAAATACAGCCTGTAGAAATATCAAATACTTAGTCTCCCTCCCCAATGGCCTTTTCCTTCCCTTTAGGCACTACAGAAATATAAATGGTCTTAATTATCAGGAAAGAATAGATCTTAAAACCATTGTTTTCAGTTTTGCTTAATATTTGCACCTTCTTTTCAGTTTTCCTGGGGAAAAAACCCTGCCAAATCTTATTGGGAAGATTATTAAAATAATGTGGAGAAAAGCCATCCCCTTAACATTTTTTAACACCATTTACTGAATCTTTTTTTATACATATTCATGTGTGATTTTACTTTTGATTGTGAGAACTCAAACAAGGCTAGGAGACCAGAGAATAAAGACACAAAATGAAAGAGGAGAGAAAGAAGAAGAGACATAGAAAGAAGAGAGACACACAGAATAACTTTAGGCAAGTGACATAGATAGTATTTTTATTTGTCCTTTAGTCCCGATTGCATTTGAACTTGCAGAATTGTCAGAATTTAATCACTCTTTTTTCCCAAAGTATTTAGAATATGCACCCCCTGCCTTTCAAAGAAAGCTCACCCCGCTTTTATCAGCCTTTAGATAAGCTATTTTTTAAATCTGTAAACCGAACTATAAAGTGGCACCGTTGGATTTAACACTCTTTATGGTATAAGCTCTGGCTGTCTCCAGGGCTGTCTTTACTATTGTGTGTATTTGCCCATCACTTTGCACAATATGTTCCTGATCCTGACTGGGACTTTTTGGCACTATCATAATACGATTAATAATTAAAGATGATAATTTTACTGCTTTTCATATGCTGTGACATAACTTTATATACCATTTTACATTAATCTTTCTGAAAATATTTGCCCTTAAGTAAATACTAAACCTAGAAAACTTTAGCACAAGAGGTTGAGAGCTTGGGAAATTTATAATTAATTGAAAACAACGGCTTAGAACAGATACATGCAACCTTAACTATATTTATCACCAATGGTTCAGCTGGAATAACATGAACACAGTTGTTCGGATGTGAAAGTACTTTTTCAAGTATTTCACTGATTACTAATACATCTGGATTACTTTAAGTATATTTCTGAGTGTAAATCTAGATCGTGTATGTGTGTGTTTCTCAGAACAACATAAAGAGACATCAATATTGATAGATGGGAGCTAATTTACTCCAGCTACAAGCAAAATATTTTAGAAAATATTGAATTCCTAATTGGTATTCCAAATCACCGGCAGGATTCTTTTAGAATTAAACTATTCTCTAGGTTTAAAAAAGTTTCACAAACATATATTGTAGTACACTAAAGTTGAATTTTGCCTTTATAGGATTCCCTGAACATTGACCAAATGAAAAAATTGTTCCCATGTAGTCAAACTCCAAGAAAAATTATTCCTTCTTCTCATTCATTTAGAGAAGCTTACATCCCACGAACATATGGATGAGTGAGACTCAGCTACATCTCAAAAACACTAGGAATTACATATACAAGATTGCTTAAAATAAAGACAATTGGAAACCTAAGACTGCAAGCTGAGGGCCCTCAACGCTTCACTGTCCACATGTAAACATATTGGAACTCCACGTTAAAACAAAGGAATTTGTATCCTATATCCATTTATTCACAGTTAGGGTATCCTATAAGGCCCATCTTTTCCCTTGGCTTGCAAGGATATGGGAGGAATTGAGGCTGAATTGCTAGGGGGTAGGGATTCTTATGCTGGTGGTAATCACATTTTTGTGATATTATAATATTGGGGTTCTGTGAGGCAGGAGGAATCTGCTTATTTTAATAAATGTATTTTGAAGAGATTGTCATGGACACACAGAGCCTTGGATGGGCATTCTTCTATTGAAGAGTCGTAGAAATTAAAATACAATGAGTGAATTAATTAAGGGTGAAGTTAACCCTTGTCAACAGGGCAGATACAAGGTCTATGCATCACTAAATCCTATTTTGTGAATGTAAGTGGGATTGAAGTGATGCAATGACCTCTTGCTGGTCCTCTGAATATGGTTGAATTTCCCCCGAGAGTAAAAGTTATGACCTAATTAAAAATGTTTTGAAGCTTGGCCCAATGCTATTTCCTTTTTTTAGAAAAAGTGAATGGTGTGCCTATATAACACCAACAGACCCCGGATATCAGCCGGTGGGATTGAATTTGGGAATCTCTGGAGCTCAGTGCATGAATCTCTACTGCATGAGCTAAAAGCCAAGGGGCTATTAGCTGGGGCTGTAGACCAGACTCATATTGTATCTCTCTCTCTTGGTGCTACTAGCTGGGACAGAACAACACAGATGTGTGTGGGTTACAGCTAGAGATTGGCTTACTAGGCAACTGCTTGGACTGAAAAGACCTAGATCAGGGGTCTCAAACTCAAATGATCACGAGGGCCGCATGAGGACTAGTGCACTGGCCCCAGGGCTGCATCACTGACACGCCCCCCCCCCTCGCTGCCCCTGGCCCCGCCCCCACTCCACCCCTTCCATGAGGTCCCTTCCCGCCCCACCTCCTCCTCTGAGCGCACAGCTCCCCGCTTCCTACTGGAAGAGTCGCCCCAGCTTGTTCATTGAGGCCGCAGCAGCAGCGCCTGGAAGCCAGGGCTCGGCAGCGGCCCAGCCAGGGTGCTTCGCTGGAGCCCTCTGCAGCGGTGGCCAGGAGAAGTAAGCCTCCCGCAGAGGGATGTGGGAGGCCGGCAGGGAGCCTAGCTTACCTCTCGTGGCCACTGCTGCAGAGGGCTCCTGGGAAGCGCTGCCCCAGCTCATTCATTGAAGCCGTAGCAGCAGTGCCTGGTAGCTGGGGATCGGCAGCGGCCCAGCCAGGCAGCAGAGAAGCCTCTGCCTCTGGTCCCTCCCTCCCACAAACTGCTATGTATGTGGAGGGGGGGGGGGAGGAGGCACGCCAGGTAGCTTGACGGGCTGCAGGGATGCAGGGAACGGCTGCGTGGGCCGCATGTTTGAGACCCCTGACCTAGATGATGAAGCTGTAGCACTCTTTAAACCTTTCAAATACACTTTCCACTCAGAGAATGGTGTATCCTTTCTAAAGGTAGGTTTAACTTACTACTGTGCCTTGGACATTTGGGCCAAATCTTCTCTTCAGCATCCAGCGCAAGCAGTTGTGCTGGTGGATAAGAATGTCTCGGGGGAGGCGGGGAGTCAAAGGAGGAATCCTCCGCAGTCCTCAGAGTAGAAGTATAATTGCTCCAATGAGTAGCCCCTCTGGCTCTAGCACCCATCACACATGTACTGAAAGAAAAAGGATCAAAGATCCTGTCAGTGGACTGCCACTGCCCTTTCCTTTCAATCCACACATTCAGTCTGCTACATCAAAGCTAGCATGCACTCCCTTGGTTTTATAATGTATATAGAGACCACTTATAATAAAAGAAATGACTACTACTATTACTACTACAACTAAATTTTGTAATGCAGTAGCACGTAGGAGCTCCAGTCATGCACCAGGATTTGATTGTGCTGGGTATTGTACAAACAGAGAACAAAAAGATGCTACCTGCCCCAAAGAGCTTGCAATCTACTTGCCCCAACCTCCACCCCACAAACTAGTCAAAGGCACCAGTCCTCACTAAGACCACACCTACACTTTGTACTGGAGGTATAATTTCCAAGCCCAGGACATGAGGCATATACTCAGAGGAACTAGCCCCTCCCACTATTCACACTACTACTGCAGCTACATTCTATTTTTAGCATGCTAGTTTGATCAGAACTAGTGTGGGTATGTTTCCTTGAGGTTGGAATAACACTTCCAGCTCAAAGCGTAGGCAGACCTCAGACAAACAAACAGTATCTGTGTAAAATTGGATTTTCTGGTCTACTTTGATTTTGAATACGTCAAGCAAAAAAGAAAAAAACAAAGAAAAAGAAAATGTCCAAGATGTGAAGAATACCTCTTTTTTAACCTTCTTCTCTCCTAAACACATTCTCTGAGTTGCCTCAAATTTTCCAGAAAGATCCTGCTATAGCACAAGATCACATCTGTGAAATTTCAGGCCTGGGTTAGTTTTGGCATAGTTAGTCATTAGGTCTGGACAATCAAAATCTGGCATATACTGGAATATGTATTTCAGGCTTAATTGTGGTAGAGACTAGCAGCTCTCCATAATATATATACCGTAGCAGAAAACACAGAAGACGTGACAAGGATTGTGAGTGTCCTACCTTTGTCACATAGAAAGGGGCCACATTTTTCTCAACTTGATTTTACAATTAGATTTTTGATGAGAAATTCAAATTTTGATATAAAATAAAAATCCCCAGTCATTTTCGCTGTAATTTTATATTTCTGTGTTATACTTGAGCTTCCCTAAGATGCCTGTTAACATCCTTCTCCATATGGAAGCTGATGCATTGTAAGATTTCATCCAGGTCCTTCTTATAGTTCTGTTCCAATGGCTGTATTTTTATTAATTTATTTTTTACAACTATTGTTGATTCATTCAGTGCATCTAATTCCTCCCCTCCCTGCATAATATCCGTAAAAGAGAATATGGGATGGGGGAAAGGTCTCTTCCAAACAGGGGGTCTGCCTCTTGGCTGTGATTTACTTGGCAATTGGAGATTTTGTGTACAATATCGCACAGCACAAGGTGAGAAATGCAGGCGCACTGGCTTATAACAAAAATACAGACAGCAGCAGGAAGTCATCTCTGTCCAATTACAAGGTGATCCCAGTTCATTTTTATGGTTTGATTCTTTTTTATCACATGTGTTTCCAAACACAGTTCTGATATCCTGTGGGGATGCTTTTGTAAAGAGCTAGAACTTCTGATTTAAGGAGCATCAAAAATAGCTCTCTGCCTCTTCTGTGTGAAAAAGAGCAGTCATGTAACAACACATTTATTCTCTTTGAAAAACAGGAGGATGTCAAAAGAAAAGTTCACAGTGAAATTAGACTGATTTGTTTTGTGATCCTGTGATTCCTGCTTTAGATGTGGGGGGAAGAGGGAACCAATAATTTGTTTAATAAGAGAAAATTACTGTTAAAATGAATGTTGGGTTCAAAAACATATCCAAACAGGCAGAATAATTAATTATACAAACGCTCTGGAAAAAAAAAGCCCAAAAAGGCGAAGCTTGATGTCCATGAATGGATTTTTTCCCCTGTAGTCAGCACACAATTCAGTCATCTTGTTCAAGAGAGGAAAAACCTCATTAATTTTGATATAAATGATCTGCAGTTCCCACAGATTTCCTTTCTGTTGTGATGGATGCTAACTGGGCGTACTAGAATATCATACTCGCCTAGCAAGAATTGCCCTAGCTGATGTTGATTAGGGAGAACCACCATTTGGGACTCAGGAAGGAGCTTTCAAGAGATGCTTTGGTGTCATTTTTCAGGCAGGACCACCCAGAGAAGTACTGTCAAGGGTATAGACAGAATCCACTTTATGCGTTTTATATATCACCTCACACAGCATAATTTGAATAATTATACCGTGTACATCCACATATCTAATTCCCTCTTTGTAAAACTCATGGGGTAAATTACCCAGATGTTAAAAAGAATGGGCTGGCTAAATTCCCACTCAGCATGCTAAAAATGTACCCTGCCATGCATGTAATGATGTTAATAGATGGAAGGTGGACTCCCAGACTGTGCAGTGGCTCAACCTCAGTCTTTTTACTTGCATGGAAGGTATTGCTTTGTGGTCTCTAGAGACTTTTTTCAGACACGCAGGGTGCACTACTCGGTGCTTAATGATGGGCAACTTTCTCTAAATGATGCAGCTTACACCAATTTGTATTTCTCCAGCAATATTTCCCTTACAAGTAGGTTGGACACTTTTGACCCCACGTATTATTCTCCCTAGATAGTCTCTCGCTCTCACTCTGTCTCTCCCTCTCAACAACCAAATTAAAAACAAAATAAAGCTAAAATGAACAGCTCTCAGAATGTCACCGTTTTAGTTAGGTCCCAACCCAGCAGGGTACCGATTGCCTCCCTAAATTGAGGCTGTACAGCACCTCCCATGAGCACCCTGTAGAACCTGGCTCTTAATCTTCATGTTAAAGTACAGGATTGAGAAGCAGAAAAATCTGGATTCTACTTCTGGCTCCAAAAACAGGCTTCCTGTATGAGCTTGGGAAGTCAATGAGGGTCTAACCTGCTCCTGATGAGGGCAATGTTCAAACACCCATCGGCTTTAGGATCAGACCCATAATCTCTGTGTGCTTCAGTTTTCCCATCTGTAAAATGGGGACAGCAATATTTATGTACCTCGGAGTGGTGAGTAATTCATTACTCTAGAGGAGCAGTGAGGCTGCTATCCTCTTGTACTATCCAGTCCAATGTAATTTCAAAACAAATTGCAAGTTCACTCTAGCTGGACTATTCTATAGACAATCTTTACAGACCAGAGGCAGAATGTGATTAGCCAGAGGAAGGTAGAACTCCTGAATTTGCCTTTGTTAGGTAACATACAATATAGCTTGTTGGACTCCAGTGAGGGTAATTTGTGATTAGATTGTTCCTCACAGTGCAAATTAGACCCTCATGAGTGCTACTCAGCAGTCCCCTGCATCTAAAATGACCTGGGAGACCATTCTGGTGCACCCATGAATGAGTGAGTTCTGCTTTGCTGATGTGCTCACTTGGAAAAGACGAGCTAGAGACCAGTCCTCAATGGGAGCCAGTGGCTAATGTGCAGCCATGGCAAAATGATGTCAAAGGGCAGATGATTGTGCCTCTGACCCCACACTGGAAATCGTAGCTGTGTCTATGGTAGGGTTACTGTTATGACAACATGTTCTTCAATGAGAATGTACTCAATCCTCCATCATCCTATAAAATAAAAGGCCAGAGGATGTTTGTCTGAAGCCATCATGCGCAGTAGAGACGGCCCAGACAAATGGCATGCTGGGAGGTGTAGTTCGGCGGCACAAAATGGCCACCGCGCGTGCGCCACCGCGAGCCGTAGAGACGGTCCAGACAAACAGCATGCTGGGAGTTGTAGTTCGGCGGCACAAAATGGCCACCGGGCGTCTGGAGGGGAAGGAGTTGGAGCCGTGGAACTCAGTTCCCAACTCACTCAAAGTTCAGTTTCTTCCCCTGAGCCCAGCCTAACGCTGCAGAATGCGGCCAGGAGAAGACTGGATGGAGCTTTTGGCATCTTCCAGCACCGGAGGCATAAGCCACGGAGTAACCAGAGAGGTGGGAATCCTCTCCCAGCATGGGCCCCACTGCCCTGCTGTCAAACTCATAGGGTCAGGACTCTGGCATGCCCCTCTGCCCCAGGGTTATAATTCAGTCTATGCTTCCCAAACCATCACAAAACCAAAACCGTCGTTTCTGCCAGAAAACGGAATTTTATTTTTATTAGTGTCGCACGAACTTTTCCTGATCACAACATGGGAACAGAAAGGGGGGTAGGAGCACAGGGGCCATGCTGCTCTCTCCCCCCCATGAATGCAGGGGCTCAAGAACGGGGCCAGTCAGGAATGAAGCACTTTGGCCCGTGTACACGGGCTGTTACACTAGTGATTCAATAATTACCCTGGAGAAGCCAGCGTTCCCGTGTAGCCTCCTGCAAATGTGAGTGCCTGAGTGGGTGCACACAATACATACTGCCTCCAAGACATCACTACATGAAACTTAAATTAGGGATAGGGACCAATTTAATTTAGGAACAGTGGTCAGGCAACCTCACACCTCCGCTGCTTGAGCACAGCTACCAGAAAGAATGGACACATGGACCATGGCTTCTTTCCCCTTCACCGAGGGGATTTAGATCAATATTACTATAGCAATAAATTTTACCTGCATGCAAACTACAGTGTCCACATTTAAATCATCACACCATGTTTCATATGGCTGATGACTAGAGCTCATTGGGCCAAATTCATGCCTAATGCATTATTTTTCTTATGCTTTGTATTTCAGGAGCATCTAAATGCCTCTAAGAAAGACCAGGGCCTTATACACACACATAGAAAATAAAAAATATAAAGTCCCTGTACCACTCTAAGTAAATGACTCCACTGAAGTCAATGCAGTCACAATGGGATGATTTTGGCCCATTATGTTTGAATGATACTGGACTAGATTTTAATCTGAGTTAAACCCAAATATACCTGTAAAACGGAGTCAAAAATCTGGTTTATTATGTGTTTAATATATACAAAGGCTTGGATGAATTAGATTTTTTATTGTTAAATGTCAGTAAACATTAATTTTACTGTACATACCCAAACCAAGGGGGGAAAAATCGATCTATAATAATTGAAATGTACAGATAAGGAAAGTAAGAAAAATGCTGCTTTGGAACCTATTAGTGTTTTATTTAAGGATATTTACTTTGAATACTTTGACATGAGGTGTTGACAATTTGTTTTTTAACAGCTGTGAAGCATTAACTTTTTGAATCTCAACATCTACTGTCATTAAATAATTATTGTCTGAACCTCCCCCCCCCCATAATTACTGGCAACTGTGCAAATTTAAATCTATACAATTTTAAAAAACTCTTTAAAATAAACATTGATATTATCTATCAAAATTATAAATAAATAAAAACTGAATTCTGCTAACGCCTATTTAAACTTTGCAATCTGACCTATTTGGTGTCTGGATGAAGCTAACCAGATCTACCAGGCCATTTGACTTGAAACTCGCACATGCAGGCTACTCCTCATACAGACTGAATGTCACACGGTCAGCTGGGCTACAGGCAACCAGGAGGGTTTGGGCTGAACTGTGGCCTGCCAAAATGCCTGCAGAGTAGACAGCCCAGTGACTCCTACGTTTTCTCCTTTGGCTGTTCTCTACACTCCTACTGGTTCCCTGGCACATGCAGAGCAGGGGAGAGGGAAGGAATAGGGAAAGAATAGGTATTGGCAGCATCACTGCCGCACAGGCCAAAAGGGGGTGAGGAAGTGGGGGGAGGGAAGGACAAGGGCTACTGGGAGGCAAAGGAGATAACAGGAGCTAAAGGAAGAGTAGGAACTGGTCCGGGGAGCCAGAACTAATAAGTAACAGGAGTTAGTGAAGCTAGTGCCACCCTGAAGCAACCTCCTCTGAGTCCCTCCCACTCAGCAACCAGACCCCGCCCCTCAACACTCCTAACTCTCCCAAGTTTATTCTCCCCACACTGCCTCTTCTGTGGGGTACAAGGAATAAAGATCCTTTCTTCCCACTCCTGCTCCTATTACCCAGGAATCCCTGTGAGGGAAATCTGGTGACAATGCCTGTCACCAGACTCAATGCACACAATGTTTTCCAAATGGAGGTTTGTAGTTACATGCAGATTTATACAAATGCAAATTTGCTTATGGGCTAATTTGCATAGCACATCACATGTAGGGCTGGACAAGGCTTGAAGGCTGAGTATTTATACTACAATTTATAAAAAAGGAGAATTTTCTGGCAGGCAATTAGTTGAGAAATAAGTTGTGAAGAAAAGTCTTGAGTTAACCCACACAGAAACACTAGTCTAACACCTGTACATCAACCAATGTCATATATGCCATTATATGCCACCAGTGTCCCTCTGCTATGTACATCGGCCAAACTGGACAGTCCCTATGAAAAAGGATAAATGCACACAAATCAGATATTAGGAATGGCAATATACAAAAACCTGTAGGGGAACACTTCAACCTGCCTGGACACACTATTACAGATTTAAAAGTCACCATACTGCAGAAAGGGAACTTCAGATCCAGACTGCAAAGGGAGACTGCAGAGCTTCAATTCATTTGCAAATTCAGCACACACACTTTGGGATTGAACCGAGATCTACAATGGTTGGCTCATTACAGACGTTGTTTCTCGTCTCTCCATGTTCACACACCCCATTCAAATGCTAGACGAATAATCCACACTCCCTGATCGGAGATAACAAGCTGGCTCAGCTTAATTGGACTAACCTTTTCACCTCCCACCTGGCTCTTACCTACTTTTCTATAACTGCCTGTTTGTGAACACTTCCACTGCCTGCATCCGACGAAGTGGGTATTAGCCCACGAAAGCTCATGCTTCAAAACTTTATAGTTAGTCTTTAAGGTGCCACAGGACTTTGTTAACTCTGCTAGTCTAACATTGTGTGGCATTTTCAATGAGCTGCAATTCCTCATTAGATCACTAGGTGGTGTGTAACTAACTAGAACAGGGAGGGAGTTATACTTGAGATGTTCTTACAGGGAAACAGACAAGGGCTTTGTTGCAAAAAAGAAACATTAGACCTAATCCCTTGATATCTGTCTTTGTTTTGAAACTAAATCAGACACCACAGAAAGCATAAGTACTGATTAATACATAAAGGGTGGACCAGAGATTCAGTTCTCCAGGTATCTCATGTGAAAGTCTATTGATTTTCTGTGATATGAAAAAAATTGTAAGGATTGTGGGAAATGTGACTCTTTCTTCATCCCAGAACTATGTTTATTTTTTAGTTCTCCTGTTTGCGTATTATATATATAGAGAGAGAGCTTTGTATTCAATAAAATAGTTCCAATGACTCACCGGCTGTTCCTCTTCAAGGAAGACCTGTGGGAGAGGGCCCTGGTGGAGGGAAAAGTTCTCCTCCTGGAGTTGCTATTCCATTGTTCCATCTGGGAAAGGGTGGCTTTTCCTGTCCCATTTCCCCAGAAGAATGAGCAGTCGTTTGACCCCAAACCTCGTGGATCTGCTGAGATTTATATGGCGATGTTACAAGCACCAGGCTTGTGTTTCCCTGCACCGACTTCCCCTTTCTGGCTCTCTGGCGGCACAGCTCTAACAGAGGTTCCCCAGCTTAAAGGGGCACCAAAGTAAGTGCCGGGCTGCACAATGTTTGTCTCCACCAGCCCCCCACCTCTATTCCCTTCCTCCTCACATGCAACTCCCCAGACTTGTGGAGACTACTCTGTGGATTCTGGAGTAGAGTGGGGACAGTTCCACAGAAGTGGCTGAGCACGTGCCTAGACAAACACTGACAGGGCAGAGAGGGACATCTTTGCACATAGGGGACCATATATACTTGTATCCCAGAGGGATGATCCCCTTCCCTCTCTCTTACATGAAAACACATCTTATTTGATAATATTTACTCAGCAATGGTTGAGAATACAAATGAAACTAGGATGTGCCTGATAACCATCAGAGAAGTAAATAACGGAACATAGGAGGATACCTAAATTCTTCATAGGCATTCTGTTTAACACCTCAAAGTGACTACTGAATAATATGAAACAGTCATGCTTCCATGGTAAATATACCTTTTCTCCAATGGGATATTTAATGAACTAATAATCCAGTCTTTTGCTGGAAATGTGGTGTCCTGTTTCTACGTGAGCACAGTCCTTCGTCTCTTCATTACCTTATACAATAGTCCAATATGCAGTCATCTCCTTTGGGAGGTTAACAAACTCCAAACGAGAGAAACAGTAATTTTAGAACTGTGTAATATATAAGCCACCACCAGAAGTGTTCTGTGTGACCTGACCACATACTGTACTCGGTAAAAAGACCCTCTTTACCCTGTTTCCCCGAAAGTAAGACATCCCCCGAAAATAAGACATACTTCCAGTTTTGCCTCTCGCTGTAATATAATGTAATGTAATTTTGGGAGCAAAAATTAATATAAGACACTGTCTTATTTTCGGGGAAACACGGTAGTATATTGTATGTCTTTTGGAAATAGACAAAATATTTAGGCTATATATCTGGAAAGAGATGAAGAATGCTAAATGAAAAGACTTGCATGAAGCTGAATACATTGTACTTTCTCTCTACTTTTATATAATTTTAAAAATATTTGTGGCAGAATGAAACACATGCATTTCTCTTCCATGATTTCTGACCTGACTCAATGCTCGCTAAATTTAATTAAAAGATTTTCTCTTCTCATAGTTCTCGACACTTCTGTTAATTGGTACAAAGTCTTTACCCTCACTTTAACCAAAATCTTGCAGAAGGTGGAAACCAAAGTTTTTAATACCAAGGCAATATACTGTTATGTCACAAGCTAGGTGGATATAACTGTTCTGTTTGCTTATGCCTGTGATTAAATTGTGTTTGCAGTTAATCTGCATAGATCTGGAAGGTGAAATATGAAACTTCACACCCCTTCTTAGCTGCTGGAGTAACTGAAAATCTCTCACTAAAATGGAAACCCTTAAAGGTTAGAATTACACACATTGATAATAAGACACCAGTATAGGGTCTTTTTATTTTCAAAATATTGTACAAACATTAATTGACTCTCAGGACTCTCCAATGAGATTGGTAAGCATTGTTATCCCCATTTTAGAGAGGAAGAGATTGAGGCAGAGATCCAGCCCCACACTGTGGTCCATATTGCACTTTTCTAGGGAAAACCCCCAGGAGAAGCAGAGGTGTGAGATTTCCATTGAAGAATTTCTTCCACATTTCCATGGAAGAAGCAGGGGGTTCATACACAATTCTGTTAGATATCGGGGGGGGGGGTCCCTTAGAGGCACAATGGTGCCTTGTGCAGCCATACTGCCTCCCTGAGTCTCTCCTCCAGGTCCCTGAAAGTGTAGCTCCTGTAAAGCCATGCAGAGGGAGACTCCTCTGTGGGCGGGAACCTATGTAACCCTGTTAAAACAGCAAGAGGTATTAACTTCTGGACATATTTCCCATAGGCTTTTTGGTGCATGCGTGCACATGCATACGCACACACAACTTCAACCTCACAACCTCGGTGATATACACACCGAGCAGGGGTCATATTCAGGAAATTCTTGTGGGGGTGACTGGGTCAAGTGAGTCAGGGTCAAAGCTGTGATTAGAACTCAGGAATGTACTGATTTCTCTAAACCTTGCTCCCTCAGGGAGAGATGGAAAACACCTCTATCATCTAGCTCCGTACATTTACTAGGACTTGGTACAGCTTAGTGTAAATTACCCAGATACTGGGGCTTCCTCCACTTTCTTGGAAAATGACTCTATTGTCTAACAAGACTCACAGTCAAGAAGTTTTTATTCCCTGATATCCAGTTGATATTTTCCCTTTTTAAATGTCATCCTATTACTGCTAGTTGGACACCTTAGGCCTTGTCTACACTATGGGGGAAGATCGAGCTAAGTTACACAACTTCAGCTACGTGAATCATGTAGCTGAAGTTGACATACTTATATCTACTCACCGTTAGGTCCATGCTACACTATGTTGACTGGAGACACTCTCCTGTCAACTTCCCTTACACTTCTCCATCAGGTGGAGTACAGGAGGTGATAGGAGAGCGATCGGCAGGCGATTTAGCAGGTCTGTGCATCAATTGCCTCATGTCAGAACCCTGGTAAGTGTAGACAAGCCCTTAGATTGCCCACCCTACTTCCTCTCCTTTCTGGATACTTGTGTCTTTCACCTAATTGTTATAATGTCCTTTCACTAAGTCGTTGCCTAATCAATTATACATATGTAGGCCAAGATTTTCAAATACAGGAGCTCAAAGTCAGTGTGAAAAAGCCACACTTAGGCATCTATTTGATTTTCAAAACTCCTGAGCACCCAACAGCCGTTAATGAGGCCAATAAGAACTGTTGAGTTTTCAGCAATTTTTCAGAAGTTCAGATTCTGAACTTGTTAGTCATTCCAGTACATTTAAGGCTGGATCGTTCCTGGTTCTTGCATGAATGCATAAAGGTTGGGGAAGGGCAAAAGATGCCTTTTTTCTTCACTACCTCATATTACAATGGACAGTGTCTAATTAGAGCCCATGCAGTCCAGGAGAGCAGGGACTAACCCCCTTTTAGCTCACCTAGGCACAGGGGTGAAAGTAACTTAAAGGACTTACTGGTACACCAGAGTCCTGAGCAGGTGGCGGGGCCTCAACCAGTAGGGGGCGGGGCCTTAACCAGATGAGGTTAGGCCTTTAAATCCCTGGGTCCTTTAAATCAAGTTTTAAACGGCCTAGAGCTCTGGGTGTGGTAGCGGTGGCTGGGAGCTCCAGGCCCTTTAAATCACTTCCAGAGCCCCATGGTAGTGGTGGCTGTGGTGGCAGCTGGGAACCCCAGGGCTCTGGGGATAATTTAAAGGATCCAGAGCTCCCTGCGGTGGCCAGAAGCCCTTGGCCCTTTAAATCGCTGACCTGGAGAAGCTGTCCCCTGCTGGTACAGTTGGCTGTGTACTGGCTCTTGCCGGTACACTGGACTGGACCAGACTGGCTTACTTTCACCTCTGCGTAGGCCTGCACGTGATTCCAAAAGGGGGTGGGAAGAAGACTGGGCAATGGTTCCATTCCCCTCCACATTAACTTAATAGAGGCAGGCACAATATGTCACCCTAAGGGACAGTGCAGCATTGGCTTCACCCATTATGTGCCTGGGAGCTGTTTGAGGGTTTGTGGCACAATCCCCACCCCCACTACCCAGAGGTCCCTCTGGGCCACATCACAGGCCACTGTGTAAGTTACAGTGTGGCCCAAACTATGCACAATAGTGGCTCTGACACCGCTAGTCTTTTTTTCCATAGACTGGATTTCTGTGGACCCACCCTGCTCAGCTGTTTCAAGGTTAGAAGGCCAAATCCATCCCCCCAAGGTACGTTTGCCTGCTGATTTCAAAAGGAGCAAAATTTGGCCCAGAAAAGATAAAGGGTTATGGACCCTTGAGGAGCCAGATAAGTGCAGTATTTAAGAAGGAAAGGGTAATGGTATCAAATCTAGTCACATATGCTGATCTTTTCATTTTATAGTGGAATCATTCTTTTTTTCTTTCTTTCTTCTAGACTTTCCCTGCTCCTCATTCCATGACATTTTTGTTTTGTCTAGTCACACTTCCAGGCGAGAGGCAAGGTATGCAGAGATACTGAGTTTCATTCTGACAGTGTGGCTTGCTTTGTGAATGCTAAAAACAGCCAAGATGATAAAGAATTTGTTTGAAGATCACAGCACAGAACTGCAAAGTCCAAGTGGAACCATACATGTAAACTACAGCCATCAAATGTGTGGTTTTAGGTGGTTTTCTACTGGAGTAAAGAATTTTTTAAAAAAAATTGGTTGGTGTTTGTTTGTTTTTTGCAAAGTTTGACAGTTTCGCTTTATATGTTTTGCTCAGCTCCAGAAAGACTTTGCAATGCATTAGCTAATGTAATACAACTTCTTCCATGGTCAGACGATTAACCCATATATTTTATAAAACATTTAAAAGACACTTTGGTTGGAGGCCTTGTAAAACCATGTAAAATAACACTCAGCCGTGATTCACTGGCTGAATTGCAATTCTGAAATACTGCCGCTTTTGAAATGGGGAAAACGTAGAGCAAAATTCTCCTCTTCATCCCCAAAACAGCTAAGTGCTCCGTAGTGCAGCTTTCTCTTGCATTTTCCAGGCACAAATCTCACATTGTTCAGTTCAGTTACAGAAAGGTAGAAGTAATTCTGCTCTGCACTGTTCCATTTACATAATGGGTTTGGAGGAACTCAGAGCCCACATTCACTAGCAAAAGGCTCCCTATTTAAGCAGTTGCATAGGCAGGAGAAGGAGACGTTTGAGCTGCCTGGGGAGAGGCCTTCAATTCGTCACTGTGGTTAACTCCTACTCCGTGTGATTCAGAATTAGCCAATTGATCATCGCAAGCACAGATGACAGCTCTCCAACCATCCCATGTGCAAACTACAGTTGGAGTGCAGTGGATGTGAGTGGTGTAAAGAGTCGGCAGCTGAAATTCACCTATTGCATACACAGGAGTGCATGGCACTTACATATGAGCACTGCAGAAGGGCATTCTGGTCAGGACAGAGTTGCCAGGTCCATTCAAATGCTGGCAGTCGTAACTATTGCTCCCATATTATTCTTAGAAGTATGGGACCAGCAGTTCACCAAAGAGGCTACTAAGTTATTGCATCATCATGTCCTCTGTTTTCAGTCAGGTCCCATTCCCATTGTAGATAGTTGGAAAGATACAGACTCTCTTTAACCATTATATTGTTTTAAAATAATAGTAATGGCAAACAGTATAGCTTAATGGTATAATAACAACAAGGAATCTATATACTGTAGCCACCGGAGACAATTACTATATATGTGTATAGATCTATGCACACACATCTGGGGAGTGGGACTAGAATCCAAGTTTGTGAGCCCCCAAAATATAGCCCACTACCACAAGACCTAAAGGAACCCTTTTTTGATGCTAGTAGCCGTGGTCATAGGCTTCATCTCCTTGCTGTGGGCAAGCCACTAGAGAGCAACAATATGCGTATTATACATTCTCAACTACAAAGCTGTTCATTGAACTTTGATTTTCATAAATTTGATATTACTTATGGGCTATATCTGAATCTATAACTCATGTTAGTTCACTAAAAAAGTTAGAGCTGAGAGCACTATCTACATAGCTACTTCCTGCCTATGTGTTAATTACTAGAATATAAATCCAAATGATCAAAAACAATTTACCAGTGCAGTAAGTTAATCAGTCATCAGGATTCCACAACAGCTGATTTGTACAACATATGGGAGACCACATAGGTGACAGCTGCCAATAGGGAAGTGTTTGCACTGTAGAACTTGTGTGATTGAATTTTAATGGACACTCATAAGCATGAACATTCTAGGTTCCAGGAAATTACCAGAAGGCTTTTGGATACTATCTTACTTAGTCTACATAAAATCTAGTGCCTTTTGGGTAGGCTCCAGCATGAAAAATATTTTCCACCTGTAAATAATTTAGGAGAGGAAAAAAAGCTGTTGCAAGTCATTTTTTCCAGAAAGAAACCATGAAGTCCATTAGGAGATGCAGGATAATGTTACAGCCCAAATATTAGGGAGCGTAAAACACTGTGTGGGGGGCAGGGAAAGTAACTTGCATTAGAATTCTGATGCCATTGTGCATTTTGTGTATCCAAACAATATTTCACATGCTCCACTAGCATGCCCAATAGTGACTGAGCTCGGCATGGGTGAAAGTGTCCATCCATGCAGAGTAGCTTGCAAGATTGGCATATCATTTGTCATTTAAAATCCCATGGAATATTGGCTCTTTTGACTTTGCTGGATGTGGATAAATTATATTTACACACAGCAGTGAATGAACTGCTCCATGGAAAGGCAGAAGACTCACTTCCCCACCTCAGAAAGTAATTTATTTCCCCACCAGAGAAAAGGGGAGAAGGAGAAGAATTGTCACACTGTAAGTCACTATTCATTCTCTGGTCTCCCCCTGGGATGAGCCTGCCCCTGGTCCCAGAGCAGATTGTGAAGTTACACTCTAGCCCTATCAGATGTAAGGTGCTATATATGCAGAGGTGTGTGACTTTATAAAACATTGCTATCACCATGGCTTCCATTTCATGAAGCAAAATGGCCACGGGTGGTGAGGTTATAGATTTAATAAACATTTCCTTATTTCTTTGATATTCCATAGCATTTATGGCTATAGCTTCTGACGGGATCACAAGTGTTAATTAATTTAGCCTCACAACCAACTGCCCCCTCCACACCCAAGATAGTTTCTTGTGCTGAGAAAATGAAAGTTATCAAAACAGGGGAGAAAAGCTGGATTTGGGATTATGTTCAATGAATTAGTAACCATGTTTTAAAATTTTTACACTTAGCAAAACTGAGGAACTATCATGGATGAAATTCACATCTCACAACACCAATGGCTACCCACTGACTTCAGTGAGAGGTGGATTCAGCCCAAAGTCACCTACAGACCATCACTCAAGAAGCCAAAAAGCAGAGCCAGGAAGAGAACTCAGAGCTCTTGTTTGCCAGTCTGCTGCCTTTATCACAGGACCATCCTCCTTTTCCTTACATAGTGCCCTTATTTTGTACAGGACACTACAGAAGTTCCTGTAAAGTATGATCCTCACCCTGCAGATCTTCTGTTCTATAGGTCAAGTCTCATAGACTTTAAGGTCAGAAGAGACCATTATGATCATCTAGTCTGACCTCCCGCTGAAGCCAATGGGAGTTTTGCCAATGGAAATGCGAGACTTTGGTGCTTTAGGTTTGGCCCCCCAAGGGACATAAATACAGCACATGAAGATAGACAAGAAAGGCAATAGGGAAAGGAAGAACAAGAGTTAAATAAAAATAATGTGAGTTATAGTACATAGTGTGTGAATCATATGGATTATGAACTAAGGGATAGGTAATTAAACATGTACGGTATCAAGGTAAAGTACCAGAATACATAAAGAGGATAATTTCTTTAGTCAGCAAATGGGCAATAACTGGAAAAGAATTTTTGTCTTGGGATAGTGAGCAGTTGTATAAACATATGATGCCAAGTCTTTTTCAAAGAGACATAACATTGCCATATGTTCCGTCAAAAAAAAAACAACCTACAGAGGAACTTGGGAAAATCAGAATGATTTAAGATTGACTATCTCTGCCACCACTTGGTTAGCTGAACACAGATAGCAAAAAGTAAGGCGTGCAGTTAAACATGGACATGTTGAGAGACCAGAAAGTCCCCCAGAGATTCTTGTGCTGAGAAAATGAAAGTTATCAAATGTCACCAAACTGCTGCTTTCCTTAAAACATGGCAGATAGAACGCATTTGTTGTAGGGCCTTTGATCTCATGTTGCACGTCCTTTGATCTCATGTTGCATATGGAATAGTTCTTTCAGCTTGACACAGGAACCCCATTAAAATGGCGAGGTATGATTAGAATTATAGTTACTTCAATAGCTGTGACACTCAAGGAGTAAGTTGATTTGTACAAAGGAGAGACAATGGTTTGGAATGTTTCCAGATCATGGCTAGATGCCTTTCTGGAAGATATGCTTTAGTCAAACACAAGTTATTGGGCTTAATATAGGGGTAACTGTGTGAAATGTAAAGGCCTATGATATACAATATGTCAGACTACATTTTCTGGCTTTAAATTCTATGACCCCATGAAGGTCAGGAGAGCAAAGCAAACATGCTCCATTTGTAGGATCACAAAATATAAATAAGAAATAATGAGAAGAGCTAAAAGAGTAAGCTTAAACTTCAGACTTTTATAGGAAGTTTAAAGTTGATAATACAAGCATAATATTTTTGTATTGACTGCCAAGAGCTATACATTATATGGAGGAAGACATGATCCCTGTCACAAAACATCAAAGTTTAAAATAGGAGGGGGGGGCGGTGAGTGAGGGTGTAAAAATTTAATCTAGAGATTTTAAGAAAAAAAGAGAAAATGAAATATGTCAGCAGAAAATTTTAATTCTGAAAATTTCAATCAGCTCTAGTATCCATATAGACCAAGGGTTTCAAAAGTAACCAGTGATTTTGGGTGCTTCAATTTTGCCGATTCCAGTTTGAGTTCCCTTTAATGGGCCTGAACTTCTGCAGGTAAATCAAAACACCTAAAATCACTAGTCACTTTTAAAAACCTTGGCCATATTCTATATCTGGTGACCAGATGAAGGACCAGGCCCAAAAATGGTGTCAATGTTGTGTGTGTTTTTTATGAGATTTGATTCTCTGACATTCTCATGTCATAGAAAAAATACTTTTTAACAAGGAATTTGAACAAGAGTGTGGTCATCTGATGCTCAGAAGGAGGGAGCTGGTTCTCTAGCATGGAAGAAAAGCCAAGGGTAATACTGGGAAATAGGAATAAGATATGAAGGGAACAGTTAGGTGGGACATGTTACCAGAATAAAGGGACCAAAAAAGAGAATGGTATGAAATTAATGCAGAGATACAGGTAGAAGCGGAATTGTGCAGAGTCTGAAGATTAGGGCCTAAATCAGTGGTTCTCAACTCGTTTCTGTCCATGGACCACCAGGCCAGTCAAAAACATTTCGTGGACCACCGTCCTTTTATTTATTTATTTGAAAAAAGTCACCATGGACCATCAGTGCTCCATGGCCCATCAGCTGAGAACCACTGGCCTAAAGGCACTGAACTGGATGTGGAGAGCAATGGAGATCGAGTGAGGAGATTGAAACAGGAGAATAATCTGATCTGGGCAGTGCAAAAAAGACTATGATTTTTTAAAGCAGAATTTTGGGAAAACTGAAAGTGAGTGAGGTGACTGACAAGGGAGGCCAGAAAAGAAAAGGTTGCAGAAGCTGAGGTGTGACCAGAGTACTTAAAATGACTTTAGCACTAGAAATGAAAAGGAAAAAAATATATTTAGAGATGTTGTAGGGGGGAAAGCAGTAGGGTTGGTGACACCCAGGGGAGATGTTGTGTCACTTGAGGCTGTAAGCCTTGGTAATAGGGAGGGATATGGAATCAGTGAGAGAGCAGCTGGAGGGATCTTATGGAAAAGATTAGTTTGGTTTTCTCAGTGTTGCCTGTGTCCTGGTATAGGACAATCCAGGATGAGATGTTAACATGCCAATCAGAAATACAGCACTAAACAGGGGAGAAAAAATGGATTTGGGATTATATTCAATGATACAATTTATTGTAAATTTTTAAAATACTTTCCTTTCATCTACTCTTGTGGGGGAAACAAACAAACAAAAATCTTATCTGAGAACAACAGTATACCTGACCAAGGACCAGCCCCATTAGGGACCAGCTACAAGTCCAAGATTATTGTGTTTTTAGCCATTCAGGTCCAGCCCTTTACTTTTGTCTGTAAACATTCTATAAGTGGTTTATTTTCAAAACAGATGTGAAGTAGATGGGCCTGAACCAAGGTCCAAATCCCCCTGATCTCTGAGACAGGTCAGATCTGGATGCAGAGAGATGTGAGCCTTAGCCAACCTGCATCTAAACCCAGCTTCAAACTTCTATTTTTTACCTGTAACTATAGCATTTTTTATTTAAAACTTGTGGTCACTTGTTGGTTTCTAGAACATATGGGATTTCCTAAACCTCATGGGGTTAACTCTCCCTCTTACAAGGAAAAGTGCTCATGACTGCTCATAATTGGATAGCTAAGGTTCAAGATTTCCTAATTTCCTGCCCTTATATTACACCATAAAGACCAGTCTCAAAAACAGGTGGCACAGACAGAACATTCTTCAAAGTCAGCTGCAAGAGAAACAATCTGTAGCACTGAACAAAACTTATTCATTTGGGAAACGAGTCTTTTTTTTTGGCTTTTGAAACATTAATTGATTCTTTTATATTCAGAAGCTATTTTCATTTATCCTAGATGCTTAACAGAAAAATAAAAAAGAAATAATGAGGAGTTTTGGCATAAAAACACATTTTACCACAAAAGAGTTTGATTAACTAGCAGACTTTAAAAAATTAATGTCCAATAAAAAGAAATACTGACTGGTTAAATTAGATCTACTCATTACAACACTAAACCAGAAACCCTAAATTATTTTTAAGCTTTGGAATGAACATTTTATTAATTTTTGTGGGGTTTAGACATAAAGAGACTGGGTATTCAGAAAATGTAAAGTCTTCTATTTATCACAGGCCTGATACAAAACAGGGAGCTTTGCCCAACTGCCTGAAATCTCTTGGTAGTTGAAAGGAAAGATATGTTAGCAATTCTGTTATAAATACAAATGATCAGGGATTTTTAACTCAATTATAGAAAATTGCAATGGGGTATAACCTCACAAATGAAGGCTCATTTTAGATGTGATTTTTTTCCCTAGAAAAATCCACAGTCATTTTAAAGTCAGAAGAAACCCACAGGATATTTGTGTTGCGTTCAGAATATCTTTTGTATACAAAGTTAGCTTTGATTTTTCAAATAAAATATACAGCTACAGCTGGTCAGTGTTGCAGGCAGCTGCTGAGTCAGCCCCTGCTCCCTCCTAGGCCAGCAACAGGCAGAAACCTCTGCAAGCCCGGCCTGCTAGGGAAGGCTAATCAGCCACTTGGCTGTAGCCCTGGGCTGCAGAGGGCTTAATGGGTGCCACCTGGCAGCCTCCAGAGGATATAAAGCCTGCCGGGGGTGGGGGGGGGGGAGCCAGAGTGAAGAGGTAGAGGAGACAGACGGAGGGAGGGAGGGAGCGAGCGGGGAAGTAAGTAGCTGCTGAGGAAGCTAGCAGAGGCTGAAAGTCTGCAAGGGCTAGCTATCCCTGGGGCCAGCCAAGCTGAGGGTTGAGCCTGAGCTCTACTTGTAGAAAGCTGTATATAGGTGGTGGGGTTTTTGCACTGTGTGTGAACAAATAAAAGACACTGGTGAAGCCAAAAGCAGTCTCCTGCCTGTGTTTCGAAGAGAGCGGTCAGAGGCCCGCTTACAGTCAGTCTGTTAAAATATCACCTTGCGCATCTTCATGTGAATGTGGGGATGTTCAGCCTTTGGAAATTATGGGGGAGTTTGCAAAACTTGAAAACAACGAAAAAAGTTTATTCTTGTGCAATCCCATGAAAACATGACTTTTCTCTCTCTTTTCTTTCTGCACACTATGTTTTATTAGGCATACTCATTAGCAAGTCCCATTATACCCAGTAGAAGGTATTGAAGAGGTCTTTGAAATTGACTTACCTAAGGCCCCACAGAGAGTCACAGCTCAGTAGGTTATCCACAGGGACCCATTCCATCTCCCAAAGCCACAGACAGAGGGGAACTTCTGGGCAGAACTCTCCTGCCAACCCAGAAGGGGGATCAGCCATCTCTGTAGCAGTATTTCCTGCTTCATGGGACCCCAAAGGTCTCTTTGAGTGGTAGGAACTATAAATGGATAGGAAGGGGAAGAGTGCTGGGTCTGGGGTGGAACCATTGTGAAGGCACATGGTATCCACAGTGATGGTCATTTGCCTCCAGTGGCTGTCCAAGATTTGCATGGCTCTTGGGGGATCCATGAAATCTGAGGAACCTGAGCTGGTCAAACTCCACCCTGCAGAAAGAATGGGATTACTCACATACTCAATGGTGTGCATGTGCCTATGTGCTTTGCTGGACTACAGCCTTAGGTCTGACCCCCAACTTTCATTTCACTAGATATATTCATCTCTTCTTATGTTGTTTAGTTCTTGAAGAGATTCTGAAAGTTACCAGATTGAGAAGTACTCCATTTTCTCACAGATCAGAAACAGGAATGCCAGCAGCTGTTAGTTTCCCCCCAATACCCTGTCTCTGGAACCACATCTGTAGGCAAGAGGTGAATTCACTTTCTTTGCTCATTGATTCAGATCCTTACCCCAGTGCCCGAGTACAAAGGTTCATCAGTTCATGCCAATTGCAATGGTGATGGTTGGAATATTTGACTGGGAACTAGACTGAAATCACTAACTCTTTTTGTAGCAGCCACCAAATATTAACAACTTTTGGTCACTACCTAATCAGGGCTAGATCCAAACCTATGATTTACAGATGAAAAACTCCTTATTCTCCAGTCTCCTGAGTCACTCCATACTCTAGCTCACTTCATATGTGAAATTGGACTCTGGCTGCAATATTCAAAGGGCAAACTTTAATTTGTTAAAATAAACCTATAGTACTGGGGAAAAAATGATAGGTTTTTTTTCTTATGCGGAGATGAAATGAGTACAAGTATTTGAAATCTTTAGTGTTTGTCCCTTTTTTTGATTAAATATATACAAACACATACGCACACAGAGGGACAGTCTATCATGCCTCACCTTCTTTGCTTTCCAGTTTCTATTTGCTCCTTTATTCTCCATACTTTAAAATCTCATTTGGCAGTCTCTTGAGAAGGAGAGCACAAGATTACAATCTAACGATTGTAATGAGAATGGGTTACATTTGTGCCATTTCCCATTTTCATTACAATCTTGGTGGCAAGAAGAATGTAACAGAATTTTTAATGCCTTATATATTACATGAACATTTTTTCCCCATGAGCTCCTGGTACGTTTCAATGGACAATGCTGTTGTATAGTGCTGTAACTTTGATCTTTTTATAGTCTGCATTATAATCCAATGGCCATTTTGCTCTCTTCCCCAATGATTACAAGTGGAAAATACAAAATACAAAAACCTGTCATCTACAGATACTGTACATACCTGGAAAATCGCTAGCCACCAAATCCCAACTCAGTACAAGATCCTGGTATCTCTGAAGCTGTGCATTTCTCTAAATGGCACTTCGGGAGTTGTAAATTTGCAGATTCTGAGAAAAAACATATAGAATGGTTTGTTAAAAAGTAGGGATAGGTCTTGGGGGGAAAGTGTATTTCAGATGCCCCAAAAGGATCTGACTGAAAATGTATAGAAGGATTTCCCAGAGCCTACTTTCTCACAAACACATCAGTGCTCAATAGCTGGAGAAAATAAAGAGTTGAAGGTATTGTTATGTGGATCAGGAGATACAGGGAGTAAATAAGGGATCAAGAGAGATGACTCAGTGAGAGAGCTGATAAATTAAGGTACCTAGAGGAAGAACAGAGCATAAGATGGGATTGTATGTGAGGGAGTGATTGTTAACTGAAGAACCCAACACAGAGTCAGGGAAAGGAGAAAATGAGTCTGAGATGATTAGGTCAAAGGTGAGAGCCCTGAGGTGAACTACACAGACTGTGAGAGACCAAAAATGTTTGGGAGGGAAAACCAACTAGAAGCACGGCAGTTGGGGAGATCACCAGGATTACTAAAGTCTGCCATAATGAGATGAGAAGAGAAGAGAACAATAATATTGACAGCAACTGAGAAACCTTCAAGAGCTTTTAGGTCAAGATGGTCTAGATATTATGAATAGTTTCAGGTTTTATGGTATGGGGGGAAGAGTGAGATATTTAAAGGAGGAGCAGGCACAGACTCGGTATGCATTTTAGAACATATTGCTGTGTGTATATCTCCTCACTAAACTGTCTCAGTGTCTCGATGCATTTTTCAAACAATGTAGTCCGAGGAATAAATTCCAGGGAGAGGAGTAAGGCGGGAGTTTGAGTGTGAAATCAGGTTCAGTTTCAGATGAATATTGCAAATTTGCTGATATTTGGTTTTTTCAGCATCAATTTCCTGGAGCTCTGTGCAGATGAGCACTGCAGAACCTCCAAAAATACCACAAGTCAGAGGCACATCTCCATGCAAGAACATAAGAATGACCATACTGGGTCAGACCAAAGGTCCAACTGGCCCAGTCCCGTCTTCCAACAGTGGCCAATGCCAGGCGCTCCAGAGGGAATGAACAGAACAGGTAATCATCAAGTGATCCATCCATAGGGAACAAGTAACTGCTGATAGTAAGGGGAAACAATTTAAAGGTTACGGTGGTGCAAATTGAACAATTGAATGGGGACTTAGAAGCAAATTAGCAAGGTCTTGCTCAAATGGTGCAAAAAATGTGTCATTGATTTGGTATCTAGCTAGTTTTGAAGTCTGGGGAGGGGCATGTGACCGTTCCTGCCCCTCCCTAGCATTGCCAGTGAATTCATCCCCTGTTGCCCATTCCCAGGAACACCATCCCTGTCCATCCTGGCTAATAGCCATTGATGGACCTATCCTCCAGGAAGTTATCTAGTTCTTTTTTGAAGATAATCCAAGAGTTCCATGTTTGCAAAGCTGACTAAGCAAGCCACCCCCACCCCCCCAGTATGTCCTTAATCAAGAAGCTCTGTCTGCTCCCATGATGAGCTGAGTGGAATTCAGCATCCTTCAGAGAAATACCTACTAAGAGTCTAAAATATCTATGTCTCAGCAAGATGGCTGAAGATGGAAGAGATGTCTTCACCACCTTGAAAACATCCAACAAACCCCGAAGATTCAGAAAACTCTGGCTAGCTCTGTTAGTGAAAAGCCACTTGTGGCCAAATTAATCCAGGCAGCAAACTCCTCTCTCCATCTAGAATTCACAGATTATCTAGTTGAAGCCAAATTGAGGCCTAGTAAAAATCAGTGCAACTCCCATTGCAGTACATAAAAGTTGGGCACACTTACATTGGGTAGATTTTTTCCTGTTGAGTCTAAATTTACTTCTACAGGCTTTAATGATAAAGTCATTTGAGCCAGTGAGAGAGATGCCATTTGTCCTCTTTATCAGAGTGGCATTTCTAGTGGCTTTCACATCAGCAAGACGAGTGTCTGGGATAATTGCTCTTTCCATGGAGGATCAATTCTGTGTAATTCATCAAGGTGAAACAGTCCTTTGGACATCTCCATGTTTCATCCTTGAGGCAAATTCACGGTTTTACAGGGTGCGGGAGACTGTTTCTCTCTTTTAGCCCAAACCTTCCAGAGAGAGGAAAAAACACAATCTAGTTGTCCAGAGGCATATCTGCACATATCTTAATAGAACAAAATAGGTTAAAAGGGCCACGAACCTTTATGGTAGGTGCCAGCCGCATTGCACAGACAACAAGACTTTCAAATATACCATAGATAATGGAACAATATTTGCCCCAAGGGACTTTCCTCTGTCCCAAGGAATTAAAGCACATTCCTCCATGTTAGTAGTGGCTAAAAAAGGAGGCCCATGCCCAAAGAATACATGCAATTCAGTGATCAAAATTGTTCAGTGAATGTTTTTGTGAATTTCATTTACTCAGTGGTTTGCAATTCAAGATGTGTTGCTTAGTTGTAATTGATTATGTGAATCACCTGGTATTGTTTACTTCCCTAACTGGATGGGCATAAATTTAATCCAGTTTCTGGTGTGAAAGTGCAAAGGAAATGAATTTAAAATGTAATTTCTATGTGTGCCTAAATGTGCAAGCTTAAAATTTGTTGAGTTAATACACGGAGTCAAAGGGCAGAATGGAGACATGAGGCATCTAAACTGCAACTCCCATGAGGCACTACAGCACTTAGTGCTCCTCCGGCCTCTCAAGGCCACCTCCCCATCACTGTTGAGTACATACCAATAGGAACCCTTTCTGTCAAAGCTGCTAGCCGTGCGGTCATTATAGAAATAAAATGTATTAATAAATATGTCCATGTATGTTTATTACACACTCATATTATATTTTAAAAAGAAATACTGAACTTTTCCTTAATCAGTTATTTTATGGTTAAATAGATATTCGCCCCCAAAAGAATGCATGCATATATACACATCATCATATAATTTGTAAAATACACATTGGTTTTTTGGTGGTAGGAAGAGGGGTGAATAGCTGGAGGGGTGGTAGGTGAACTTGGCTGCGGGAGGGGGAGATGCATCTGATGAAGTGGGTTATAGTCCACAAAAGCTTATGCACAAATAAACACGTTAGTCTCTCAGGTCTGAATGACATTCAAGTCTGAGTATTAGAACTGTGTCCATCAGTAATAGGTTAGATGGCAGAGACAGTAGTGTGATAGAACAAAGACCAGAGGGAGATGGCATGGATAGAGTCATGAAAACAGGAGGAAAATAGGCAAAGAGACAATATTTAATAAGAGTGAAGCCAAAGTCTGGGAGCAATTTATAAATTAATAAACAATATTATAGAGAGTAAAATGGAGAAAGAGCAACCTGAACCTCGGGATATGACAAGTATTGGAGGGAAATGCAGAGGACTCTGAGGTAAGTGTGAGCAAGACTGATCCTCAAGTAGGAAACCACTAGGTAGAGTTTTACACTCAGGGCTATCCTGGCTGCCATGCAGCCAGGAACAGAGCTTTTAACTCTCTGCAACACCACGGGAAAGAAAAAGTAACCTTCAATGCAACACTACTTATAGTGACAGGCATGTGTAATGACAGCCCCAGGTATCCAGGTCAGGCTGGTATTAATTATGGGGGAACTGGCTTAGGCCAAATCTTTGCCCATCCATTGAACCAACCTTTTTTCACATTTGAATTGGTTTAATAAGTCAGTCATTTCTCTCCTCCCCAATAGCCAAGCAATAATGAAACAAAACATTGAAATATGACAAGAAATGAAGATTTATGATGTTGTTTAATATATTGGGCTGAGTAAATGTGAGTATGAATTAAAAATACTATCATAATTACCCGCACACGCACACAAAAATACAGTTTCAGAGTTGCCAAGTGAAGCACTCAAAACTTAAGAATTAAGGTTGCCTGTGAAACTTTAATTCATCCCCCAAGAGAATCTGATTATTCAGCAGACCTACAAAGTGTATTAGCCTTACTGCTACTTCTTTTACATTTTGTTCCTTTTGGGACCTTCACATTCTTTCTTTTCAGAGTGCACTGCATTCCTCTGAAGACCCCTAAATATTCAAATCTCACATTGCTAGGTTTGGGGTTCAAATCTACATCAGCATCCCAGTATTCAAAACTGACATTAGAAATTGCACATGCAAATTCTGTATTTTCATATGCAAATTCTGTATTTCAAAGTGAAAATTAACCCTTTGCCACGCAATTACTTATTTTGCAAACTTTAGTCCGCCTTCGTGCAGGCAATATAAGGGTTAGATAGCTGCATGGTCTGCAACTCAAGTGTAAGGAGGAGTAAAATCGGTAGTGAATTAGCATGCCCAGAGCAAGGAGGAAACAGGCATGGACTTGTGTATTTCTGGGTTTTATTCAGGGTTAAATTGTAGATTTTCCACAAGCTGTATGTATTCACTTTTTACAAGTGGGCTCTAGGCCCCAAGTCTCTAAGGACATATTTACATTATAAATATGCAACACAATTATCACTCTTTGTTCAGTACAGAAGCAGGAGTGGAAGTAAAAAGGGTCTAAAGGTTAATAGCTTTAATATTTATTGGCAGGGTTTTATGAGAAAGCCTCACTTCAGCTAGTGCAATTACACTTCTAGAATTGCTGGTTCATCTCGATTTGGAGACCTTCACAACATGCTGCTACTACTGAATGGTAAGTCATTGGCCAAGGCCAGATACAGGGAAAGGAGAATCATAGAACTGGAAGGGACCTCGAGAGGTCATCTAGTCCAGTCCCCTGTACTCAAGGCAGGACTAAGTATTATCTAGACCATCCCTGACAGGTGTTTTCTAATGGCCCATCAAATCAGATGGCCTGTTGTCTGGTTGGTGTCTTCCCAATACACACAGTTGTAATTGCTACATGATCCATATTCCTAACTTAAGATACAGAAATGATACATGAATACAAATTGGATAATCACATTCAGTAAATCATAACCTTTACAATGATATCTTACATATCTTAGTTATGCCATATTCATTTCATAACAATATTGCTATGAAGAATATGGGGTGTAACGTCGCAACAGAATTTACACATTATTCTAGACAGAATAAAGAGAAGGGTAGATTCAAGGTTACAATTAAAAGCAGGAAGGGTTCAAACAGGAGAAATCATGTATAGCTCAAATAGTAACTCTGTATATCATCATAGACTTGTCCATCGAATGGCAGTCACTGTTTTATATGAATGTTATAAATTTTCAAAAGTCTTTGATATGGGGATAGAACAGTTTTATGGAAGTGCTACTCCACTATGAAATCCCTCTGAAATTTTCTTTCTTTCCTTCTCATCAGGAGGTTGGTCCAATCAGTGGAGCCAGGAAATTTTCCAATCAGGGCTCCCATAAATGGTGTCTTCGCTGAGGCTTCAGTCCTACTAACTTCTCAGCCCACCATGTTTCAGCAGACATTGGATGGAGGCCAAGATGCGACAACAGTTTGAATTTACTGTAAGATTGGTGAAAAATGGTTGTAAGATTATATTCAAAGAGTAGTTAACGATGGTTCACTGTCAAAATTGGAAGGCATATCAAGTGAGGTTCCACAAGGGTCAGGCCTAGGTCAAGTACTACTCAATAGTTTAATTAGTGACTTGGATAATGGAGTGTAGAGTATGCTTATAAAATTTATAAATGACACCAAGGTGGGAGGGGATGAAAGCACTTTGGGGGACCAGATTAGAATTCAAAATTATCTTGATAAATTAGAGAATTGGCCTATCAGCAAGATGAAATTCATTAAAGGCAAGTGCAAAGTTTTACACTTAGGTAGGAAAAATCAAAGGCACAAGTACAAAACAGGGAATAACTGGCTAGTGGCTGTGTTGCTGAAAAGGATTTAGTGTTTATCATGTATCTCAAATTGAATATAAGTCAACAATGTGATGCAGTTGCAAAAAAGGTTAATATTTTGGGGTGTATTAACATGAGTTTTGTGTGTAAGAGACGGGAGACAATTGTTCCATTTTACTTAGCACCAGTGAGACTTTAGCTGGAATGCTATGCCAGTTCTGGGCATCACACTTTAAGAAAGAAGTGAATACATTGGAGAGATTCTAGAGGAGAGAAATAAACGTGATAAAAAGTTTAGAAAATCTGGTCTATGAGGAAAGCTGAAAATAAATGGGCGTGTTTATTCTGGAGAAAAGAAGATTGAGGGGGGAGTTTATAACAGTCCTCAAATATGTTGAAGGGCTGTTACAAAAAGGATGGTGACCGTTTTCATCTATTTCCACCGAAGGTAGGAAAACAAGCAAATGTGATTTAGGTTAGATATTAAGAAAAATATTTAAACAAAAAGGGTAGTTAAGTTCTGGAATAGGCTTCCATGAGGAATTGTGGAATCTCCATTATTGGAGGATTTAAGAGCAAGTTGGACAACCCCTGTCACGAATGGTCTAAGTTTGCTTGGTCCTGCCTCAGTGCAAGAGGCTGGACTTGATGGCCTTTATGAATCAACACCAATACAATTAGAATCAACACAGAAGAAATTCCCCTAACACTTCTGGTACTGACATAGAAGAGGTCCAGTATTTCACATATCTTAGCAGCATTATAAGTACAACAGGTGGAACAGAAGACTTTGAAAATAGTACAGTGAAAGCCAGACATGTCTTTATAATTATGAAGCCAATCTGGAGAAACAGAAATCTGCAAAATAAACTTCAAATATTTAACACCATTATCAAATTGGTCTTACTGTAAGGTGCTGAAACTTGAAGACTTATTAAGGCCTTATTGTCTAAAAACTCCAAATTTCCATAAACAGATACCTTACGCAAATACTCAGTATCAGATGGTCATCACAAAACGAAAACTCTAGAGGAGGATGAAAAAGAAAGTGATAGGACAGGAAATTACAGAATAAAAGTGGAGGTGGTAGGACATACCTAGAGGAAGGACCTGAATAAGATAAGACAGATGGTGAATGGAACCCTCAAGGCAAGAGGCAATGAAATAGACAAAAGGACATCGTGGAAACACATAACAGAAGGAGAATTGAAAGCTATCAAAATGACACAGGAAGAAACTAAGATGGTAGTAGGAGACTGGCAAAGATGGAAGGCTGTGATGAAGGTCCTATGTTCTGCATGGAATAAGGTAGCATAAGAGAAGGAGAGAAAACATGCTGCAAAATACAGGTGTTTCCAGGGCTTTTTGTGGGAAGAGGGTATTTTTCCATCAGAGATCAGTTTGCTTTTTATGAGGTTGCCAAGGTTTTTACAAAGTCCATTTTATTAAGGTTCTTTTGACACGTTTTGTCTAGAGTATGTGTTTGTAAATTGTTGTAATGCACTTACTGGAGATCATCAAAGGCAGAAATGAAAAACCTGAAATAATATTAAATAAAAATTCAAATATTCTCATAAAGCTCTTGCTTCAAAAACTTAAAAAATATGTATGCCATGAATGCCAGATATTGTCGCGTGAGCTTCTAAATGCAAAGGAAATACATACGCTGATATGGAGCAGATTTCAACATTATCAGTTTTATTTTTCTTTTATGCATACATTTTAGATGTACATAAATTATTTATTCCTTCTGTTTTATCCCCCTTTTTTGTTAAAACCAAAATATTCACATGTGCTCTTTAAGAAGCAGAAGAGGGTGAAAGATTGCATTTGGCAGGTCTCTTTTGTGCTATCATTTATTTCTTTGTGGAAATGCAGCAAAGGGTGACTTTTATTATGTTTTAGGTAGGAATCTGCATAGAGTAACTTCCAGCTGTTGACCATGTGATTAGGCCTTTAAAGTGCAAAAATGGCTGTTTACAAATACCTATAATTACTGTAATTTTCATGCAGAAATCTATGCTCACCTAAAACCATCCCACATGCCAGTTCTTTGCTGGCCCAAATGGCTATTTCTTTATGTGTAGAAGTCTCAGTCACATATTTTTTTTAAAAAATCTGCAAAATAGAATATATTTTGACTGCAGAAATAGATTTTGCATGAATAGACTCCTGAGGCATCCAACAGTTTCAATAATGTTTTCTATTCCAGGGGAGCAAAAAAATATTTTTCCTTGATAGCATTTATTTTATATTCACTGCACTGGAATTACTTTTTTCAAAATTCTGCCAGCGAAGACTTATCGTATGTGGTTGCCATTGCTGTAACATAAAGATAAGGATGGAAGCTTATTCCACTCATAAGCTCATGAGTCGGTAAATTGGAACTATCCTTCATAGTACAATGCATTTTACCAGTCCAAATTTTTTCTTAAAGACAAGAGAGGAGTTTTTTCTTGGGAATATTTTCCTTCAGTGACTTAAGGAAGCATATTCATAGCTTATTTATGAAGGGAAGGACACAGACAAAATGACACCTCTGGATTCTCTGGAGTGCAGAAGATTCTCTTACTTTCAGCATTTCTAGAATAGACATCAAAAGAATTACACTAAGCCAAAAGAACGTTGTTTAGAAAACAAGTCAAATTAGAGATGAGCCTAGACCATTTGCAGATATCTTCGTGAATGTTCAGAAAAGCATGTTTATGGTCCTGATCATTATAAAAACAGTGGTTGGCCACAAACTCCAGACCTCGATCTGAATTTATATCTAACTACCAAGCGTATCCAGAGCTTTCGGTACTGGCCAAATTAGTACGATGATTACAGTCATAATCAAGTTGGTGAGGATAAAATGAGAAATGACCCAAGCCTCCTAGCAAAATATTGACCCAAAACCTTTTTGAATTTCAAGAAAGTTAATATAAAAGTTTTCATAGTAAAACTGACTGGCATAAAATAATCAAATTCTTAACCGAGTGATATTTCTTTAGTTGAACAATCCTGGAGTTTGTGTCTACATTAGCCTTTCTACACTTACAGTTTCTCTCCCTCCATTGTTATCAGCAGGTCAGCTCCTCTGATGGTAGTAACAGTTTACTGACAGCCAGTAGCATTTTAAGCACCATATTATCAAAATCTGCATGGAACATATACAGTGGTTAAAATATTGGTGGCTTCCACCATTGGTACTACTGATGGAGCTTAAACAGCAATAATAATAGTGGGAAATTTGGGAGGAAAAAGGCTAGTGCAGGCAAGGATCTTGTGGTACTGCTTCTTACATGATGGGCTAAATCATGACCTTCTCACAACCCCTAAGCAAGGGCCAGTGCACAGATGTGCTGCCCCAGAAATAGCCCAGGAGGCAGATCCCAGTTTTGCCCTTGCTCTAGGGGTTACAATGTACCAGATCTCGCAGTATGTCCCCTGGCAAGTTGGTGACAATATACTGGTTGTGCATTGGGGGGCAGAGCCAAAGCCAATCCATTACCTGGCCATATGAGGGGGGCTTCCCCCCAAAGGAGCTACCCATAGGTAGGGAACCGCAATTTAGACCTGCTATAACATCAGAACCATCCGCTTTTCACTGTAAGTTTTATTACTGAATTCTTTGATAAATACCCCAAAAAGTTTCATTTCACTATATGGTCTGATTATTATTTTACCTCATCTTTCACACCCCTGAACTACTTGGTTCCTACTATAGCCAGAAGTGAGGGTGCCAGAATGCCATTGAAAAGGCTAATTCACAATCGAGTCAACTGAACTAGGAGAGCAAGAAGCATCCAAGATCCTAGACTACCCATTATTCATCACACTTGCTGTCCCAAGAGGTCTGACTGGACCAGATTCCATTAATGCCAACTGTACCCCATGTCCCAGACAGGGGTCATTGTGAATCAGAACAGCCCACCCTCACAGGTTTACAACCTCATCCTCATATGGGATTCTGCCTTAGAAGCCTCAGTACCAGAGGATACCCCAAGAATGAGCTGAATCAGCCCATTGCAATCAGCCTGCCACATACCTTCCTGAGCAGCTCTGCCTTTATTTGGGTCTGTCCTGGTCAGCTGTGGGACCCCAGAAGTGTCAGTGTTGTGGGTATTACCATAATTCCCCTCTAGAGAGACCTCCTGCCATCTGTGCCCTTATTAGTGCTCACCAAGATCCATGTATATAAGACAATTGTTATTCCTGCACTCCTTTATGGATGTGAAACCTGTTTGGCCTATTGACAGCACCTCAAGAGCCTGGAGAGGTACCAGCAAAGATTCCTCTGGAAGATCCTTCGCATCAAGTGAGAAGATCATGGCACTAACGCCAGGATCCTTACTGAATCCCATGTCACTAGCATTGAAGCAGTGATCCTCAAGCACCAGCTCCGCGGGGCTGGACATTGTTTGTGGATGCCAGACTCTCGCCCCCCAAAAGAAGTCCTCTACTCTCAGCTCACCAAAGGTCAGAGATACCATTGTGGTCAGAGGAAATGCTACAAAGACACAAAGAAAGCCTATCTTAAGAAAACTGATGTGGACATCACAATCTGGGAAGAGCAAGATATCAACCAGCCTCAATGGTGACATATTCTCCCTCAGGCAGTGGTCCACTCAGGCCTTGCCCTCAAAGCTGAAAAGAGAGAGAAAATAAAATATGCAACAGACAAAAAGGATTTATTTCCATTCTAGGAGGTGAAGATAACAACTCGATTTTGGATAATTTAATTAGGGGAGAGAAGCAGAATGGAGATAAATTAGCCATTGTTTTTGTTGATTGGCTAAGGCCTTTGACTCTGTAGAACATGGGCACATTATGTCCGGCCTTAAGAGGTTTGGGACTGATGAACATTTTATAGAAATTATGATGGATTTATGCAGACGCTCCCCGACTTATGCAAGTGTTCCATACCAGAGTGCTTTGTGTAAGTCGAATTTTGCATACATTGGAAATGTATCTCCGACAATTATGCAAAAAACCCAACCCCTCCTATTTTTAGCTTACAAAACTTTTTCCATGAACTCGGATTTGTGTAAGTTGGGTCTTGCGTAACCGGGGGAGTGTCTGTATAACAATTGTACTAATAGGGTTTGGGTTGGTGATAATAGTACTGAGTCCATTTTTATACAGAGTGGGGTTAAACAAGGGAATTCTTAATCTCCAATGTTATTTAAACTATGGATCCCTTGATAGTTAAACTGGAGTCTGAGAGCTTAGGGTTTTATGTTCAGGGTAATAGTATTATGGCAATTTTAAATGGACCCTATCAGGGGATGGCTAAAAGTCTGTGATTTTAGACTGCTTTTCTAGGAACACCAGTGTACAAGTCAATGTAAAAATGACTAAAGGGTTCACAGGCTACCTAGATACAAGGCTTATGTGATTAACCTCAGGGAGAATTGGAGATTGGATAGTGAGAGCATTGAATACGTACAACTAGGCCAATTTGAAAAGTATTTGGGGGCAAAAATAGATCCCTGGATAGGGGTGGGTAGTCTGTCTCTTAAGAATAAATTGACTGAGTGGTGTGATAGTTTTTGTAGCGCTCCTCTTAAACCTGCCCCCAAATTGATGATTTTACAGATATATGTTTTACCTAGGCTATTTTATAATTTTCTTTTAGGCAAGCTGCCTTTTTATATTTTAAATGAACTGGATGTTTTAGTTAGGAAAGTTGTTTAAAAGATTTTACATCTCCCACAGAGTACTTCAGATGGGCTATTGTATGCCAGGGGAAGAGATGGAGGGCTAGCACTAGTGTACAGATTCCCCACATTCTGATCCATAAATGGAGGAGGCATATAGTTTCTAGGGACAATTGGATTGATGTATCCTTTATATACACGGGAGAAGATTTAGTGGATAAGATCATGATCTATAGTGTGGCTACTCCTAACCCAAAGAAATGAAGAGAGGAGGAATTGTCCAGATGGTGTAGTTTGAGGTGTCAGGCTGTAGGGATCAAGTACTTTAAGAACAACCAGCAATTCGTTCTTGAAGAGATTTTTTATGGTTAAATTGTCTTCCTTAACTGCTGCATTATAAATGAGAGCAAATGTTTATCCAACTAGGGAGACCTTGACAAGAGGAAGAGAGGGACTTAACACTATGTGTAGATAGTGTGGAAAGGTGAGGGAGACAGTCCCACGTATATCTGAGCAATGCTATAAAACTAAGGATGAGCAGATTAGAAGACATAATAGGGTAGTCCCTGTTGTGGTCGACAAAGTTTGTAAACGTGGGTGGAAGACAATTGTGGAACTTCATCTTAGGCATAGTGAAGGAAATTTGCGCAAGCTAGACACTGATTTTGTAAAGGGGGATACTTGTGGTGGTGGTCAATGTTACCGTTTGTTGGGAGGATAATTCCAACAATTTGGAAACAGCCCACAGGGAGAAGGTTGCCTACTATTCCAAGTTGGAGGAAGACATCCAAAAGATATCTGGGAGAATAAATGTCCACTTCTTTGGTCTTGTTATTGGGTCTTGTGGCAAATGGAATTGGGAGTTCCTGGGAACTGAGAGGGTAAGAATTTTAAAGAAAATCTTTGCAGACTCATGTTATATGCCACTGCTGATATGATGGCAAAGTTCAGTGATGAGTAATGATCCATTCCATGTATCCTACTATTATTTATATCACAGTTGTTTCTCCATATTTTAATTTCAATGGATTATTGGTTGTTGTAACTTTGTATCCATTGGCTACTCACTCACCTGTCCCTTTTATACTGTAGTTTTAATTTATGAATACATATTTATCAATTAGGATTAATATCCTATTTTAAATTACTATTTTACTGGACTTGGATATGGACTGGCCGCATTTAGTAACCAGGAAAGGGCAGATAGTCACACCTGTACAAATGTTGGGGAACAAAGTGAAGTCAGGCCCCTAACTCTCACAGACTTTTAGTGAGATTTGGATGCTTACATCATTTAGAATCCTTTGCCAGCTTTATTTGGCAACTGATGGAAAAAATATTTAAAAAACAACAACAAATGTTTGCTGAATACTAATTGGCTAGCTGCGGAACTGATTTAAAAAAGGAGTTATTCATTAGCACCAACATTCAGATAAAATTATTTGCAACAAGTAACTCAACCAGCCCTATATGGAACCAAGAAAATCTCTCCCAGGTGCAATGATGGGACCTATTATCTCCAACACACAATCCCATTGCATGGTCTTGCATGAAATCTCATAGAATAAGCTTGTGTCCCAGGATTAACCCTCACACCATAGTTCAAATGTCATATTTATCAGCCTGTAATTCCCATTCCAAAACTGCGTGTT
The DNA here is from genome assembly GCA_032164245.1 of Sternotherus odoratus. Taxonomy (NCBI): domain Eukaryota; kingdom Metazoa; phylum Chordata; order Testudines; family Kinosternidae; genus Sternotherus; species Sternotherus odoratus. Next base: position 67,273,768 of record JAVMKO010000002.1, on the reverse strand, counting down.
CAATATGGTGATTTAGGCTCTAAATACCCCTGGCTTTGTGGAGGCTATCTCAGACTTTGTATGCCATTGTATCATTGTTTTATATAAATTCACATTTCCTGTATAAAGATTATTGTTCCACGTGGGTTCAAGTCCCCCCTTCCTCATTTGATGTATGGACTAAGTGGCTGAAAAGGTCCATGAAATGGAGGTGCACCTCTTCATTAAAATCCTGAACCTCTCTAATGATGATATTAATACTCACTGTGCTGAAGACACCTGAGACATCCTCTGTCCTAAACAACACAGCCTTCAAGAGCCCGGCAGTCAATAAAATACCCCATTCTCTTTAATTAACATATGAAATAAACACAATCTGTGACACCTAGTGTGCAATAGCAATTAAGAGGCATTGCTTAGTTAAACCTCCTAATACCTCATTTAAATATGCAATTAAGGGATAATTGCCTTCAATCAATAAAAAATAGAAATATTTTGCCAGAGCTACAATTATTTTTCGTGAGGCTTTCTATTTTGTATTTGGCCTGAGCTAAGCCTCAAAGTCATGTACTAGTTGTTAAAGCAACATTGCCCCTTTTAGCATTTCATTAATTTATGGCTTTTATGCAGGCTGTTAACAACAGAAGAGTCAAAAGCTAACCCAAAGCCTCATGAAGTAGCCTTATGATGATTTCCACTTTCCTCAAACTATCTGTTCTCACCTATCCTTGGATCAGGTCCCTTTTTCGATCCATACAGAATTAGTGTGGATACAGATCCATACAGTTTGTTTCTCATCTCCATGCACAGATCTTTATGATCCTAGTTCCCCTTATGGATACTTTGCAGTGTCTTAATATAATTGTTTTTCAGTGTTTCAATATCTGCTTGCAAACAAGAAGTACTTCACTCGTACAAATACTAGTAATTCAAATCCTACGTACAGCCCCCTTCTCTGCCTACACACAAATCAATCCTCAGCAAAACAAGACAGATCTATGAATCAAACAAGGCAATAAGTCAACCATCATCTTCCCTCTCAAGGCAGAAAATTAACAATGCAAATATGTAGGCTCATCTAAGAGATCCTTAAGAGCACTCCATCATGGCACCTAATGCTATAGTCAGTAGCAGAATAATCAAAACTGAAGGGAAAATATTTTCATGTTTAATAATTGGATCATACAGATAAAAAGAACCCCCTCTTTCCAGTATAAGGGTGGAGAAAGCAAATTGAAAAGAGATCCATACATGTACCAGGTACATTTAAGAAGCACCCAGGAAACCTTGCTAACACGTCAAAAATGGAAAATCTCAGTCTAATAGAATAAGGCATTAGGCTTTTAGCCACCAGCATAGCTACACCAATGTAGCTATATTCGTGCAGAGCCCTAGCATAAAAGCACTATTCAGTGTGAAGTGTGACTTGCACGGGCACTGTTTACCCGAGATTTAAGAAAGAAATCCTTGCTGAAGCTTTATATCAATTAATGCTCCTTTCCTTGTCTGTCCCTTTAAGATACTATAAAGTGCTGATGCTCACTATTTAAGTGACGCCAGCCCACCATACACAACGACCTCATATAAATACTTTATAATACTCAAAAGAAATGGGCAGCAGAGCTCTACAGAATAGAAGTATCAAGCAATTAGGGTTGTTTTGGCACTAGTATGGAAAGTTTTCTAGACAACAGGCGGAGGAGAGAGACTAGTGCATGAGAAATATGAGGATTTGGAAAAATGATTGAATGGATTCTGAAATGTCCTATCAGGATTTCTACACTTGTGCTCTTGAAGACCCCACTAACGGCAGGTTGGAAACTCTCATTCTCTTCTCCAGCATCTCTATCCGACGTCCCTGAAGTTCATCCTCTGTAGTTAGCATATGGTGATGTACCCTGCCCCTGAGTTGTTTTCTTGAGATCTGCATCTCTTGATCCTACATCTGTGAGAAAATACTCCCCACCCCTGTTGTTTGCTCTACACAGCATTACCACACAGCATCCTGCGCTAAATTCAAAGCTTTCACGATGGCAGACTGTTTGTAAAGTATCCTTTGAGTTGCACACAACAAATACAACTATTAAATGAACCACAGATACAGAGAGCCTGGTCTATAACCCTGGCTCTTCGGCTGTAGAAGCATAATCAATCGTGACTTGAGCTAAAGATCTTCTTTAGTTAACAGAAGTCAGTAGTCCACTGTTTTCAATACCCTGTGCATGTCTCCATTCAAATCCTGGGAGGGGAAAAGCCACAGCCTGTAAGCTTTTCTTTTTTATGTAACCATGTTAAAACCCTGGCCGTGATGAATATGCATCTGCCACCAAAAAATATAATAGTTTTATCAAAACTCGCTCAAACTAAGCATAAAGCTCCACGAAGTATTAGACACAAATAACTTAATCAGATGCATTTGTCATTTGTGTTTTCATTGGCTTCTCTCAATATGACATTGTCAAGATGATAAGGATGGTATGTTTATGAACACAGTGCACTCTTCAAAGTGGTTTGCTTAATAATCCTGGAGACAAAATTCCACTGTGGAGCCTCAGAACAGGTCTAGCGCTACCAGGTCTTATCTCTGCTTTGCCAACATGCTTCAACCCAAACATCAGAGGAAACCGTCAGAGGTGAGAAAGTGGCTCCATTTCTGTGCCCATTCAGGGAAATTAATCATTATCAATATTGTTGGTGTTAATGGAAATGTGGACAAGGCGCCTGCCTAGCAGGAACTGGATTTACATAACCATACTCAGCTGACAGAACACTGAACAGCCATCAGATGGCAACTGCTGCTGTTCAAGACTAACCTAGACTGGATTTGAGCTTGTCTTTTCAGCCAATTACCAATTCTCTGAGCCACCTACTCCCCAAAATAGCAATCATGATAGAAGCCATTATATCATTATTATGATTAGTTTATTATTATTAATGTACCAGGTAACCAACTCCCGAGGGATCAAATTCATGTCAACATAAGGTCACAGAGAATAATTCTGCTCTCATTTACATCTGTGTGACCCCACTAAAAGCAATGGAGTTATGTGGATGTAAGTGAGAGCAAAGTTAACCCCCAAAGTGTAAGCTAGTTCTGTGTCACTGTCAGGACACACCATGTTCCATGTACACTTAGATATATCAGCTGTGCAAATGATATTATGCAGAATGTGCAGCTGAGACCGAGACAGAGAAGGACACGTGTATTTCTGCTATCAATATGCCTCCAAGGTAATATGATTGACTTGAATCCAAAGTGTGCAGGATCAGACAAACAGCAAAAATGGCATTATCCGGCACATTGCTGTCCAGCAACTCTTGCAAAATGTGGTATTCCCTGAAAAGCTATTTCTAGCCAATCCAAAATTTACATAAAGAATCAAAGCAGACAACAATCTGAATGAATCAGAAAGTACCACTTGATATTAATGAAGATGTTTATTATAGTGGAATTCAACTGCATTGTCAATTTGATTTGTGCAGCATGATAGCATCCAATACATGTATACAACTGAAATGTGCCTTGAGCAACCACATAAGGAACAAGCAAAAATGTGCTATTTATGGAAACTGGTCATCAGCATGGACGTGGAGGGCTGGGGGCTTGGAGAGATTTTAGCCCTCTCCCATAAAATTAAGGTATGTCATTAATAAATAAAGGAAACATTGATTGTTGAACAGAAACTCTTTTATCCCGCTTTATTAAAAGTAGACCCATTTAGCCATGTTGCAAAATTATTCATGAAAGTGGCATTCAACAGCTATTTAGGTTATCATTTTGTAACTGTTGTGACAGATCGCCTTCTCGCCCCACTCCAAACACAGGCAGGAGACTTTTCTTTGGCTCCAAACAGTGCTTTTTATTTACAGTGCAGCCTGTGCAGACCCCACCACCTACTATACACAGCTCTATCCACAGCTCTACAGCTTAGCTCCTTACACAGCTCTATAGCTTAGCTCCTTCTCTCTGTCTCACGCCACACCACCACACCACCACCCTGGGCTTCTCTGCAGGGAGGCTTGCAGAGGGCTTTTCTCCCTCTTAAAGGGGCGGCAGGCTGGGTCAGGCCCACCCTGCCACACTGTCCCCTCTCTTCCCCTTCTCCCCTAAAAAAAAATCTACACTCTTGTTAGTGTCAGAGCTGAATAAAACTCCACTAGAAAACTTGGGGCATTTTAAAAGGTCACTTACTAGAGGGGGGCTGACAAATGGAGGTGGCATTTAATACAGATTTGAAAGTGTAGCTAGATTATATGACTTTATCCAATGAATTTTTCTGCAAGTTGTATTAGTCCCATGTCCTGGCCAACTTATAGTTTGCTTAAATGCAAATTCTTACCTAAAGTTATCTGAGCAGTATTCTTCACTTTCTTTCATAAACTCTTGTGTAGTCTTTCTGTGCGCTGTGAAGCATCTGGCCATAGCAACCCAAAGGTGGCTACATTTCAGTTACATCTGTCGTGTTGGGGTTTATTATTACACGCCTCTTTGTAAGTTTTTAAGGGATCCTTCTGGACAAAAAGTGCTGTGTACATATGGTATCATACTAGGTAATGTGTACATGTACCATTGCCCTGTAAGTTGAATTGCTACTGCTCAACTGTGTATCATACGCCAATAATCAAAACAAATAATAGGAATTCTGTTTTAGGAAAGCAATATAGAGCTGTGCGTTTGGAGCAGAAGGATCTGGACTTTACCCAAGCTATCATTATGAAGTTTTAAGCAGCCTTGACATGTAGCATTAGGGCAAAACATAGTGCTTAAGACACCACAGATTTTTTTGGAGAATATTTTTAAAGCATTGTTTATTTAGGAAGAATAAACAATTTTACAAATCATTACCATACAAATATGAGAAATACAAAATTTGTAACTACAAAAATGAACCCATCACTTTTTCATTGAAAGAAACATTCTGCAAAAATGTTAAGTTGTTCTCCTTGCAAAGTTAGAGAATGGATGGTCCTTACTCTTTCTAGGAATTTTCTTAAACTGAAAGACAATTATGCCTCTAAACCAAAACAGTTTATTCAATTTACTAGTCAAATACCATTTTATTTTTGCAGATGAGTGTAATCTGTCAGTGTATTTAATAACTATAACTGGCCAAATATCTAAGCCTATGTCCTCTGTCTATTTTGCTGTGTAAACTCGATGCATCAATTTTTCCAGAACAGTCACTAGATAATAATCAACAAAGAAAATAACAGAATGCCACTAGCCGTCACCTTCAGTCCCCAGCTGAAACCTCTCCAGCGCATCATCAAAGATCTTCACCTTTTTTGAAGGACGATCCCTCACTCTCACAGATCTTGGGGGATAAACCAGTCCTCGCTTACAGACAGCCCCCCAACCTGAAGCAAATACTCACCAGCAACCACACACCAAACAACAAAAACACTAACCCAGGAACCTATCCTTGCAACAAAGCCCTGTGCCAACTCTGTCCACATATCTATTCAAGTGACACCATCATAGGGCCTAATCACATCAGACAATGTCACTGTCAAAAGTACACTATATAAGTTGTGCATAATAGATAATGGGATATGCTTGCCGTGAGAGCGGCTTAGACCAACGAACCTCATGGCCTCAGCCCCACCAGTCTGTGTAATCTCAAAGTAGTGTATTTCAAATGAATCATGCTACTTGTATTAACAAACCACATGAAATGGTGTATTTCTTTTAAGTGCCATGAACAATTTAAACAAAAATATCAATTTGGGGGAAATTAATTTTTACTTTGGGGTGGGTTTTTTTGTTTTGCTTTTACAATTTATATTCCGCTTAATTAATCTGAAATGAAAAATAAAATGCTGGAGGCCATAAACCCTGAGGAGTCTAAAGCCTTATGTTAACTTGATGCATGCTAGCAGCTTTAATTTGTATTAGTTCAATTCAGGTTTTTCCCCCCATTCAGAGCCAAGCTCAAAGCAAAAATTATCTGAGTATAAAATGAAAAGAAGCTTTTTACCCTTTGCCTAATGGTTTGTCTTTAAAGAATGACTTTAGCCTAGACTACTTTCTAGGTAGTCACAATGACGAGTGCAACTCCAGGTCACACAAGCTCTGAAGGCTTTAGAGTCCTAGTGGCAGAGTTTTAAATAAACAGAGAGTCTTTAAAACCAAACAAACACACACACACACAAATCCAATAGGTATTTAGTATCCAAAGGAATTTCTCTGTTAGAGCACAACACTGTTGCGTTAGGTTATATCTGATGTGGAAATTTCCTGAAAAACATCCGCACTCTTCAGTCTCCTTCAACAAACGATGGAATTGATGGTGAGGGAAAACAATGTAGGTTGTCTTGTCTACTCCTGTAGGATAAAATCTTTCAAGCATTGCTCAGACAACAGAATTTCCACCTCTTTCCTGGAGAGGCTGTTCCACAGAATCCATCCTGCAGATTCTAGGTTCAAGTGACTCTCACCTGGAGCAGTGGGCATCTAAGCCCACCTCCTGGTACCCTCCGCTTAAGAAGAGATGCATCATCAGAAGAGGGCGGCTCTAAAATACAATCAGGACTCCACAGGTAACATCTGGTGGAAACTGTACAGGTCATGCATGCTCCACTTTTGGGGCTGCACTGGGCCAGTTCTATGACTCTGGACATGCAGGGTTTTCCAGGCAATTTGTGCAGTAACAACCCCCCTGAAGGCAGACTATTTGCTGCTAAGGACCCTGTGATGCATAGGCAGAAGCTTCGTTTTATGTTATAGTACTCTCACATGATAGACAGTATGTGACAAGGCAAGAGATGCAGAACTGCATCAACCCTTCCACGGACATAAAAAGAATCCTTCAGTAAAATGAGTTACAATACTTGTAAGTACTCTGCTATGAAGCTGGTCCCAAACTAAAGTCCTGGGTTCTAACACACCTGAACTAGGAGGCAAGAGCTTGGGTCCAAATTACACAGCTGGTTTGTAGCTCTACTGCACTCAGCAAACCATCTGCATGCAAAGAACCACAAAAGCTGAGGTATTTGAAATCTGGATCCACATCTTATTTTGTATCTCACACCAATATCTACTTTTGAATAAATACACATTTGTGATTATTTGTTCGCCCCCACTTTAGCCAGTCGGCACTTCCACAACTCCAGCCACCAAAAAAAAACAAAAAAAAAAACCCCACAAAACGCAACCAAAAGTGCTCCTGTTACCAAGAACAAATTCCTTCATTTTCAATGAGTTCTCTGCTGTAATTTAAAAGATAAGTCATTCTTGGCTCCAACATTTTAATGCATTTTATTTTTTCCTACCAGCAATATACGTGTGTAATTAATAAACAATTTAGTATGTTGAGGAACCTAGGAACTTGGCAAATGTTCTGGGGATATGAAATCTCAGGAAAAGCAGCACATTACAAGAAATAGTAAGTAATTACTTATGTAAGCTTTTCTTTTTAAATTCTAAGAACATTAGCTACTAATTACCTACTAATTACCAGTACTTCCGCAGGTGTTTGCACTTAACTGTAGGCTAAAGCCCCTGTGAAAAACAAATCCCTCACACTCCCTCTCAAGATTAAAACAGAATTCCCACTGGACCTCATAGCATGGCATAGGTGAAAGCAGAACAGTTTACATGCCAGTGCTTTAACCACTTGATTGCTTAAGGTGAAAACAGGCTACAGTTCGTCTGCCTATCTTTTTCTGTAGGTGATTTACTGGCATGAATAACTTGAATGGTGACCTAAAGGAAGCTGAGGGTTAAATGTAAACTATGATTAAGATGTCTTCATCCCAAGCACATTTATCTCACTTCTGCAGTGAACTGGCAAATCAACCCTCTAGTTCTGATCCTGAACAGAGCTGGCTGAATAGGGCAAACACCTTTTTGTGAACTGCCCGCTGAATTAAAAACAGGAGGCAGCTTTCTCAGCGGTTGTAAAATGGCATGATGTCATTGATGTCGATGCTTCCCTGACTTCCACGATATCAAAGTCAGAGCTACATTGATTCACGCCGTCCAGCTGGGGGGATCTGTCCCAACTTTCTGGCATGGCCTGTTCACCCCACGCAAGTTTTGTTCATAAAGGTGGTTGTCAACAGTGAATTTCCAGTTTACAACTAAGAAACTCAATTTACTTTGTTAGCTAACAAAATTCCTCTTGGTTGGGAGACATTTGTCAAAAGTAGGTCATCCCAGAGAACCGAAACGACTTAGGTAACCAGTCATAAAGCTCAAATAGCAAACACTGCACACTGGAGAATGGAGGGATGCAAATGACTCACAAACACCATTTTCCAACTAAATGGTTGACAATGAATGGTTTGAATGGCATTAATCATAAATTCTCACCTGGGCAAATTTCTGCTCTGCTCTCTGTCTTCTTTGAGATTTTAAAGAACTTTTTAGAACAAGTGGCCACTTATTTCGGTCTTAGGCTATGTTTATACTATGAGCTAGGAGTGTGACTCCCCAGCCTCGGTGCACATACTCAGATCAGCTCCGTGAGAGCTAGCATGAGTAAAAATCGTAGGGTAGCTGTGGTGGCACAGGCAACAGTAGCAAGTACACACCCGCCTGAAACCAGCGGCTATGTGCTCGGCAGCCCACAGCTGTTTATACTCGGGCTGGGTCAATGAGAGCTAATTGAATATGATTATGCAAGCTGGGAATCTACCTCCCCTAGTTCATAGTGTAGACATAGCCCTTCTCCACTCAAAAATAAGACACCAAAGCAGAGAGTGGATATATAGTTCATATATTTACTCATCTTCTATGGCAGCATAATAGCGCATAGGTCATCTTCATTCTAGTTCTTGCCTACACTTTCACTTATGTCATAGCAATGGTAATTCTATTTTAGGGTATTAGGGTCAGATTTTCAGAAGTGCTCAGCATCCACAGCTGGGACCAGGCTTTCAAAAGAGCTCATCTCCTTTAAAATGGCTGGTTGCTGCGAACTTTTGAAAACCTGGCCCTAAATCTCAGAAGCTAAAATCTATGGCCTGGGTCTTAACCAAATTGGCAGCTGGGGCCCATCCCTTGAATTTCTCAGGAAAAAAATCATCCTTTATTCGTCTACAAGTGCCTTTATATTTTAGCTTTGCAAAACATTGTACAGTGTTGAATCATCCTGCAGTTTTGCGTGTAAGTGCTATGCACACATCCCCTATTGAAGTCATTGAAAGTGATATGGAGCAAATTGGACAAGGGGGTTTCTACATTTTTTTAGTCTCCAAGAGGAGAGGAAAAGTGTAGATCCACGATTTTAGCCCTTAATTTTATAATGTAATTGAAATGCCAAGAGACAGAAAAAAATTCCGTGTTGATGAAGAAATGGATGTTAGTGCAAGAATAGCTCTGTCTTTGTCAGTCTGCAGTCTTTTATGTGTCATAGGCTGTCACTTTCTATTGCATTTCAACTGACTAATTACCCCAGTTTATTACAAGTGAATATGAATTCACATTTTTTTTTACTTTACCAGATTCCCAGTATTAGTGTTATATCAAGAGTGATTAGTGAGTGATAGATCCCGCAGTCTTGGGGTTCCTCATGTGAGCAAGTATAAACCCAACTTACCTTAGTGTCAATAAAAACAGGATAGATTAATTTAAGGGGTAGATATACTGTGTGCAATGCGGGCTCGTATCCAAGCATTAATCACCTTGATACATTCCATATGGCTCATTGGGTTATTAGAACCTCACTTACAGAGTATAAGAGTGTCTATAAGTGATGGTGGTGGAAGAATTGGCCTTGAATTAAATGTAATCTTAGCTTCCTAATGGGGAGGTACTGTCTGACAGCTCTAATGAAAATGACTATTCATCAAAAGCTACTCTGTGTCCTAGCTTGTGAATGCAACTTCAATCGCAAGTTATATATTTAAATTTCAAAGTTTTTATTTCTAGCCAAACTGGAGTATGCTTATAAATGTAGTGGAAGGGTCAAATTAGATTAAATCAGTGCTTTGCTTCTTTTGACAAAGCAATTTCAAGCTTTTGCAACAGGACCGGTGCACTGTTATAAGTATTAAAAGCCTCCTCGTCAAAAACGGGGATTTCTAGAACAATGTAATTGTCACTTTGATCCGCCCAGTGCAGTTCCAGCAGTAACTGCAATGCGAAAATTTCTGCATACTGTAGCACATGACATACTTAGGTAAACAGATGCACAGACCTCAGTGGCTCTTTTAAAATCAGCATTCATGGTATTAAAACTGGGGCTTTACACTTCCCAGTGCCTTTCCTCATCACCCTGTCAGACTTGTCATAAGGAGGTCTAGGGTGAGGAGCTCTAGGCTGCTATAAGCCTTTCCATAGACTGGCAGTATCAATCAGTAACAGGAATAGGAAGTTATAAATATATCAAATGCTAGGAAAGAATGACACATCAAGTTTTGAAGGGAAATGCCACTGAGGCTTGAAAGTGTAGGACACAAAACTGACAGGAAAAGGAAGGGGGTGGCATTCCCTTAGCATTTCCAGAGCAATACTAATTGTTTGCTATAAAATGCAACTATTATATGTTTTCCTATGACTAAGGTGTTTACACTATCACACACTACACAACATGTTACCTCATCAGCATTTACAAGGACAGAAAAGAATGACCTAACTACTGAATACGAGTGTGACGTTGGCATCTTGTCCATCTGTGAAATATGGTTGAAGCCATGGTTCTTTCATAGTTCAGGGCTTCGGCTCCTGGCAAAGGAGTGGTTCCATTCAGATACAACCAAACCCTTCATTTGTACCTCAGATTTTGGGGGAACTTTAAGAATGTTGATTTTACAGCTACTATTTATGTGTATTGTGCTAGCCCCAGGCATAGACCAGGACCCCAGTGTGCCACCCACTGTTCAAACATAAAAATACATTTCTGTAAACTTTCTTTACAATTCCCTCTCATCGGAATGTTATTTCCTGTCATTGATTTTCCTCTATCAGTAGGAAGGAGGTTTGCTTAGTTTATTCAAAAGTTTTGCAGTGGCCTTCAGAAGCCTCCAGGTTTCTTTCCCTGCAGCCCTCTTGCCTGCTCCTTGAGTCCATTTCTTATCCCCTTTAATCCAGATTTGCTATCACATTCTTACAGTTAGCCATTAAAAAAAAATTAAAGTGGCAAAGCACCTGCTAGCCTCATGCATATGCGGAAAGTAGAATCATGTCCCCTCTGGGACACTGGTGTTGTGACTCTGGGGAACTGGTAAGTAACCATGACAACCTGTCTCAACTTCATCTTGCTTTTAATGATAAAAGGATGATTTATCCAGCTAAACAAACTGGGTTACAACTTTCCCTCAGCAAGTGCGTCAGCATCCCAGTAAAGGCACCAAGTCATGAGAGACACTGGCTCAGTAACATCCATCTATATCTCCCCCTCTGTGATTCTACTTTGTGGTGATTATGATGGCTGGATGAGTGTATAATGTTGCACACCCCCATCTTAATAGAAGATAATAAGAAGTAGGTAGTGCAATAACTATTACTTTCAGCCATTCAGATGCCACAGTGATGCGGGAAGTAAAATACCCTCAGATAGAATATGCCATACTTGGTTGAAAGAGGCTGGGAACAGCCAACACTTAACGATTCGGGAGTTTGAATCCTGCCACTCCTGCGCCATCCTGACTGCCAGTTTGCTCAGGGTGCCAGGGAAGGCTACCAAAAAAATCTAGCAATTAGAAGGATGCATCCCAGGTAAAAATTATTTATTTTTTAAAATCTTGCCTATGTTACGGATTCTACCTTAGATTATTTAAAATGAAAGATATTTTTTAACAAATCAAATGCACTTTTCATCATGTATCTTTGTTTTCTTCTTGTATATGCACTCGCAAAATGCTGTAACAATTGGAGAGGAAATACCCTGGAAATTATTTAAATTCTGGCAAAAAAAATATTTTAATTTGAAAATATATATATGTAATATGTAATATATAATTAAAATGTTTGAGTTAGCCCACTTCATCCCAACAAATATACACACTTTAAAAAAATGTAAAAAACCTAGATTTGGGGTTTAAGCCACGAGTGTCCATTTTGATAAAAAATAAGCAAAGAAAAAGGTGTACGTGAAAAAAACACACTGATCTTGGAGTCAAAGAGCAGACTATCTGATTTTTAAAGATCAGATATGTATGTGGGTAACTTTACTCTTGTAAAGGGCCTCAGTGAACTCAATGGGCCATATTGCAGCATTGCCAACTTTCACAAGTCTTGTGAGTTTTGGTGTGTTTCTTAAAGTTGCAGCTCCTGGAGCCATCCTCATTTATTTTTTTTAAAAAAAGGTTTCTAGCCTTCTCAATTTCAGAGAAAAGATTGAACGTGTGACCTGAATGCATCCTAAAGCAGAGGTTCTCAAACTGCGAGTCTAATAATAACTATCCCAAATTTATTATTTGTTACGTGATTCGAGGGCCAACTTATGATTTTAAAAGCTTCTGGTTGGCAGTATTGAAATTCTCTCTTGTGCCAAGAAACAATTTGTGCAGAGGAGCAGGGTGTCAGGAAGCTGATTAGAGCTCCCCAATTCTCAAGCTACCCCAGCCCCAGCCTTAATTTATGTCAGCTGCCTTTTGTCTGTAAGGGCCTGATTCTGAAAAGTTGAAAAGTTAAAGTTAAGCAAGTGTTTAAGTGCTTAGTAGAATTCTAAGGGACATGGCCTACCTGAGAATTGCCCCAAAGAAGCCCTGCTCCTTCCTAGCTCCCATCACATCCCCTATTCTAGTATTTAGGTCAGTTGAGAATTCCCTCCGCTGAGTGGTCTCAGTTTGTCACTTGGGGCCAGATTACACTCCCTCTGCAACATTCAAGCAGTGTGAAAGGCTTGAACTACGAATTTATCCCCCGAATAAATTGCTGAATCCAGTCCTTAGTGAGCAAATAACTACAAATAGCTGCTTCTCTGTGTGCGTCTTTCATCGCTCACTGTTGTGGACCATTTTCATTAAAACACTAACACACTCTCAGTCTGCACAGCTGAAATGTGGGATGTTTTCATACAAAATAAAATAATGGCAGGGGTGCTCAGCCTATGCACATCTTGCAACACTCAGGTTTTGGAACATTTTCATTATTAATAAAAAATAATTTTGTGGGTGCTCAGTGTATGAGACTTATCCCGTTGTTCTGGTCTGTAATTTCAAGAACACTTAAAAACAAAGCTCTCCCTCTTGTAGGGTGCTCACTGACTTCTTTTATGCCATACACAATGTTCAGAAGTCAGAAACATGGCCAAGAAAAAAGCAAGTTGAACAGGTTAGATGATTGAAATGAGTGGTCAACTGCTTCTAACGCCACTAGATGTGCCACTCTGGTTGACCAGATATGCTTGTTTTCTGAATCCCAAAATGTTTGGGGTGGACCTGTATTGATAATATCACACTTTAAGAAAAAACCCCATACACTTTGAGCCCAGTGCCATGTCCCATAAACCAAACGCTACAGGTGGGGTTGCCGCCACCTTACCTCCAAGTACCTGGGCCAGAAAATAAATAGAATGTGGGAAATTCTGCCATCACTTCTCACAAAAGTCTCCAGTTGCTACAGGCACTGTAGTAAACTCCATTCACTGCCACATGTTGCTCTTGCCACTGCCCATGGAAACGCTGCTGGCATCACTATCAAATGCTAAGAACAGCACTACCCCTAAGCACTCTAACCCACTAAACAGGGAAGGTATTTATATGACTCCCCATTGTCAGTGAAAGCCAATATGCATCATAGTGACTGTAATAGTAGCATAGTGAACACCAATAGGCAAGCACAGCTGCTACCCTGACAAATACCATCCCCACAATGGTTATCTTGTCACCATGAAGCATAGATTGGATCCAGATTTTATCCAAATGTCAGAGCTTCACTGACTTGTTACATATAATATAAGATGATTTGGGCTGCATTGGGAGCAGTGTTTCGTTTGTTTTGAAGATGAGGATGAGGATTTACAACAGCTCTTTGTAAATTATTCAAATTCAGTTTTGATCAGAGGTAAAGCCAAAGAAAAATGTATCATCTCTAGGCTCTTCACCCATCTGTAAAAATAATTGTGTAGAAAGCAGACCAATATTTCTGTCACTGATTCAGGCAACTATAGAATTCCATTAAAGGAATCTGGAAAAGAAGGGCTTATCTGCAAAGATCCATGACTCCTGGGCATGGGGTCCAATGAAGTGTTTTAAGGCATTGAACCAAGTAATTTCACCCCCAAAGTTACAGAAACAAGAAATGGAAGGCCAGATCTCAGCAATTATCACTTTTGACACCAATTCAGGGATATGACTCCCACTATTTTAGTCACATTGGCTTCTCACCATACTTTCAAGGACAGTCTCTGCACTGTTGAAAAGTATTAGGAGATACACCTCTCACATAGAACTGGAAAGACCTTGGAAGTGTCATTGAGTCCAGTCCACTGCCTACACTAGCAGGACCAAATACTGTGTCCTGACAGATTTTTTGCCCCAGATCCCTAAATGATCCCCTCAAGGATTAAACTCACAAACCTGGGTTTACTAGGCTAATGCTCAAACCACTGAGCTATTCCTCCCCCCAAGTTGAAAGGGATGAAAGTCTCAGGGAAGGATAGTTGGGTCAGAGGGAAACAATCCCATAGTTGGGACCCACCTCCCAGACAATATCATAGTATTCTCTCACCTGGGTTTGTGATGACTGGGTGAACCACACAGTGAATTGCCTGACAGGTGAAAAGGTTATGAAAATCTGAAGACATCTAGATAGACTTATGTGCAGTGCTGGGGAGGAGCCTGTGGTCAGGTTACATGTGGGTACCAGTGACATAGGAAAAAATAGGACAGAGGTCCTGGAGACCAAATTTAGGCTGCTAGGTCAGAGATTATAGTCCAGGATGTCCATGGGATCATTCTCTGAAATGTTTCCAGGTCCATGTGCAGGGCCAGTTAGACAGGCAGAACTGCAGGGTCTCAACGTGTGAATGAGACAATGGTGTTGGCAGAAGACATTTAGGTTTATTATGAATTGGGGAACTTTTGGGGAAATGAGGAGCCTACACAGGAAGGATGGGCTGCACCTAAACCAAAATGGAACCGGATTGCTGGCATGTAAAATTAAAAAGGTTGTAGAGGAGTTTTTAACCTAAGGGTGGGGGGAAAGCTGGCAGATACAGAGAAGCACATGGTTCAGACAGAGATCCCTTAGGGGAGGACTTATTAAAGGGGATACTTTATATTCTAATAAAAATAATAGGATAGAATTTGATAAAAGCACAGTTAAGCCTGAAGAGCAACAGTGAAATGAAAAGAAGAGTCCCATTCAATTATATCACATGAAAGCAGACAACTAAAGATTGACAAATTTTATAAGTGGTTTTATACAAATGTTAGAAATTTAAATACTGTACGAAGATGGATGAACTTGGGTGCCTAGGATATTGATATAATAGGCATCACAGAAATGTGGTGGAATGATGATAATCAGTGGGACACGGCCTGTCTCATAATACTTGACTTTTAATCCAAGGCCATTCAAACAACACTGCCAATTTAAGTAGTCCATATACCTTACCTAAGGGATACAGCTAATAGCATCAATAGGAGTTATGATTAAAATCAGCGGGAGGTAGACTGGTACTTTGGAAAACTAGGATGCTAAAAGATATTTTTCATGTTGGCTATCTTTGTAAGGGATATTTAAAATCTCATAATGCCATTCATAATGGAGATGCAGAGGTTTTGATGGCATGTGTTACTATATGCAGTCACTGAATTTCAATTTCATTAGTACTGTGGATAAGAGCATCTTTTTATTTTATCCATCCCTGACAGTGGCAGCCAAAAGCTGTGGGACAAAGACTACCTTGCCATCTCTGATTCAGAATTACATTCTCCTTCTATCACTAAACTTAGATGCTAATATAAGTTTATGGGATGAGTTATAATGTTTATATTTGTTTGCTTCATGCTCAGGAACATGCCAGAATCCACAGATAAATGCTAATCAATAACAGCAGCAAGTGAATTTATGCTAAAGACAAACATCAATTAGCTGGCCAAATTCATCATTTCATTATTTTTTTATTTCAGATATACGGATAACAGCATATCCATGCAAAGATTAATTGAGACTTATAGCAGGGTTCTATGAGCTTTACATTCAAGCTCTTCTCCTTGAAAGAATCCATATAAAAAAGAGGCATCTCTTTGCAAAAGCCTTCTCCTCAGTGGAGATAGTGACAAAAGTTTTCTCTGCAGGTTTCTCTCTGACAATTTTCTCCTCCAGGTGCACTTCTCTTGTTTTCCCCCCAACAGTCACACAGTGCACAGTCAACCTGTGGAACTCCTTGCTGAGGAGGTTGTGAAGGCTAGGACTATAATAGGGTTTTAAAGAGAACTGGATAAATTCATGGAGAGTAAGTCCATTAATGGCTATTAGCCAGGATGGGTAAGAAATGGCATCCCTAGCCTCTGTTTGTCAGAGAGTGATGATGGATGGCAGGAGAGAGATCACTTGATCATTACCTGTTGTGGTAAACCCAGGGCTGGAAGGTTGTGGTGAGAGGGGTAACTGCAGGTTAAATTAGGTCCAGCTGAGCAAGGCTGCCGCAGCCAGAAGCAGGGCCAGCTGAGACCGGTTAAGAAGGCTGTCAGAGCCCTTTAAAGAGACTCCTCCCCAGAGAGGGGTGTGGGAGTTGAGGAGTGTGTTTGGAGGCAGTAGGAGTTAGAAGAGTGAGTTTTGTGAAAGCAGAGGGGAGGGAGGGAGGGAGATACTGAGAGGCTGCCAGCAGACAGGGAAGCAGAAAAGCATTCCTCCCAGGGGGGAGTTAGCCCTCCCTGACCGTCGAGAAGCCAAACCCAGCCAGGGAGAACTGCTCAAGGACTTGAGTTTGGGGTGCCCGAGGGGTCACCCTGCCACACTGTTAGGTTCACTCCCTCTGAAGAATCTGGCATTGGCCACTGACAGTAGACAGGATACTGGGATGGGTGGAGCTTTGGTCTGACCCAGTATGGCCATTCTTATGTTCTTAACCTTTGGGGTAGCAACCATCTGTGAGGTTCACAGGGCCCAATCAGAGATTCAACCTTAAAGAGCAGAACAATACACAGGTTCTATATGCATGTTTTCATTGTTCTTCTTTTAAAGTCAATGAATATCTGAGATTTTTCTTAGCTAATGAACAGTGTGTGCCCCAAACTTGCCAGATGTTGCAACACAAAAGAATCCAGCAATTTAAAGACAGAAGCAGGAAGAGGTTATTTTGTGCCCTCTAGAAAAATGTTTTATTTCCCCTCACTGAACATAAGAACATAAGAACGGCCATACTGGGTCAGACCAAAGGTCCATCTAGCCCAGCATCCTGTCTACCGACAGTGGCCAATGCCAGGTGCCCCGGAGTGAGTGAACCTAACAGGTATGATCGAGCGATCTCTCTCCTGCCATCCATCACCCCCCTCTGACAGACAGAGGCTAGGGACACCATTCATTACCCATCCCGGCTAATAGCCATTTATGGACTTAGCCTCCATGAATTTATCCAGCTCTCTTTTAAACCCTGTTATAGTCCTAGCCTTCACAGCCTCCTCAGGTAAGGAGTTCCACAGGTTGACTGAGAAGCTAAAGAAGTACAACAGAAGTTATAGAGACAGTTTTTTTCTGAGACATTGATACATCTTTCTTTTAAAAATTTGGATTTCTGCAAATGAGAGATGTAAAGAGCTCCATGTATTTAGCTTATCAAAAAAAAGGTTAAGAAGTGATATGATTACAGGCTTCAAGTACCTACAATATTTTCACCTACACAGGGTGAAGATATTGAATATCAGAGGGGTTTGAGTCTAGCAGACAAAGGTATAACAAGATAGAAGCTGAAGTTAAAATTTTTCATCTTATTTCCAGTTTGAATGTTTCTAACAGTTAGATTAATAAACCATTGGAGCAGACTACCAAAGGGTATGGAAACTGCTGTTTTATATAGACTAGGGATGTCCAATAGGGGCTGGAATAAACACACTGTAAAGTTTATTTAATTCTTCATGGTAAAATAGTATATTTGCTAAGAAATACAATAGTTCCTCTCCTCTCTGTCTTTCTCACCCTATCATTTCAGTGTGCCCAAATCTCAACTTTTGTGATTTTTATTGAGTCTTGCAATATTTGGTATTTTTTCATAAATCCCCAGCTCCTGAAATCAAGTGATTACATTAGTTTATCAATTTTCACTAAAAAAGGCAAATTTCAAGCTCTCATAGTTGCAAATAAAAACTTGAAAATGTGAACCCTAAAAACTCAAATACCAGAAGTTAAATAAAAGTTTCTTTTCTATGTCATGATTGGGGAAGCAAGGTTAGAGGTATCTGTCTTGTGGTTTCTGAACACTTGGGGTTGGCAGTGCTGCCATTATATGTTGCAGATGAAAACCTGGGTGCAAGAACTGCTCAGAACTTCTTCACTTTTCCTCTACACTCTTCGTCCTGTTTTAACCTAAGTTTTAATCCTGCTGATGCCCATGACTAGTTATGTGATGTTGGGCAAATTTTTCACCTCTCTTCAACACCTTGTCTTCTCCATTTAGATTACAAGCTCTTTAGGACAGGGACTGACTCTCAATATGTGCTTGTTCAGGGCTTACAATGGGGATCCAAGTCTGTCAGAGCCTGTAGACACTACTGTAATATATATAATAAACAACAACAACAACACACTCTCCTCCCTTTCTCCAACTTATGGTCCCTGCACATATTGAATTATCAAAGCCAAATATTTAACATCATTAGAGAGTTTTATTAATAATTTGTTTGTTAGACAAGTCTGGGCAATTTTACAGTCCAATAGCTCTGAATGAATGTAATATCCAACACAGTCCACTTCACTCACGACAGTAATGGAGCCACTTCTTACAATAACAATCATTCATAGACAATAGCAACACAAATTAAAAACAATACTACACACACAAGTCAATCCATTATTTTATTATTTATTTTTATTTATTAATTTTAGCCAGATATCTCCCCCATGAACAGGCACAAACATCAAGAAACACACAACACTTTGGGGGCTATTGGGGACTTGGCAATTTACTGGGATCAGGATGAGGTCCAAAATGTGCTTTTTGGGGGGCAATCATTTCGTGAGCACTCCCCAAGACCAGAGGTGGTCCTGCAGAGCCCTGCCTCTGTTTCTCTTCCTCAGGGCCAATTCTCTCTTGTGACTATCACCTTCCCGTCTGCAGCCAGTTTAACCATTGAAACGGTTCAAAAATAATTCTCAAAATCCCATAAAGTTCATCTCAAAACACATGGGTTTATATTCAGTGCTGGCTCTTCTGCCATGCATGAAGCTCGTTTTTTGTTCCAGTCTGCTCTTCACAACCACCGCTCCCCACCCTTTTTATATGGCTCTCAGCCTTCTGGCTCAGGCTTCCTTCCAGCCGCCCCCCCCCCCCCAGCCCAGCCAACAGCAGCTGGGGGCCCCCCAGCCCAGCCGGCGCTCCCCCCCAGCTGACAGCGCCTGGGAGAGGAAGCCCAGCCGCCCCCCACCCCCAGCTGACAGCGCCTGGGAGAGGAAGCCCAGCCGCCCCCTCCCCAAGCCGGTGCGCCCCCCCCCAGCTGACAGCACCTGGGAGAGGAAGCCCAGCCCCCCCCCCCCCCAGCCGGTGCTCCCCCCCAGCTGACAGCGGCTGGCCGCAGCAGGAGCGAGAGCCCGGGAGCTGTGTGAGCCGCCCTTGCTGCTCCCCCCTCCTCCCTGCCCTTTCTCCCCCCGGACTGCGCCGCTGCCGCCGGCTGGGCTCAATGCTCCTGCCGGGGACACGCGCTCGTCCGGAGGAGAGCCGCGCCGGATGACTACGGGTAGAGCTGTACCGGGGCCCCCCTAAAGTGCGGGGCCCGGTACAGCTCTACCCATAGTACCCCCCTGTCGCCGGCCCTGGAAATCCTTGTTAAGGCAAGACCAGCACTGCCCAACAAACTGTTTGGCATTCTTTCTCGATAGTCGAGTAATGTATTTCTCTGGACAATAGTTTTCGGCTTAGCTATAAAATCAGCTGCTCCTTCACATCAAATTCTTGCTGTGAAACTGCTCCTAGGTCCAAAGTCTGATGCATAGGTTTGTTGCTTAAAATCGGGGCCTGTAGAGCCAGTTGGGAACACAAGAAATCTTTCACCATTCTAAAAGCTTTTTCACGTTGATGAGTCTACTGTACTTGTTTAGGCAACAACTGTTTTCATTAGTTCAGTGAGTGGGGTAGCAATAGTCATGGGCTGGGGCACAAATCCTCAGTAACAACCAACTACACCTCCCCCCAAAAGCCCATGCCTATTTCTCTATAGCAATCACTGATCTTTTTCTTATGGCGTCAACCTTACCTTCCAGCGACTGCATGTCCATTCCCCAATTAGTATCCCATGTATTTTGTGTCCCAGTTTCCAAATGTATATTTCATCAGGCTGGCTATAAGCCCAGTGTCTTTTAATGATTGCAGAACTGCCATGATGTGATCTAAATGCAATTTCCAGTCCATGCTGAAAATCACCACATCATCAACGTATGTGATGCATATTTTTGATGATGTTGCCACACCAAATTCTGGAAAGTGGCTGGGCTCCAAGTAGCCCAAAAGGCATCATGGTGAACTGGAGCAGGCCAATCAGAGTGGCAAAAGCACTCTTCTCCTGAAACTCTGGTGTCAGTGGTCTTTCAGCAGTCTTTTGTCAGGTTTAATGTCTTTAAATATTTAGCTTTCCTCAACTCATCTATGAGGGGCATTGGACAGACAAGAAATAGCATTGACGGCTCAGAAATCAAAACAGAAACAGATTGTCCATTCCAGTTTGGGCACCAAAACAATGAGGCTGAACCAGTCACTCTGAGACTCTTCAATGATACTTAACTTGACCATGTCTCAGACTTCCCAAGCAACCACTTCCCTTATCTTCTCAGGTATCTGGAGGGACCTTATTACTGGCTTTACTGCTGGGTCAGCACAAGATCTGATGAGTTTTTCCTGATGTTGATGAAAATACATCATGAAAGGTCTCCATGAGTTCATGGTCTCGCTGTTTCTCCCCACTCTGTTAAACCCTCATCTACAGGCACTTTAGCTAGTCCTAAGGGCCCTAGAATTTCAGGACCTAGATTTAATGGCTTTTTGTCTGGATCAACTAGTAAACTTTCCTGTTCCCACCAATGTTTCAACAAGTTGATGTGAAATATATTCTTTCCCTTCCTTTGGTCAGGGCACTGAACTTTATAAACTACTGGCACTGACCCTTTTCACTATCTCATATGGCCTTTGCCCCTAGGATAACAGTGTACTGAGCTCAGTTAGAGGAGGAGAACTTTATCTCTGCTCTGGAACACTTTCTCTGAGGTGAGTTTAATGTAGTACTAGCAAAAATACCCAGCGTTGCTCGGGGTATTTGTAATTGGAAACTGGGACGTAAAAAGACTACAATGTTTTTTCTTAATAAAAATTTTGTTCAGAAATCTCATTTTGTCTAAGTAATTTCAGGTAATTACGCGGCATAACCTTGCTCGGGTCCGTTGGAGGGAGGGAGGGGGGAGAGAGCTGAGTGAATGGGGGGGCATTTGGAGGGGGAGGAGGGAGAGAGGTGAGCGAGTGGGGGGGGGCGTTGGAGTGGGGGTGAGGGGTGAGAGCAGAGTGAGTGGGGGGGGCCGTTGGAGTGGGGGAGGGGGCAGAGAGCTGAGCGAGTGCAGGGTCTGTTGGAGGGGGGTATTATTACATCATAACTATGTCACAGAGAACAGCAGGTGTTAACCTGCTGCCCAGCTGATGTTAATGGGCTTTAAAGAATTTCACCCCTAGGGGGTGTAAGAGGTGAGATTTGAAAAATTTTCGATTCTTGCCCTGATTAGGACCCTAAAAGCCTATAACTGTACCAAATTTCAAGTCTCTAGCTCAAATGGTGTGGAAAGAGTAAGGGAACATACATACACACACACATACACCATTTGACTTTTATATATATAGGTTCTGACTGAACTTGTTGGGCTTTGACTAGGTTTTCCTGGGCCCAGTGTTCCTACTCACTGCCTCATCAGGTGGATGTACTAGATTATATTTGTTCTCCATGGAGGTGAACCCTTTCACCCTTCCTTCACGAGGTCCCCTGTGGCTGTCACCCATTTTAGTGTTTGAAACTTGTGGAGATTTGGAAAACCTCCTGAATTGAAAACTTTAGCATCTGTCTTAATGAATTTCTGGAACATTGATTTCATAGTTACATTGTTCAATCCAACAGTTTGAGGGTGGTTAACTGATGTACAAACAGGTTTCACCTCTGGCAGCTGCCAAATGGTCTTTAATAGGCAGAACATAAAATTAGTCCCTTGACCTGTCAGGATCTCAGTAGGCAACCCTAGATGGGAAAATATTTTTATGAGCTCCCTAGCAACCACCAAATGGTTACCAAGCAGAAGGGTACATGAGTACCTGGTTGCATAATGTACCAAGATCAGGATAAATGTGTTACCCCTCACACTCTTTCCCAGGGGCCTCATTCTTTCAAAGGAGATACCAAGCAGAGGTAAAAAGAACCTACGGGAGCCCTAGACTCCCCTTAGGTGCCACGCATTGGCACTCCCAACAAGACTTACAAAATTTAGGTGTTTCTTTAACAATGCCTGGCCAAAAGAACTGTGCAATAGCTGTTCCAAGTTTTTTCCTGCCCTACATGCCCTGAGCAAAGTAGTACATAGCCAACTGAAAGAGCTCTTTCTGGGCTGGCTGGTGTATCAGTAACTGGTGTCATAGCTCCTCTCATGTGGATGTTGGTCTACTATATAAAGAAGATCCCTTTCTAGCATAAAGTGGAGATAATACATGGCTTGTCACTCTCAAATGATTTTGCCATTCACCACAGCCAGATAACAATAAGGTTCGCTCAGGGTATCATCTACTGGTTCCTCATCCACTCTATCAAAAGAGTCAACTAGAATATCAGGAGCTAGGGGAGACTGAGGCTGCTTCGTGATCACTGAGGATCTATTTCTTTGTCCGGATCGGCAGTGGAACCTTCATCCAGATCCTCCTCTAGTGTGGCCCTTTGACTTGTCCTTGTCTGATTTAAAGATGCCCCTAGTCATGCAGCCGCCGATCTCTGCCATCAGGATTTCTGAGACTTGTGGATCCCTCATTCATAAGTTGTTGATTTTTATTATAAGGACTATGTGGGAAATATTGCAAGAATAAAACCTCTTCTTTACACTGTGCTATGGTAGTAGCATTAAGTAACTCCTGGAAATGTTTCTGATGCCTTCTGATCACCCCAGACCAGGGTAAGTTTCTTGAAACACCTCCACAGATCTCCTCTTTATGTTCTCCTACCTGCTTTATGATAACAGCAGCAGGGTATGGTTTTATATCCTTGTGTGTGCCTGAAATAACCATCAGATTGGAGTTTGACAAAGACTCTAGTTGTATTAAGTCTTTCCAGACCCCAAGACCACCAGGCCAGTTATGGTTTGCCCTTCCAGATGGACTGGCAGCAAAATTATCCCAACTGCCCATCTTGGGACAGCCAGTATAACACACAGTAGAGGAATTTCCCATAATCCTCCATGATGGGAAGGGTTCCAAAAATCCTGCCAACTATGTGAGTTTGTAGCACGGCACCTGTCTCCTAAGCACCTCCTCATAAGCCAGAGGTGGTCCTGCAGTGCCCGGCCTTTGTTTCCCTTTTACAGGGCCCTTCACAACCCCTCTCCTCCATAATCTCTCCTGTGGCTACCATCACTCCCCACCTGGAGCAGGCTTAATAATTGAAACAGTTCAAATGTAATTCTCAAAGTCCATCCCCATAACACAAATATTCATATCCAGCTCTGACTCTTCTACCACACATAGTGCTCTTTTTCCATCCCAGTCTTCTCTAGACAGAACTGCCACTCCCCACATTTTATTCCTGCAGCTCAGTCTTCCAGCTCAGTCTTCCTTCTCCTCTCGGCATTGCCCCTTGTCATAAGTGTAAAGTGTCTTAGAGAGTTGGTTTACCTGTTAGGGGTTAACTGAGGAAAGGGGGGGGGAGGGAGGATGACGTAGAGAGCCCACCTAGAGGAAGAACCAAGAAGTCTCAGTTCTGTCCGGAGCTTGGACTGACTCCATCTTTTTCAGCTATGAAAACTTTTTTCTCCTCTCTCCCAGCTTTGGGAGGGATGTGCACCTTTCTATTTCCAAGATTATTCTGACTGTGAGTATATATTGATTTCATAAGCTTTTGTACCTAATCTAGGGTGTCACTAGCCTTTCAGAGGGAGGGGTTAGAGAGCTCTATATCTGTGAAGTTGTATTGTGAGTGTATGCTTTGTTCTCTTTTCTTTATTAAACCTCTTTAGTTATAAGAAGTGTTTGGTTATTCTCATAAAGGAATCCTAGCTTTAAATTTAACCCAGTTCCCAGGTAAAGGGAAGTCTGTGTGTCTGAGAGGCAGGCTCACAGTGTGTGAGCCAGAGGGCTGTTTCACTCTCTCACAGTAACAAGAGGGAGGAGGGAGGGGGAAAGTTTCTCTCCTGGTAGCAAGGGAGGGAGTGTTACGATCTTGGGGTCCCAATGTGCCCCAGTCCATGGGTTTGGAATAAGTGCTTTGGTGGTGGCAGCTTGGTCCCCATTTCCCTACTGGTAGAGTGTGGGTTTTGGGGGTGAAAAGACTTAACTTAGGCTGGAGAAGCAGTTTATAGTTAAGGAACCATAGAAGAGACTCTCCTCTGTACCCCAGTGTTCAGAGAGAAGGAATAGACTCTCTTACACCCCTGTTCTTATGAAGGAGAAGGGAGCACACATACTGCCCTCCCCCCCAGTGAGCTCCTCCTGATTGGCTGGGAGAGAGGGGAACCCCATGCCACCCTATGTAACCCACACACCTCCTGGGTGTGATACTCTGTCCCCCTCTAGGTGCACTGAGACCACTTAGAGATTAATGAGTCTGCTACAGCATTAGCTAAGGGTGATGTGGCTTTTAGGTCAGGCGGTAGAGGCTCATACACTAAGCTTCAGAGGTCCTAAGTCGGTCAGTGTTACATCTACACTACCAGGTTCCTGATCCCAGGCCCTTAAAGGGACAGTGTCCTGAGTTTTTCCCATTCAGCCACTAATTCCCCAGGTCTGCTTCCTCTCTTCTGGCCATTTCCTGCACCTTTGTTCATTCCAGGGCTTTTGGAACAGAGTCTACCAGCCTCCCAAACATTTAAAGCACCAGTATACCCTGTTATGAGGTGGAAAAAACTCACCTCTGATCCTTATTCTGTAGGAGGTTTAACAATCATTTAATGGTATTTCCTTCTTAATCCCATTACTATAGAGTCATCTCAATATTTGTGAACTGATACACACATATTGAACAGTATCCCTTAAAACAGCGGCTTACCTGCCTTTCAGTCCGTATTCTTATTCCCTTCCTTTTGCCATCCCTCCGTAGAGTGTATGTACAATCTGCCGTCGCAGGTGATGGTTTTATACTGTGCTTCATGTACTCCTTAGATTTCTTCATCACTGACTTCCTGAATCATAATAGGAACACTTACAAATATCTTGGGGAATGACACACAGGATTTGAACAATTCCGCCCTTCTGTCAAAAGCTTAAAAAAAATAATCCTGACCCAGCTACAGTCGAAAAACAACTTGCTGAAACATCACCTAAAACAGGAGGTTTCAATTCATTGGAACTCAATGTATTACATGCTTGAGCAGCTCACGGAACAACAAAATGCTGTGCAAGATTTTGTAGACCAGTGTAAGGTAAGGAAAAGTAGATATTCTCCTATCCTTTACATTATGAAGCCTGACAGCTGCTTTGTTTAACATCCTCCTTGAGAAGTCAATGCTGACAAGGCATGTCTACAATAAGGGCCAAATACTGCAATCTTTACTGAATATTTTCATGCTGTTGACTCAGGCAAACTCCCACTGAATTCAATGGGAGTTTGCCTGCGTACAAACTGAGGAAATACCTCAGATTTGGGCTAACGATCAGGTGTATCGCATTTTTAGGGTATGTCTACACCATAAAGGAAGGCGTGATTGTAGCGCAGCTTTAATCTAGCTGGCGCATGTAACAGTAGCAGTGTTGAGTCTGAACTATTGATTAAGCTTAATCTTATCCCAGACTTGATGTCTGTCTGAACTTTTAATCAAAGCTCTGACCTGCAAACTACTCACGACACCCCCCCTCCCCTTAAGTAGCCATCTCCCGTTTATCTTTTGGAATTTACATTTTAACCTGTTTTATCCTGTGTAGAATCTTGATTGATTATGCATGACCATTATGATCTGTAAATCACTTTGTTTACTTCTGTGTATAAATATTGATGCTCACCCCTAGTAAATTTGCCACACTCACTCTGAAGCTTTGAGCTAGGAATAGTGTAAGCCCATTAATCAATGAATTGAAGTCTGTGTAAGTGGTTTCTAACAGTTTGTGAGCCCTATACCAGCTCCGCACGAATCTCGGGTGCTGGAGAGGTGAGTAGGGACTTGCTATTTTACCTAACAGCAGTGAGGGCCTGGTGGTGTGGGCTTTAGAACAGTCTAACTGCCCCAATAAAAGCTCAACAGTGACTCTGAGTATATAAACTAGTTGAGAGTGTCTGTGCCACTGTGTCTTCACTGTTATTGTTATTTGCACTATGGTTACCAGTGCTGCAGTCAGCCCTTCATTTGAGGTCAAATAAATTGAACTGATCTGAAATAAAGATAAGTTTGTTACTCTAACTTACTTTACATCACTTCCTAGAGATGTAAAGTAGATCAGAAATTGTCCACAGACTCCACCATAAACAAAGGATTTGAAATAATTATACACAAATACACACACACACACACACGTGCACACACACACACACACACAGAGCTTTTCATTCTGAAGAATCCCAAAGTGATTTACAGGATGAACAATTTGTTACAAAAACTGCGCACAACAATCGTCTTTACAAACAGCTAAATGAAGCCATCTGATGTGGCAGCTGATTAACAATCACAGCAACAGAGCACAATTTGGGAGTGGAAGCAAAGAACCCTTTTATTTGACACTATAGGCCAGGGTGAATTCAGGCTCAAGCAAAATGTAATTTCCCCAACTGGAATTTGGCCTTATCCTTTTGTTGTTCTGAAGCAAATAAAGTAGAAGAACAAAGAACAAATTGCCTCAGTGTCTTGCAATAAAACCTATATTAACATTTAATCACTGTGGATCAGATGGAGAAGATGTAGCTTTTGTTCCAAATCTTATCCCATTTCCCATTTAAATTTGGGAGTCCAGGTCACTATTACATGCCTCTCATCTTATATACAGTTTGGACCTGATTCAATGCCTACATAAAGCACTAAAAAAGCTCCCATTGACTTTAATGGGCTTTGGATCAAACTCTATTATTACCTCCTAATGTCAGTGATTCATAGCTATTTGCTGTATATTGTGGAAACTCTTTCTGAGGGTCCATTCTAAGGATCCATCAGCTAACAAACCAACAATAATTTCTTTATCCTAATTAAAAAGATTTTTCTCAGCTGAACACATGAAAAAGTTTATCACTGGGAGATTATAAATAATCACTTTTGATACAGGGACTATGGAGTAGACTTTATAAACCCTTGGGGTGAGTATTATGCCTCTGTTCTTCCACACAAAAAAACATCCAGGTGCAACACGTTGCCAGTGATCTGGACATTTTCTTCCACCCTCCCAAAACTGCTTGCTATCACTAACGGATTCACCAAGATAGCTCCAGGGTAGCAGTATCCTTCTGAGGGCATAATATTTCTTACACAGAAATACCAATGCCATTTTCTTATTGTGTCTTAATGGCTGAATCTTTCTGCCACATCTAGCAGCTGTGAGACCCAAAAATAAAAGCTGAATTTTTAACAAAGCAAGTCCACCTGAGATGGATGGTAATTGCAGTGTTCTCATACTAATTTATGCATTTTTGCCTGACCAGGAGAATCTCATTAGAGCCTCATTTAATATTTTGAAAACATTTTTGGAATGTTCATGAGTTCAAAGTGACATAGATACGAGCACCTCAACAGAATTGGCATTTTAATCAAATTAACGTTACCAATTAGAGAAAGAAGGCATCACAATATCAGCCATAATTTGAGCTTGTACAGCTTTATAGTTCAGGTGTTATACTCTGTGTGAGAGATATCTAAGAGAGCTATGTGCCCATCAGAATGAAAACTCAGCCATGGCTACTGACTTTTTCAATTTGCAAAGATAAGAAAAAAAGTCTCCGATTTTCCCTCAGGAATTTTAAGTCTGGAAAAGAAACCAAAGTCATGAAATACAAATGAGTGAATGTTCAGAGCTGGCCACTGGTACCTAAATAACTTGCTGTTGGATAGCAAGAAAATAATAGCTGGAAATGTGCTTGTCATGCTAATACAGTACTTGAGCACTCTGGGCCCAATTTGTGTTTGCCTTGTGCCTCGTTTAAATCACTCCAGTGCCATAAAAAGGCCGTAATATCAGGCAGAAATGGCTCCTGAGAAATACCCCTTATGTACGGAGTTCCTCTGCTGGTGTAAAGCTGCTGGGCCTCCTCTCAACAGGCCCCTCCCACCTATGGAGCATGCATGAGGTTTCTCAGATTGGGGAGAGGCATGGCTGGAATGCAGCTACGCCTATCCTTAGCTGATGAATGACCCATAAAGGGCTTTGAAGCCACAGCTTAAGTTAAAACTGCACAGCTCGAGAATTATTCACCCTAGAGGCCAAGCAAGCCCTCCACTGACCTGAGAATACAGAGTGCGAAGGAGGCTTAAAGTCACTTTTGACCTCCTTTGCCTCTCTGGCCTAAGTACCTTGCGCTGAGCTCAGGAGAGGAAGAAAACAGAATCAGGGACCCTGTGTCTCTATAAATATAATGCGCAACTGAGGAATAAGTCAAGTTCTGCATCCTGGTCAACTATTGAAGGCTTGACAGCACCATCAATAGTAGATTCCTAAACAGTGTATATTACTTATGTAGCTACAGTAAATGTATACTGAAGTGGTACTCAGTGGAATCCAAGACATTTTTAGGATGCAGTAATTTCACCCTGATTTTTCATAAAGGTTCTGGCACACCAGAGTTTGGGTTTTCTTTTTTTTCTACTTATTTTCTCCACTCTTAGAGTACCTCCATATTCTAGCT
This sequence comes from Sternotherus odoratus, assembly GCA_032164245.1. Classification (NCBI taxonomy): domain Eukaryota; kingdom Metazoa; phylum Chordata; order Testudines; family Kinosternidae; genus Sternotherus; species Sternotherus odoratus. The sequence goes on along the minus strand of JAVMKO010000002.1, from coordinate 67,244,701 downwards.
TTTCTTAACAAAGTTGGGTCCATTGTAAACAACATAGCATAGGAAATTTTTTTACTTAAGGTTGCAACATCCCTTTGGATGACAGATGTTATCTAACCATAAAATTTGAAATCATACCAATCTAGTGAGCTTCTCCCAAGATTTCTTCCAACAAATGGTAACATTCAACTGGCAGAACAGTAAGGTCTGGAATTATACCAACCACCAGTTATTTAAGCACCATATCTTTCTGAGGTCTGTTTTCAATTTTAGTTTACAGCATTGGGAAAATAATTTTTTTTAACTTTGTTTTCAGAAAAGTAATACAGTAAACCCTCGATTTAACGGACCTCGATTTAACGGACTTCGGATGCAACGGACAAAATTTCTGAGCAAGTCTGATGCATTCCTGATCCATTTTTGGCAGGCTGGCTGCCGGCTCCCGGCTGCCGCCCGGGTCACGGCAGCGGGCGGGCTGGCTGCCAGCTCCCAGCTGCCGCCCGGGTCACGGCAGCGGGCAGGCTGGCTGCCGGCTCCCAGCTGCCGCCTGGGTCCAGGCAGTGGGCGGGCTGCGGAGCTGTCACCCCGACCCTGTGGCGGGCGGGCTGCTGCTCCGACAGCTCTTTTTTATTATTATTATTATTAAATAACGGACTTTTTGATTTAACGCACACCCCCTTGCCCGAATTAGTCCGTTAAATGGAGGTTTTACTGTACCTGGAATAGGCAGAGATTCAGATAATGATTTTTTTTAATTTTAGGGTGGCTGCTAACCAAGTCATCCATCATTTTGTTCATGAGAATTAGCCTATCTACCCTTCCTTCCTCAAGACATTAATATTCCACCTTTGTCTCCTTGCTCACAGAGGGTCCAATCCTACTCCTATGGAAATCAATGACAAAACTCCTGTTGATATCAGTGGACAGGCTTCGGTATCTCAATTTACAAGTGATTAGCTATAATTCTGCCTACTCGGAATCTACTAAATTCAAAATCAAATTTACAAGAAGCCACATACTGATTTTCCAGGGATCCCAGCTTATTTCCTAGGCTTCTAATTTCTACGTTCTATCACTTTTGGTTCTAGCCCAGTATGCAATCGTCTGACCACGGAATGTATCCTTAAAAGCTTCCCACAACGTTATTGGATGGGTAGTTAATGGAACATTAATTTGTAGGATTTCTTTAATACTGAAGTACAAACAAAAGTCCCGTTGCTCAACAGACATTCATCCTCCAAACATTCACTATACTGAAAGCCTTTTTATATTTTAACTGCATTAGCAGCAAAGGATAGGTATAGCAATTCTTCAGTATATATTCAGCACTAATAAACTGCTATAAGTATAAAGGTTGGGGTTTTTTAAAATGGTGTTGTCTTCACAAAATAAAGGAAACATTCTCCCTTAGTTGGGCTGAAACAGATCTACAAGTTCTCAGTCCTAAATGATCAGCCAACCATTTTGATCAGTCATTTCAATCCAGCTGATCAACCAACCACCTTAGGGTATGTCTTCACTACCCACCAGATTGGCGGATAGTAATCAACCTATTGGTGATCGATTTATTGCATCTCATCAAGATGCGATAAATCAATCGCCAAAGGCGCTCCCGTCAACTCGTACTCCAGCTCGCTGAGAGGCGCAAGCTGGAGTCGATGGGGAGCCCACTGCCATCCACGAGGACAGCAGGTAAGTCGGCCTAAGATGTGCTGACTTCAGCTACATTATCCTTGTAGCTGAAGTTGCATATCTTAGGTCAACCCCTCCCCCTAGGGTAGACCAGGCCTTAGATGATCCAATTTACTCACAGGCCATAGGATGCTCTGTTTAGAATGGTGTGTAGTTAAAATACCCATATTACCTGTTAATGTCAAGAAGAAGTTGGTCAGATAAGGATCAATCCCGCAGGGTGCTGTGTGCCTTCAATGCTCACTGACTTTTAACAAAGTCGCTTTGTAGGACTGAATCAACGAGAGGGTGGTGGATTTTTTAAAATATGTGACTGATTCTGATGCTCATTAAAATGAGGGACTAATTGCACTGGTTCGACTTGAGTCAGGTATTGCTTGAGCAGGTGTTGTGCACTCTTCCCCGGATAGCTCAGCCAATGCACCTGCAACAGGCTGACTATTTCAATCTTGGGTCTCTTAGGCTTGATTGTGTAAGAAGGATCACTAAGCAGGTGCTCAGCATCTCATAGGACAGAAAGCTGTGAGCGGCAGGTCTCTTCAAGAGCAACTGCTAATCATGCCATACTATATTGTGCTATGTCGAAACCATTTTTATTCATCACTTCAAATGTGACTTGGACTTAAGCTTCCATAAATGAAAGGCTGTGACATAAAATAGCTGCAGTGAATTGTTTTTCAAAAGACCTATTAATACCGATAAAGTGCTTCTTTTGTTTACAGAGTGCCGACTGGAATAAGTCTCCACCAATGAAACTTTCATTGGAAGTTCGGCACCTAACTGCTGTTTGTGCCTTTGAAAATCTACACCTAAACTTTTCTTCCATTTCTAACTCTTATTTCCTACTGAAAGGATGGATGTTGGGGAACTCCCCAGAACTGCAGCTCTCAGGCCAGCCAGCGAAAGAGGAAAAACATTTATTTTATTTTTACATTTACTTGCCTGGTTATATACATTATTGGAGACTTATTCTTTAATTTATTGTAATGAAAAATAACAAGCACTGCATAACAGAGCTCATTGCTGTGTAGCACACAGTGACTTTTTCCGATCACTTTATCAAATGGAGCCCTTTCTTTAAGCTGTGAGCTAAACATCGCATGAAGTTCTGAGAACAAATTGTGCTGTTTTGGGACATTAACTTCACATTAATTTGGCTAATCACTTCTACTTGATAGACGTTGTTTGAAAAATGGAGTGCTTCACCTCCAGCAAAACCTGTACTAATAGTCACCTGGTAACAGCACTCATCTGTCCCAGTGGACAGGAAAATCTAAGAGCATCCAAACATGGAGATATGGATCTAACTGGAAGTGTAAGGAGGCTGCTCTTTGCTGGGTGGGTCTGTGTAACAAAAATGGGGGTGGGGAAAATAGAACATAAACTCTTCAGTTATGGGCTGCCTGGACATTAGTTACTGGCTTCATCTCATTTCACAGACAAAAGCATGTGCAATATTGCCAACTCTCACCATTTTATTACAATATGAGTGCTTTTCTTAAAGCCCCACCTCTTGGAGTCGAGTGATTTTCATGAGCCTCTCAATTTTTTTGTAAAGCAAGTTTCTGGACCTTGTTTGTGGAAATGTGAAAATGTGAATGCTCAAGGCTCAAAAACCAGAAGGCAACTAAAGAATCACTTGTAAGATCTCATGATTTTAGAAGATGATTCACAATGTATGAATGCATGGGGTTGGCAATATGGCATGTGACCTCCACCTGAGAATGTTGCTGGGAAAGAGTATTAATAGCTGTAAAAGTTCTGATAGCTGTGGGGCTGGACACATGAGCAGCTCAACTTCCAATAGGAGCTCCATTAATGGCCAGTTAGGCAGAAGAGGGAATCAGGAGCGGCAAGGGGAACAGAATATATATACAGAAGTGATGAGCAACGTTTGAATACAGTATGACACTTTGCATGCTCACTTGTAGATGTAGCATGATGCCTGGAACTGGGAAGAGGTTCAGGTTTCAGGAAAGTCCTAGACAGGAGTTCAGGAATGCAATCCAGGACCAGCCTGCTGCTAGACCAATAACATCCAACCTTTCCAGCTTGAAGTCAGAATGAACTATTGCAGTCAGTCCTTTGGAACAGATTCTCTGCTTTGCTCTGCCCCATTGGCATCCTTCAGTCAGTGTAAGGGGAGGAGGAAATGCCTGCAAATGATCAGGAAGCACAAACTACAGCAGAGCAAGTCTCTGGGCAACCTAACAACTCTGGCCTCTAGTAGACTGCCTGACTGGCTAACCAGTTGCTTGGTTGGAAGAGTCAGTAAACTGGTTTTTCGGCCTAGCAGCAGCAGCAGTTCAACACCTGCTCAAAGTATTCACCTATGGCTAAAATAGCACCTTCCTTATTTGCAGCCTGGCTCCTGCCTTGCCTGACTCCTGATGACCCAGGACTGAGCCTTGGTTCAGATTCCTGACTTCTGACTTCAGCTCTGAACCTTGACTTTGACTTCTTGCTTCTGACTCTGTCTCTGAGCCTTGTTGCTAACCAGCAGGACCAACTCCAGTTCTAACCATTAGGCATGGCCACCTATGTCTCAGGAAAATTATCTGCTGGGGATTCTCCCTATGTGGCAGTCTCCAGTGATTGGAGAGCCAGTATATTCAGCTCCTAAACTTCTCTCTCTGAAGTCCCTGGTGCAGAGGATATACCAAGTGGGGGAGATTCAGTAGCAGGTGTGTGCTGGACTATAGTTATCCCAAGCTGATACATGGACTCTTGAGGACTATGAGTATCTTGCACAAATTAGAGCAGCCTCAAAGCTACTTCTGATCTGTATGGGGGAAGAGAATCAGGGAGCTGTAATTGGCTTTTGACTCTTAGCTTTCTTCTCTTTTTCCTTTCTCCTAGGCTGCCCCTGACAAGGGCAAGGGCAAGGGCGCTCCTCTAGGCCCAAATAGGACCATTCATACTCCTATAACTTCTTGCCGTAGGGTTACCACAGTTTGGCAAGGAAGTAGGGAATGGCACAACAGTCACAGCTCCTTTCTCCTGGAGATGCAGCGGGTGGCCAGCCAGAGGACCTGCAGAGCAGCGATAGCAGGGAAGGGAGAGCACTTGCTCAATGGCTTCTCAGCTCATTCCAGAGCTGCAGCCGCTGTTGCAAAACTCTTTCCCATGGGTCGCCCAGACACTGCCAACACCCTTTTACCCTGTTTCCCCGAAAGTAAGACATCCCCCAAAAATAAGACGTACTTCAAGTTTTGCCTCTCGCTGTAATATAATGTAATGTAATTTTGGGAGCAAAAATTAATATAAGACACTGTCTTATTTTCGGGGAAACACGGTATCAATCTCCTAGCGCCAGCCAGTATACCCGCTGCATTCCACTCCTGCCCCATCACAGCCCAGTCCTGCGGACTCCTGCAGAACGAAGAGGCAAAGCAGAGTGCGCAGTACACAAACCGTTGAAAGATGGAGCCAAGTGCAGATGGAAGCAAAAGGATTGCTGGGATGCAAAGCAATGCATCACAGGGCATTGGAACAGGACCCAGGATGCCCTGCGACCCTCGCCGCCTTCCCACAAATCTTAATGGGAGAACAGGAAGAGATGCTCTGTGGGATAACTGCCCAGAGTGCACCACTCTGAATACCGCTGCAAGTGCCACAAGTGTGAACACGCTATTATTCATGCAGCTGATAGTATGAATACACAACAGTGGTTTCCCTCCAGTACCCTGAAGCTCTGTAACTCTGCCAGTGAAGACATATCTTTAGGATGCAGTTGCTTTTTTATATAAATGTTGTGAGATCTAAGTACTGTTGTTAAGCTGAAGTATTTCCCTTTGTATCTGGGTGGATTGTAATTCTACAGGGCTTGTCAGCAAAGGTGGATCCTATGACCTTGGCTACACTGGGGGCGGGGGGGCGGTCGTCGACCTAAGATACTCAACTTCAGCTACGCAAGTAGCATAGCTGAAGTTGGCATATCTTAGAGCAATTTACCTGGCCGTCCACACAGCAGCGAGTCGACCGCTACTGCTCCCCTGTCAACTCTGCTTCCACCTCTTGCGGCGGTGGAGTTCCGGAGTCAATGGGGAGCGCATTCAGGGATCGATCACTGCCCACCGATCCGGCAGGTAGTGAAGACGTACCCTGTGACTGAAGTGGTGTTAACAGACCACTTCAACTTGAATGGTCCCTTGAAATACATGTTAACTGCTTATGCTAAACAATCTATTCCACCTTGCATTTAGCTGTGACTAAGTACATTTTCCAGACTTGAAGAAGAGCTCTTTGTAAGTTCAAAAACTTGTCTCTCTCACAGACAGAAGTTGATCCAGTAAAAGATATTCCCTTGCCCACCTTGTCCCACATACATATAGGCAATCACAAAACAGCTGTTGTTTATAATACATTCATAAATTGTACAGAAATATTCCCATATTGTTACAAGAGCGTCCGACAGGACTTCAGAAAATGGCAGCGAGGGACACGGGATAACAATTAATGAATTATTTTGTTATTTACTTAACATTGGCAGTGTCAAGTAACTAGATGAGTAAGTAGCAAGGTTGGTAGCAAGCTGCAGACAGAAGCCCAAAAATCAAATCCTGCTTCCCTTACTCTTACAGGAATTCCCTCTAATGTCAATGGGAAACTCACACATGAGTAAACTGAGCAGGATTGGGCCTCAGACTATCCATTCAGTATCTCTGGACATGCTAAATTGTTGTTAGCACTACAAAGTATCTCAGGTTCCCAAAATCTAAGTACATAACTTGTGAATGATACTGTCTGTTTGTGGCTGATAGGAAAGGGTGATACATTGCTAATGCTTTTTTGCAAATGTTAGCGTAAATATCTCTCAAAACTCTATTGTTTCCATTGGCATTCATGTAGCATAGTCTTCAACCACTTCAATCTCTTCCTAAACTAGAGATTTTACTATTTTTCACATCATATGAATTTTTATTACATCCTAATAGTAAAAGCCATTATTAGGGTCAATCCAAATCCACAGTGTTTTTGCAATTTTAGGATTTTCTCCACAGATTTGGCTTTACTCTCCAGAATTTAAGCTTTCATTTACAGAAGTGAACTTCCTCTTGCCCTTCAGGTTGCAAAGACAGGGTTGGAAAAGTTTCAATACGGTATCTCTGCACTTGGTTGTTTGGTGCTGAACAGAGCAGGATCAAATTAAAATTCAGAATCCAAGCTACATTTATAAAGTGAGCTCTAATAAAAAGTGCTTGTAAGACAATGTTTGGCTGAAGGTAGGGAAAAACATCCTAACAATTATAAATTAAACAGTTTAAATGTTTTTCTGACTCTTCAAACTAATTCGTAGGATTTATTTTAGTACTATGGACAAATTAATTTGGAAGGGATTCCAAGGGAAGAGATTCATATCTGATTGGCAACATATATTTTAATTTATATATATAACAGTATATTATGCTGTTAATCTCAGGTATCTCTTGAGTACAGCTGTTTAAATGATCCCAAATCATAATATTGTAACGAGTCTGTGGCCCCTTTGGATTTCACAGTTACCATGCTGATGTACTTGGAAGACAAGTGAGTTGCATGAGGTCCTTATAGTTAAAGTGGATTTGAACAATATTGTGGTGTCAATGGTAACATTTAGGTCTTACAGCCACATTGTCTACAGTGCTAGTTTTTTACAAGGGGCATTTTAGAGTCTCTCTGGTATTCTTAAAAACTGACCCTTGCAGAGAGTGTGTTGGTATACAGATGGCTGTCTCTTCTCCCTCCCCCACTGATCATTGTGGGCGTGGAGGGGAGTAACTTCACTTCTCCCTTGCTGAGCTCCTTTTCAGAGCTGCGAGGCAGGAAAATGATTTTGTACCGTGCAGCCTCTTTAAGGATCACCCTGACTGTCAACTAGTAAGGAACTGTCCTCTCCCGCATTACTCCATGTGTACAGCACAATGTTGTATGGGAAATACTTGTATTGGATGTATCAAACTAAACAACGGGAAATGCCTGTAAGATTCAAGCCACATATGGTGATTGGATGGGGGCAGTAGTTAGGTTGGGAAAGGAGATGGGCAACAGCTCCAGGTGATAGGGGCAGCCATATTGAGGGCGAAGCATCCCCTACCGTCTATAAAGTAGCCTGACAGAAGCCCCCATCCACTGATTCCAATGATCGCTGTTGACTTCAGTTTTTCTGTCAGAAATGTGTGTGTACAGGAGTAAGAGTGATTATTTGTTTAGGTGACACTTTTAAATTATATAAATAAAGATTGCGCTTGGATTCATGTATGTCTTAGTGACTCCAGCCCAGGCTATTGCTCTTCCTAGGTATTTGTTACTATTTTTTGTCTTGACTGGTGAAAGTTTTAAAAATTTGAAAAAAGTTAAAACAAATTTCAAATAACTAAGGAAATCAAAATCTGGTCATGAATGTGCAGGAAAAAAAGACTAATGTCATTGGACATATTAGCTGGCGTGAAACTATTTGCTAAGGTCTCTCTAAAATTCTCATGAACTTCAACTGGAGTTTGGGTCTACAATGAATGCAATACTGGGCAGTCAAATTTGTATTTGAAGTAGCATCTAAGGACTCTACATGGAGCTCAGGGTCCGATTATATTAGGCACTGTACACACGAATAACACAGAGACAGTTGCTGTCCCAGCGAGCTGGCAATCTAGAAACTAGACAGTACACAGCAGATGAATAAACAAACGAAAGGAGGAGAAGATAAGCAATAGCAGAGACGGGTGTGTTGTATAAATCGGTAGTCACATCGCTATTCACAGTTGGCTGCCAGTCTTACCAATGCCACATGGTAGTGACTCAGATCAGAGAAGTTGGGTGAACTTTAGGTGTTTTATTATTTCCTCTATTTATCAATGATGTAGCATGGCATATACCGTACATGACTGTCTCATGCTGTGGGGCTTCAATTGGCCAAGAGGTGACAAAAAGCCTTCAGCCATGCAAAGTACAGAAATACAGAGATTTTCATTAGCAGTAAAGTGCTAATTATCCATTTTGAGTCTAGATGAAAGCTGATTTATTACCAGTTGAATTTTTTGATGTTACACTACATAGGTCAAAACCTGAACATGTATCAGACTTGAAGTACTTGGGTACTTGGATAAATCATTTACATTTTTAATATTCATGGAGAAATGTTAGCTCCTAATACATATATGAACTGGAGAAATTTGTCTTATAGAAAAAAACCATGGTAGCATTTAATTTGCCTTTCATTGATAAAGTGATGTGAATTGTGCTAATAGTGCACAAGTATGATTTAGAAAACTGGATGCTCCTTTCTATTTCTCCTTTGTATTACTGTATGACTCTAGGAGAGAGCATTGTGATAAATATATTGAATTGTTTAGGTTGTCTCAATCCATTTAATGTTGATTTCATTTTTCCCTTTATTGAACAAATTCCATTGAATTCTTCTATTCCGTTAAAGCTTACGTGAACTAGTGATTCCAGTCAACCTTAGGCTATGTAGAGTAGCCCTTTGGACCAAACTGACCTAACTCACATTGTGTTACCTGGGATATCCTCCATTGCAGCATTACTGAAAACGTTGAATCATCTCATCCCAATGCAGCAGCCTGCTTCCTGAGTAGTCTGTGATGCTAGCGTTTCTGAAAGTGAAATTTTAACATGATTTTGGCAGCACTTCACTTGTGTGTCTCCAGATTTATACAGGTGTAACAGCACTCAGAGTCTGGGCCGCTCTTTGTATTACATTAAAGATAAATTGGACAAGATGTCCCCCAATCTGTACTTAACTCAACAAATCAAAAGTGAATTTAATCAAATTAAATCAGATGGCTGACTCATCCCTTTTGAAAAATCCTGAGAAAATGTAGCTGTTCCAGAAGCACTAATGTGATCTTAATAGAGGATGATATTGTGGACAAGGATCAAATAAAGTTAACAAAAAGAGAAATCTTCTACTGTCACTGGCTCAGCTTCATAGCTCCCATCCATCTAAATGGGAAATCTCAACTTAATTCATTGACTTTTATAGTATAAAATAACTTCAGTGTTAGAACACGATAAAGATGCGCAGTGAGTAGGTTTCAGACCCAATTTGTTTTGTTCACATTTTACAGTATTTGCTTCAAATTTCAGGCCAGAATAAAATATGTTCAGTGTTATAAATGGAGCTTGGTGAACTCCATAATCAACAGTTTACTTATTTTCTGATCACACAGTAATTTTTATCCATTCACTCAGTCCTGAAAATTATTTGGTGAACATATTTCATCCTATTCATATTATTTATGATTTGTATTGCAACCAAAGACACAAATCAGGATTGGGGTCCCATCATACAAGGCACTGTACACATATGTAGGAAGAAACAGTCCCTTGAAATCTATTTAATCAATCTAAGAGCATTTGTGAGATGTGTTCAAATACATAAGGATGCTCTAGTCAGGGCTGTGAGGGCTGGCAGGCTCCCTGCTAGAGTTGTGGAAGGTCTCCCTGGGCTTCAGTCTCCTGTGTTTCTTTTAGTGCAGGATTCATGTTAATTCTGCATCTCTTGAGTTCAGGATCAGGATTCCTCCACTGGTTTAGTCTGATGGATTTGTTTACTGCTAACTTGTAAATTGAGGTAAACCCACATTCCTTTGTGCAGGACAGACCTGTTTATCACCTTTACCTAGCCTAGCCTCTCTGGTCTTAAACATGTTCTAGTAACATCATACAGAGGGACTTCATAACTTCACATATAACATTAACACATGAATTTTATAATAATTTTTATAATCAGCATGTCATTAGCTTTCAGATGATACCTTACACAATACTCTTTGTATAAATACAGTGACAGTAGAGTGTTGGGTGAAGGAAGTCAGTTGGGTCTGATGAGAGACAGTGTATCCTATGCCAGTGAGCATTAAGGCTCTTAGGGTCACAAAAGGGTGCAATTGTATTATCATAATGATCTCCATATTGAGAGTTGGGAAGCAATGGTACATATACCACAGTTTTTCACATATAATACAGCAAGGGTATTCTCTGAGTTTCTTGGCTTCCAGTTTTCTGTCATCCAACACTGCTTATGATGGTCACTGGGGCACTCAGTACTTGTGGATCCAGGTACATATGCAGTCCTAGTTTGTGAAAAGTGTGGAGAAATCCTCACAACAGCCTGTGTGTCACGGTTCATAGATTTGTATTTTCCAAAGCCAGGTTTGGGGTACAGGCGATAGGAACACTTCAAGACATTTCTCTACTAGTAGGTGCCCTTATTGGTCATTGGCCTACACAATGAACAAGACATGGCAATGAACAGGAAAAGAGGAAAGATATATACATAACAATGGTTCTATAAATACATAAGGAGCAAAAGAATGAGGAAGGAAAGTGTAGGGAAGTGTACTTAGTGGGGAAGGAGAGCTAATAATGGATGGCACCAAGACGGCCTATTTTGTTTAATGCCTGTTTTGCTTTGGTCTTCACTAAAAAAAAGTTGATTGTGACCAGATATATCATTAAGTTAGATATTAGGAAAAGCTTTCTAATTATAAGGATAGTGAAGCACTAGAATAGACTTGCAAGGGAGGTTATGGAATCCCTGTCACTGGAGATTTTAGGAACAGATTAGACAAACACCTGACCGGAATGGTCTAGGTTCACTTGGTCCTGCTTCAGGATGGGAAGGGGGGGGGGGGGCTGAACTAGGTGATCTCTCAAGGTCCCTTCCAGCCCTACACGTCTATAATTCTATTCATGTCACATGCAGAAGCCAATGGACAGTCCTAATATGGACACTGGGAACATACCTGGGCACCTGGCATTTTTTCTGCTGCAGATCATGACCAAGTGCTGCAAAGTAATAGAAGTCATTTTTGAGAAAAAAATTGACTTTGGAAACTAGGAAGTTTCTTTCTTCTCCACTTCTTCTACAAAACAAATTTTGTAATTTTTACTAAATGAACTTCAGCAATGGATGTAAAATTCACTCTCCACAAACACCCATATGAAAAAATAAAACATGCTTACACAAATGTGAGCAAAACCAAAAAGACTGCAAGCTCTTTGGGTCAGTGACCATCTTTTTTGTTTTATGTTTGTACAGCACCTAGCACAATGGCTCCTGGTCTGTAACTTTAGTTCCTAGGCACCACTGCAAAAGAAATAATAATGATAAAAAGCATGGGAACATGGCTGACTGTTGGCCCAGCCCTAATTATAAATCGGGGCACACAATAGTAGAAGACAAATGTTGTCTATTGCCTGTTTCACACTCACATCTCTGACTGCTTTGCCATAAGAACACAAGAACAGCCATACTGGATCAGACCGAAGAGTCCATCCAGCCCAGTATCATCTTTTGACAGTGTCCAGTGCCAGGTTCCCCAGAAGGAATGAACAGGTAATCATCAAGTGATCCATTCCCTGTCAATCATTCCCAGCTTCTGGCAAATGGAGGCTAGGGACTGGACCTATCCTCCATGAATGGACCTATCCTCCATGAATTTATCTAGTTCTTTTTTGAACCCTGTTAAAGTCTTGGCCTTCACACCATTCTCTGGCAAAGAGTTCCATGGGTTGACTGTGCGTTGGGTGAAGAAATACTTCCTTTTGTTTGTTTTAAGCCCATGGTAGAGCAATGACTATGCAGACAAAGAAAGAAGCAAGGATAAATTCAGCAATATCCCAGGGGTAGAAATAGACATGAGGAATGACCTATTGGATCTATTAAAGCCAGTGGCAAAACCTCCAGTGACTTAAAAAAAACCAAAAACAAAAGTGTTAAACAATAAAGGGAATGCTGACCAGGACATTAGGGCTGTACACTCTTTGGAGCAGGGACAACTTTTTGTTGTATTTTTTTACTGTGTTTAGACCAATGGGCCTGGGGTGGCGCTAGCTATTGCTACTGCAATAAAAGTAAATGATAATAATAGGGCTAGGCCCTTCAGAGGGCTGTAGGATCTTTAGCTTCCACACGGACAGCCACACGCCCCAAGCAGGGAGGAAGTTTAACTTCTGATCCAAAGAACGCATCTTTTAAATTACAACACTCCTCTCAACGCAGGGCACTGACAGTAGTGAGTATGAAGCCAGTCCCTTTTTAGGACTTGAACCCATGACTCTGATGATGGGATTTCTACCAAATGAATCACACTTTTACCCTTAAGAAAATTCTGACAGCCCTTTATCTACAGCGTCTAAAAAGCAAAAGTAAAATACTACAAGGAGTATGAAGACCTTTATAATGCAGTCATTAAGATCAACCTGAAATTACATTCACAAATATCATGACAACGTTGTGGATACTAAGTGCTAGCTAAAAACTGCACTCCTGACTAAGTGCTAGTATTAGACAAAGGTGCATTCTTGTCAAATACTGTTTGATCCAGTAATTGAAAAGGACCATTAAACATTTACTGGAAGTCATACTGGAAACACGTGTGTGGATGGTGGTGTGCTTGAACATCCCATCTTTGACAGTGCTACCCCTTTTAACTGGTAGCATGTTACTCAGTTCCAACCAAAAATGGATCATGTTGCTAGAAAGCTAGAGGATGGAGGACATAGGGTGCCTATGTGATATACCTTCATCTGTCTGTCTGAGGAACCTGATCGTCAAGTTGTAATGAAGCATTAGTGTTCACACTTGCAGCCCATCCATGAAATACATCTACAACTTTATTTCTCATGAATAATTGATACAACCAAAATGTGAATCAAGTCACCCTGGTTTGAATTATTTGTTTTCCTAGAGTCTTTTATTTTTATTATTTATTATTTAATGAGTGCTAACATTGCTCTTGGTACTGGATCAGCTCAGAGGAAAACAGTCCCTGCCTTCAAGATGCTCCTGGAGTAATCTAATAAACTCTTCCCACCTCTGAAGAGATCCAGGGTTCCCAGCAGTACCATGCATCAGACTCAGAGCCTCTCTAGAATCTTTTCCATAACAGCCTCCTGACAGTTTTCAAAACTGGTTCACCATTATAGAGCTGGCTTCCAGGATCTAGAGTGCCCCTTACCGCAGGCAGAGCAGCGCCAGGGTTTTGATCCATTAGAAGAAAAGACAGGTCATGAAAAAGGTATCAGTGCCAAAGGGATAGATGATTTCTGAACAGTCGGGGCCATATTGTACAAACCTCTCTGCAACACCCCTGACTTGAAGGGGGTTGCAAAGCATGCAAATCAGAATTTGGCAACACGGGTTTTAGATGTGCATTGCACAGATAAAACTCAGATGTTTGTGATCCATTATGCTGAAGGAACATATTTTACCCAAAATATTCTTTACATGTATTTGCTGTTCTAAAACTTAATTTTATGTTCAGAATCAGAGAGGTAGCCGTGTTAGTCTGGAATAGCAGAGGTAACAAAGTCCTGTGGCACCTTAAAGACGAACTATAAAGTTTTGAAGCATAAGCTTTCGTGGGCTAATACCCACTTCGTCGGATGCAAGCAGTGGAAGTGTCCAGGAGCAGATATAAATAAGTAGGCAAGAACCAGGTAGGAGGTAACAAGGTTAGTCCAATCAGGCTGAACCAGCTTGTCAACTCAAATCAGGGAGGGTGGGGTATTCTTCTAGCAGCTGAATTGGAGGTGTGAACTCAGAGAGAGGAGAAGCTGTTTTTGTAATTAGCAAGCCATTCAAGATCCTTGTTCAATCCTAGATTGATTGTATCAAACTTGCAAATGAATTGCAGCTCTGCAGTTTCTCTTTGCAGTCTGGTCTTGAAGTTTTTTTGCTGCAGTATGGTGACTTTTAAATCTGTAATTGTGTGTCCAGGCAGATTGAAGTGTTCTCCTACAGGTTTTTGTATATTGCCATCCCTGATATCTGATTTGTGTCCATTTATCCTTTTTCGTAGGGACTGTCCAGTTTGGCCGATGTACATAGCAGAGGGACATTGCTGGCATATAATGGCATATATGACATTGGTAGATGTGCAGGTGAATGAACCAGTGATGGTATGGCTGATCTGGTTAGGTCCTGTGATGGTGTTGCTGGTGTAGATATGTGGGCAGAGTTGGCATCGAGGTTTGTTGCATGGATTGGTTCCTGAGTTGGAGTTATTGTGGTGCAGTGTGCTGTTGCTGGTGAGAATCTGTTTAAGGTTGGCAGGTTGTCTGTGTGCCAGGACTGGCCTTCCTCCCAAGACCTGTGAAAGTGAGGGATTATTGTCCAGGATGGGTTGTAGATAGCTGATGATGCGTTGCAGAGGTTTTAACTGAGGACTGTAGGTGATGGCCAGTGGTGTTCTGTTGTTTTCTTTCTTGGGCTTGTCTTGCAGCAGCAGGCTTCTGGGTACACGTCTGGCTCTGTTGATCTGTGTCCTTATTTCCTTGTGTGGGTATTGTAGTTTTGAGAAAGCTTGGTGAAGATCTCGTAGGTGTTGGTCTCTGTCTGAGGGGTTGGAGCAAATCCGATTGTACCTCAGTGCTTGGCTGTAGACAATGGATCATGTGGTATGTCCGGGATGGAAGCTGGTGGCATGAAGGTAGACATAGCTGTCGGTAGGTTTTCGGTATAGGGTGGTGTCGATGTGGCTGTCATTAATTTGCACTGTGGTGTCTAGGAAGTGGACTTCCTGTGTGGACTGGTCCAGACTGAGGTGGATGTTGGGGTGGAAGCTGTTGAAGTCACGGTGGAATTCTTCCAGAGTTTCTTTCCCATGGGTCCAGATGATGAAGATGTCATCAATGTAGCGTAGATAGAGAAGGGGTGTGAGTGGACGAGAGTTGAGGAAGCGTTGTTCCAGGTCAGCCATAAAGATGTTGGCATACTGTGGGGCCATGCGGGTGCCCATAGCAGTGTCACTGGTCTGAAGGTATATATTGTCACCAAATTTGAAATAGTTGTGTGTGAGGATAAAGTCACAGAGCTCAGCAACCACCTGTGCTGTGGCATCATCAGGGATACTATTCCGGACAGCTTCTATTCCATCTTTGTGAGGGATGTTTGTGTAGAGAGCCTCTACATCCATGGTGGCTAGGATGGTGTTTTCTGGAAGGTCACCAATGCATTGTAGTTTCCTCAGGAAGTCGGTGGTATCACGGAGATAGCTGGGAGTGCTGGTGGCATAGGGTCTGAGTAGAGAGTCTACATATCCAGACAGTCCTTCAGTGAGAGTGCCAATGCCCGTTGAAATTTTATGTTGAAATTCTAAAATCTCAGATCTTCCTGGATGCGGAACAACACTTTCCAACTTTGATGTTCTGAAGTGCCGAATTGCCTCTGTATAAGATGGAATCAATATTTTGAAAAAAATGTAAAGTGGAAATTAATGTTCTGATAATAGGTGAGCAGCTTTTACACAATTATTTCATAGCAATAGGCTTGATTTTGATGTAGCTTCATTAGCAGAATATAAATTATATATGTATATTTTTAAGATGTGTATATGTATATTACAGGATTTTTTTTATTTCATTGTGGAGCAAACCATTTGATGTGGCTCGGCAAAAAGCTCTAATACACATCAAAAAGCAATCAACAAACTCTGAGTACATCAAGCAGGATAATTTAGATGGTTTTTAATCATGATTATGAAAATATAATTAGGTGGTTTCATGTTGGTTGGTGAGCGTGTAGGGAAAAGTGATTCTCCAAACAGAAAAATATGGATAACATTATCCAGGAGAAAGAACCACACACGCACACATATCCAAACAAAACAACAAATTGCTGGCCTGCTTCTCTAGCAGATCAGCAGGTAACATGTTTAAATACAATGTCATTTCTTTTAAGATGCCAGAAGGATTTTTATTTAACAAACTGATTACACAGAAGTGGCTTTGGAAAAGTGCCCCCTTTTAATGTGCTATAAATCATTACACTGTGATTTAACAAGAAAAAACCCCTTCTTTCCAGAATTTAGGCCCTCTACACAAAGCAAAAGATGCACTTTGTATCTAACAAACAAGAAATATAGATGCACTGATAATATATATTCATAGACTTTAGGGGTAAGTTCTAATTTAGAAAATTTGGGCTTCATGTATGTATCTTGACTTCATGTATATACTTTACTTCAATGGAGCTATGGTAATTGATATCAGCTGAGGACCAACTTCCATTTGTTTAACATAATTGAGTTTTCTTAAATCTTCAGAATTTTTGTATGGGGCACCTGTTTTGCCTACTCTATACCATTCGTTAGTCTGTATACCTCAAATCACATCTATTCTTATCTGTCCTGTCTTAATCTTTTCAGTCCTTCTTTGTATAGAAGTCTTTCCATGCCACTACATGTTTTCATTGCTTTTCTCACAACCTCCTCTATTTGTATTATATCTTTGTTGATAGTAGGTGATCAGCACTGCATTGCAGTATGAGGTCCCTACCGTCCTACGTTCCTCTGATTCTACAATTATATTGAAGGATTCTTTTTCTATCCCATTTCTTATACACATCAACATTTTGTTTGACTGTCATTGCAGAGGTTTGGATTAATGCACAGTCCTTTTCCTGAGCTAATTTAGAGCCCAGCAACATGTTGAGTAGTTCAAAATTCTCTCCGGTGTGTATCACGTTCCATTTGTCAACACCGAAGTTTCTCTGACATGGCGCTGCCCATTCGCCCCTGTGAATCTCTCATAATCTTCTCTAGTCTTGATTAACCAAGATAATTTTGTGCCATCAGTTGCTAAATGCATTAAACACCAATTCTTTCTGATACAAAACTTTAGGGTACCCCCTCTATTTTTTTACCATATTGAAAACTGACTATTTATCCCTACTCAGTTTTCTGTCTCTTAGTTAGGTTTTAAGGCAGGAAAGGATTTTACCCCTCACTTTGCTCAGTAGTCTTGTCTCATCACATGTGGATCACTAGCAATCTGACCATTTATATATTGGCCTCTTCTCCCCACCTTGGAGCAGAGGATGGTGGAAATGCCTATCTTCCTGAGTATACAAGGAAACCATTACTTTAGGATTCCTTTTGTGTACTTTCTTCACTTCTTTGGGGATTTGGGGGAAAAAACTGTCTTGAAGCCTGTTGGAGTTGTATATTTTTGTACCAATAAAAAATTGTGGGCAGTTGAAAAAAAAAGGCATGGTCCTCTGAACTCACAGGGACAATGAGCCATTAGAGGCTTTTGGGAATGGGAGAGCACATAAAAAATAAAAAAATAAATGGAGATATACCAATCTCTTAGAACTGGAAAGACCTTGAAGGTCATCAAGTCCAGTCCCCTGCCTACACTAGCAGGATCGAGTACTGTCCTCTGACAGATTTTTTGCCCCCTAAATGGCCCCCTCAAGGATTGAACTCACAACCCTGGGTTTAGCAGGCCAATGCTCAAACCACTGAGCTATCCCTCCCCCCCACATGCTCAAACCACTGAGCTATCCCTCCCCCCCACATAGATTAAGCAACTTGAAGAAGCCAGTTTTTCTAATGTTTGGAATAAATATAATATTGATTTAATATTGTTATGCTGGGATGGTGTCGATGGCAGCATTCAGTCATGGCCCTGGTAAAAATCTACCAGTGTACTAAGCACTCTTCATTCAGGGAGCAAGTAAATGCTCCTTGTTTAGTGATAGCTGAAGGCAGGGCAAGCAAGACAAGTCCTAAACAGAGGTTAAGCCATGTCACCTGAGGAGTTTCCTTGGAGACTGAATACAAATGCAGGGGCTGGTGCTTTGGACTGGTTGCATCTGTGTGAGTCTGTGTGTGTGAAAAGAACAAGAAAGCAAGCAGACAGTGTGAGAGGCACTGGTACCGGGCCCTGGGAGGAAGTCAACAGATAAAGCTTCTTCTGAGCAGAGTACTTGCTGACAAGCTATGGTAGCTGTGTTGGCTCCAAAATATCAGAGAGACAAGGTGGGTGAGGTAATATCTTTTATTGGTCCAACTTCTGTTGGCGAGAGAGAAGAAGACACTTTTGAGCTTACACAGAGCTCTTCTTCAGGTCTGTGAAGCTCTTCTTCAGGTCTGTGAAGAAGACCTAGTTTCCCAGGCCTGAGGAAGAGTTATGTGTAAGCTCGAAAGCTTGTCACTCTCACCAATGGAAGTCGGCCCAATAAAAGATATTACATCACCCACCTTGTCTCTCTATTTGCTGAAAAGGCATACTTGGATTTCCTGTTGTTTGTTTCTACTGTATTCAGGGAACTAGGGCTCTGTGTACATTCTTTATAAAAAAAACCAAACAGAATTGCATCAAAGAAATACCTGACTTCTATGTCAATTTCTTCTTCTAATGGAAAAAATCCAATAAGGCCCAAAATATTGTCTAACTGCTCAGGCCAAGGGGCAGCACTATTAACTGAAGTCAGAATCTCTCTTGTGAAACTATGAAGCTGGTGCTGCTTTTAGCCAAGTGAAGAACAGAAGAGCTATTTCTTTCTAGACTCTTTTATATACATTGATGTCCTTCATGCTGTCACAGGGCAGTATTGCCTCCTTCACCAAAATCTGCTTTGATTCTGTTCCCGTTGAAGTCAAGGGGAGTTTTGCCATTGACTTCAATGGGAGCAGAAGCAGGTCCTAGAAAAACTATTCTTTTATAGTCCTTTCCAGATACTAAATAAAACTGTGCTGTTCAGTTTGGAGAAGTAATTTGGATGCCAGCAAGCCACCCCAGTTTGCCATGAAATTCAAAGAGGCCCAACAATGGGATGTTTACCAGGATACAATTAAAGTATCTTTTCTGTGGTGCAATGTGTAATTTACTTTCCAATAAAAATATAAACTTACCGTATGTGCAAACAATTTTAGCATTTCTGTTTTTATGCCATCTTACTTACAAGAAACTCCCAGCTGTTATAATTTGTCTCATCCTTCTCTCTCTTGTAGAACTAGCCTTTGTTCCTTTTTTCAGTGCCAGGGACTTGCTGAGTTCCACCTGATGTGATTTGTCCAGGCATTAATAATGCATCTTCAAGATGCAAGATGCATGAATTCCTCTAGTAACAGATCTGCTGGCAGAGGGTTGTATTGTATTGTGCTGCTTTTCTGTAACAGGGAAAGGGACCAAAAAAAAAAAAAAAAGGTCATAAGGCTTGGGAGTGAGAGGTATCCATTATTATAGGAAGGTCACTGCATCCTTATGCTGAGGTCAGACTGAGGATAATGAATATTACAGTAGCCATTCCTCATAAAGAAATCCTCTTGCCAACCATACAACTAATCCCTGTAGAACGAGCTGAGATGTCCACAGAATGACAGTCATTTTAGGAAATCCAGAAACTCTGCTAGTCCTTTATCTTGTGGGTGGAAAGTCCATTGTTTGATCATTCATAGTGTGATGACATTAGAGACAAGTAACACATCATAAAACCAAATTAACTCTGCCTGGAAAGAATTCAAACTATCCATTGTCAGATGAGATTGTAAACGTCAGAGATTTGAAGACACTCTGACACACAATTCCTAGATATCAAAAAAGTGGCATTTATTTACTGTCCGTGTTGGTTGGGGGTTGGGGGAGTTCTTCCAGCAAAACAGTTGCACAAACAGTAGGTCATGGACTTCTAGTTATAGTGAAGATCTCTGACAGGATTAGTCAATACAAGTCAGACAATACAATGCTGCTCTCCATACATTCTTCAGAGTGGGCCCACCTGCCCTCCTAGCCCCGTCCACCCTAAAAAAAGCTCATTTAATCAATAACATTTGCTTTCAGGGCAGCTCTCCTTTACTGCTGTTCCATCTCTGTCTGTGTTACCATAGCAACTGCTCTCAGAGAGCAGTGTGATACCCAGTTTATATAGTTCAGCCCTGTCACATGACTGACTACCTGCTTCTTCTTTAATCATCGCTTGAGGGAATAGTCAAGAAGTGGCTGCCTCCTACTTCCTGTTGCAGTCTACCAAACAGGAGTTTCCTTTTTAAAAAAATAGAAGAAGATTGAATCACTAATGTGCATGTGACAGGCTACAAAATGGACACCTTTCTGTAAAGAAATGTATATTGAAATCTGACAAATTCTAGCCCAGCCTGAGTTGTAAGGACATGAATGCAGACTACCTAGGGGTTTTGTTTCGAGCTAGAGATGGGCTCAATACCTGGATCCAAATTAGGGCTTTCCCAAAGTTCTGGGGTGTTTAGCCCAGAATTCCACTCTAATCCATTATAGATCTAAGTGGCAAGTGAAAAGTTCAAATCCAAATCTGGATTCAACCTTCCTCATAATTCAAAGCTGTTCAGATCCATAGGTTTGCATTGGTTTGGGCCCATTGCTATTTACAGAAGCAAATAAAACCTAACAGGACACAGAGAATTGAGGTCCTGCTTCCTCTATTAGTTCCTATACTCTCACATAACTCACTTTGCTTTTATCTGATCCTCCTCCCACTACTTTTAATGGGAACAGGACTAGGAAAAATGACTAGCACTGGAAACAGAGCCCAATCTGCATAGCAATACACAGATCAAGACATTAAATAGGAACTATCATTATTTTCCCTTACCTTTTAATATTTTTCACAGTTTAAAAGAGCAATAATTACCTCTGGCTTAGACATGGCTTTGCAGTTAATGACCAACTGGGTTATGGACCCAAGGCTTTGCCTCGGGCCCTCAACAACTTCTGCTTGTCATTAACTGCCAAGAACTTCTGCTCTTTGGTCATTATTGCTTAAACCAATTTCCAAAGCAAAACCTTAAAACTATTTTTTGTAGGCTGGACAGAAAAAAAGAGTGATAATATGTTGCTCTTATACAAACATAACATCTGTAGGCATATATAAATTACACCGACACATGCATACAAAACCACAGTAATGTTTTTAGACATTACTGTTTGGAGACATGATGCTACACTGGGTCATTAAGTAGAATACATATTTTTACAAGGATCTTGGTTGTCAGCAAGAGCATCACAAAATAGCTCAAAAATCAGTCACTTAATACTGATATATTCCCTTCATAACCAAATTTGACAAACAAATGTACAGTGATTGCCATTAAAGGTTGCTGATGACCATATAGTCCATGTAGAGCAATTCCAGACCCAGTTACATTTAGTAATAACCTTAGGTTGATACAATATTCAGCCATGTACATTTAGGATGGATAAATGTAAACATGTGAATTTTTATCTGTAGCTGTCTTTAGTCACACTTCCATGTGTTCAAAAGAATTCTAAAGCCTTAAAGAAAAAATAGATTCCGATTTATGTTTGGCTAGCTGAGCATCATTTTAAAACTAAAATTACAACACATTTTTAAAGGTTACCATTCCCCCCAGTTACCTCATGGTGGCATTTAAGAAGACCAGAAAAATTAATAAAATAAACGTATGCAGCAAAAAATGGTGGTATCTATGATAACAGTGAGTGTTACCTACAGTTGGCTGACTACTGCAGAAAATTCATCATGAAGACCAGTTCAGAAACATTCCACAAATTTACTATGCCTATTTTTTACTCCTTTTATTCACATTGTACTTTAATCAGCTCCCTTCTACATCAATGGGAATATTTCCATTGACTTCAACTAAATAAAGTTGGCCAGGCCCTGTATATAGACATTCATAGAAGAAACTTTTGTTCACAAGAACACTTCCAAAAAAGATAATGTGTTACAAATACTCCTGTGAATACGTCTTCACACAAGTAATGTTTGCAGAGGCCATCTTGAAATCTCGCTGTATGTTTGAAAGTTATCCACTCAGGGAGAAAAAAACATCAGAATATGACTCAAATGACCAATCACATAGTATGCATAGTGAATTACCAACAGCAAAAATGCAAAAGATTAGTTGCATAAGATGAAATATATTCACATTAACCATTCAAAGAAGAATATTAAATAGAAAATAAATTAATAAAAATTAAAGCCACAAACAGGAGAGTTAAATTCATTTGATCAGTTGTTTGCCACTAATAGTTTTCCTAGGTCTCATGGTAAGTGTGGGTAAATGTTGACTTTCTAATTATGACAGCTGTACTGATGGAAGTGTAGAGGAATCAAAATTAATTAGTGACTTTATTGAATTTGATGCAAACCTTTCACAGAATACCAACATAGGTTCAGGTCATGCCCCACTGTAGTAAAATCTATGCTGTAGTAAAAGCCATTTACTATACATAAAATACCTAGTTTATGAGGCTTGCAGGTAGGTGCTACTGCAATAAGTTCTCCACACACAGTTCTCAGTCAAGGAGATGGGAGGTTTGCCTCCATTTACAGGGGTTTCCTCCCCTAGAATCCCTGGATCTTGAGATGCACTGATGGGTAGGGAGATATGTGCACACATTACTTATTTACTGCACACTATCCAAATGCTACTCTGAAGAGAGGATTATTAATTTCAGGTGAACGAGCCCCTGGTGGCATGGCTGATGTGCTTACGTCCTATGATGGTGTCTCTTGAATAGATATGTGGACAGAGTTGGCACTGGGGTTTGTTGCAGGGTTTGGTTCCTGGGTTGGTGTTTTTGTTGTGTGGTCTGTAGTTTCTGGTGAGTATTTGCTTTAGGTTGGGGGAATGTTTGTAAGCAAGGACTGGCCTGTCTCCCAAGGTCTGAGAGAGGAGGCATTGTCCTTCAGGATAGGTTGTAGATTGTTGATGATGTGCTGGAGTGGTTTTAGTTGGCGGATGTAGGTGATGGCTCTGGCATTCTGTTGCTTTCTTTGTTGGGCCTGTCCTGTAGTAGGTGACTTCTGGGTACCCTTCTGACTCTGTCAATCCATTTCTTAACTTCATCAGGTGGATATTGTAGTTTTAAGAATGCTTGATAGAGATCCTGTAGGTGTTTGTCTCTGTCCGAGGGATTGGATCAGGGCTTATTCACCTGCACATCGACCAATGTAATATATACCATCATGTGTCAGCAATGCCCCTTTGCCATGTACATTGGCCAAACTGGACAGTCTCTATGCAAAAGTATAGATGGACACAAATCTGACATCAGGAATTAGAACATTCAAATACCAGTTGGAGAACACTTCAATCTCCCTGGTCACTCAATAACAGACCTAATGTGGCAATTCTTCAACAACAAAAATTCAAAACCAGACTCCACCGTAAAACTGTAGAACTGGAATTAATTTGCAAACTGGGCACCATCACATTAGGCCTGAATAAAGACTGTGAGTAGTTGGGTCGTTACAAAACCTATACTAATTTCCCCCTACTGTTACTCACACCTTCTTGTCAACTCTCTGAAATGGGCCATTCTCATTACCACTATAAAAGTTATTTTTCCTCCCTTGGTATCCTATTGTTAATTGAACTGTCTCGTTAGACTGACCTCACACTTGATAAGGCAACTCCCATCTTTTCATGGATTTATAGCTGCTCCTGTATTTTCTGTTCCATGCATCTAATGAAGTAGGTTCGAGCCCACAAAAACTAACGCATTTGTTAGTCTCTAAGGTGCCACAAGGACTCCTGGTTGTTTTTGCTAGATT
The DNA here is from genome assembly GCA_032164245.1 of Sternotherus odoratus. Lineage (NCBI taxonomy): Eukaryota > Metazoa > Chordata > Testudines > Kinosternidae > Sternotherus > Sternotherus odoratus. The sequence goes on along the minus strand of JAVMKO010000002.1, from coordinate 67,220,724 downwards.
ATACTGTTTTTTGGAGTACTGTACTTAGTTTTATGCAGAACTTTATATATCCAAACACATCTTCTATTGACTTCAATTACAAGTACTCAGCATTTTGGAGATGAGACATCCCTCTCCCCCCCAGGGATTCAAATCATGCACCCAGAAAATGAGGAACATGCAATTAGCGATCAGCTGTGAAAAGTTTAGTTTAAGTAATCTGCCCAGCATCACACAGAACTGTGTTGCTGACAGTGGGATACAATCCAGTTCTCCAGGGCTCATTCAGCTGTCTTCTTACAAATCCCTGCTTTGTTCAGCACATACCTTCCAACTTCTAAAGCAAATGAGACAGGGGTCCTACAGACAACAGCCTCCTTCACTGAACAAACCTGATTCATCCTCTGATTCTACGGGGTGGGGAAATAGTATGCGATCATATAATTAAAGATTGTATCATAGTGCCTGGGGGGATGAATTAAGGCTGCACAGGTAACCTTAATTCTGTCATTTTCTAACTTTGAATGTTTAACTTCGCAACCTTAATAAGGTTCTTTTGACATAGGGTTTTTAAATACATAAATATAGTAATTACAAATCGTATGGAACAATAACAATTCCCTGTGCATTGATAGGAGAATTCCCACTTGCTTTTTTTATGTATCACTGTACTGTCATCATAGGGTCTTCAGACCTGTATTACTGCATGTTTGGACATAAAGGTAGTTCCATTTATTGTTGCAGTCAGTTGTATCTTCCACTAAGGTGCTCATTCGATGTATCCCATCTGGAAGTGGTGGATGAAAGGGAAAAAAAATCAGTAGAACTGATCTGAAATTTTCCAATGGAACATTCTTCGGCCAGAAAATGGATATTTGTTAAAAGTGCACCATTTTGTGAAAATGTGTCCATTTTGATGACATTTTGTTTTAAAATAAATGAAAAAAGCCTTCTGATCGTCTCAAAATGGAACATTTTGATTTTCCATTTCAAAAGGACTTTTTGTTTCAATTTTTTAAATGTATATCTTATAATAAATCAAAATTGGAATAAAACATTTAGATTTTTATCAAAAATAAATGTTGCAAATGATTCAAAATAATAAAATAACAATAATTTTAAAGAGACATAATTGTTTTATGGGAAACTGAACATTTGAAATTTATGGGAATTTTGGTTTGGTTTGTTCCATTTTGAAATGGAAAAATAATGAGATGGCAGATTTTTCCTGGAAAATGAAGAAATCTCGCTTCCCCCCAGCTCTGTTCAGTAATGCTGGCTTGCAGTCACAGTGAACCCTACACAGCAAAGATCCTGTTCCCAGCCCCAAAAACACCTGACTGCTCTCACAGTAGCTAACACCAAGCACCTGACAGGTCCACTGATAGATCAGTTTTCTGAACCTGTAGTTCTGCTTCAGCCTCTTTATTCCCATGCATTGCTGATCTGATACTGCACCAGAGAGCTCTTCCTGGCACTCTGTATTTTGCCCTTGTGCCGTCCATCTTGTGTATATCCCAACAGGCTTTGTGCTCATGGCACATAGAAGGGGTGTACTGGTATGTGTATTTCGAGGGCCAGGACCCAGGTGGGGAAGGATTTGGAAGGGACCCACATGACTTACATCACTGAGACCTGGCAAATCCTAAGGCCAGCTCTGAAGACCAGCCCAGAGTGCTTCAGAGCCTTACCAAAAGGAGCACTTCCCCAGTAGGTAAGCGTGCTCCCCTTTCAACAACTCTGCTCCTGGAGCAACAAACATAGTTATTGTCCTATTCACAGGACCGGCACAAGGTATTTTGATGCCCTAGGCGCATGCCGCATTCAATTCAGCACCAATTCTGAGGACACTGTTCGGCGGACAACCCATAGACCTGCCGCCAAATTACCACTGAGGGGGGCAAAAAGCCCCCCTACAAATTCTGCTACCCTAGGCAATTGCCTATGTCACCTAATGGGTAGCACCGGCCCTGCCTATTCAGTGGGTCCCACAGGAGAATTTATGGATCCCCTTATGCCAGGATTAAGCCATTCATTTTGGGGAGAACAGTTAAACTTGCTTAAGTAAGGGGATCTATTTCCCTAAGCCCTAATGTGGGAGTGGTGTGGAGCTGCACAAGGATGAACTGCTGAGTGCATGGTGGAGTGCAGCTACACTTCACTGTCCCATAAGAGGGCACAGAGTGAGTTCCCCTTGCCAGCTCTGTTAGTCAGTGTAAGGGGTCTGCTAGCTCTGAGCTTAAGGTCCCTCTGCCCCTTTCCTTACATCTTCTCTTCCCTTGTGTACCTTTCCAGGAGTCAAAAACAATCTGGCCCACAATCAGGCACCTACAATTGGGACCCACTCTATCAGTGAAGTACAACCCCACCGACATCCAGGCATAAGACAGGGTAGACTTTAGCCCCTGGTTGTTACCGTACTGATACACACACAGGAATGATTGTGAGACCAAGTAATGATAAAATCAAAAACCTTTGGAGCCGGGCAGAGCACCTGATTACAACCGACTAGCATGAGTCCCAGTGGTAACAAGGCTGATGTATTCGGGCAAGGTGATACAGGTCACGATTGCTGTGGAAATAAGGGAAAGATAAGGATGGGAAAAGAAAAGAATGATGCTATCTTGCTGGCCAGGCCCAACAGGCAGATAAACGACACTAACCCAGCCTGGAGGGACACCGCTGCACCAGCTAGCCTCGAAGGAGCTGGTTCCCCCTTCATTGCAGAAGCAGCCCTGGGCCACTGAAGAGTGGCCTAGCCAGCTAGGAAGCAGCTGGTCTTGGCAGGCAAAAAAACCCAAATCCTTAGGCAGAAGCAAAACAAGAGTGGGGACTCGTTTTGAGAGCTATGTATTCAGAAAAGCTACCCTCACCCCACTCCCCCAGCCAAGTAATCTGCATATCCGGCGCCTGTTAGGCAAACAGTAAATGTTACACAATCTCCCATAACTTTTTCTGCAAACTTTTATAAATGTTAGCAGGCATGCTGTCTCATATAGATACAGGGCCCCCTATCTTTATACCGTGTTCCAGCCTTGCAAACTCCTACTGCTGTTTTTGCCTGGGGTGAGTCATTTCTTTTGACAGGTGAATTAAATAACATTCTTATTTTCATTCTCAACCATCACAGTAAATGTAGGCAAGGTGATTTTGTGCCTAGGCAGGTAAATTTTCATGGCAGTTATTTCAAGCCTGTTATATTGCATATAACTTGTTTATGTATTTTTCTCATTGTGTAGCCTGGTATACCACAATATTGGAACCTATGTAATTTTATGTAGTAATGTCATTTATATTATATAATACTAGACTAACTTTTGTGCAAATGAACTATGGTCACTGGCTGTACTTCTATATATCGGCTCAAGGACTAAGAGCAAAATCTGGCTGTAAATATATTACTTATGACCAGGGATCCTAGAAACCTGTTTGCCACAGAAAAACACAGAATTTGCATTCCTAAAGAGATTCTTTAGTTTTTACATTTTGTGAAGAAATAAAAACATATATTAACCATTAAGTAAATTTTACTGAAAGTACCAGTGTCACTCATTCAATGCATGCAACCTCCCCCTCTTGGCTGATTTTCAAATGTGCTTTAAATTTACACAGCTGAACATCCTCCACTAAACTGCTTCCGGTGTACAGAGGTTTGAATTTTAAGGCATCTCAAACTTCACTTCAGATTTAATTAAAATTATGAAAAGATGCTGAAAACTTTGGAAAAATACCCCTGAAAATGTGTCACTGAGTTTAGCAAGGACAAATTTCACATTGATTATAATGTGCTGTTCTGTACAGTATGCAACAAGGCCACAGATTATGCTCAAAGGCTGGCAATTGTAGAACACGTGGAAAGCACTAAACATAAACGGAATGAAAAGAAAGGAAAACACGAGGCTGAAACAGCAGGGCCATTGACAACAGTAAAGAAACAATACACTGTGACTGGATCATTAAAGGTTAAAGCATGCTAGAGAACCTTTAGTGTGCACCAGCAGGGTCTTCTACGCGATCCCAATTAAAGCACAATGCATTGGTGCACTTTAAAAATCACACTTCCATAGTGTGCATTGCTGCTCCATGTAGACAAGCCCTAAGTCACTTTTGGGACACTTTTGAAAATGTTAGCCTTACTTCTTGAATCAATGCTTATTGTAGGTGTGGTGCAATTCTATTCAGAAACAGTGCCCATCAACTGTAAAAGTCTTCCCTTTCTTAAGCATGTGCTTAAATTCTTTACTAAATCAGGGCCTAAGTCCCTTAACAACAATTTATGTCAATGGTTTCTCACAACTCCTTTTCACCTTCCTTGAGTGAATGGCATTTGTACCAAAAAAAGAAAATTAACAGCAGGCAAATGCCTATTTTTGCTAATGCTGAAACCAAGTATTAATATTTGCTTAATTCATATTTTCTTGAGCATCCCTGTGTAGACAAGGTCTGAGCTGTGGATCAAGAGATCATCAACTTTCCTCCAGTAATCTAGGGAAAGCATGAGAAAATTATGTGCTTTGCTGAAGCATTAAGCGAAAATCCTAGGAGCAACAGCAGTTTAATGTTTCAGTGGAATTATGTGAAGGCTTTAAGGTGTGATTTTTTAAATATTCTCTTCCAGAAGTTTTTTCCTCAGGAAAACTTTCCCATAAATTCACAAAATGTTCTGATGCTCAGTATAGTTTTACACCCTGAGAATTTATTATTCATGAAATAGGTCTTTTGAAGTCTGATTTCTCAGTATTGATTTTTATCTTTAAACAGTGAACATGAACACTGGCTCAAAGGTCCACTGACAATCACTCAGGAATAACTCCAAATGCTTATGTCTCGGCAAGGTCTCCTGTACACAGGGAACATTTTGTAAATATTAGTTACTAGAATCGTAACACTAATAGATGTGGTTAATAATTATCACAATGTGCCGAAACGGCACAGTTTGCTCCCTGATTACAATATTAAATTGCTATTGAGCTGTGATATTTGCTTCAGGCAATACTACTGAGAATCCTCCAAAGACTCCAGTTGGCCTCTCCGCAGAAAAATGGAAAATGTACAGCTGTACATAACACACAGGCAGGGCTAGGGTTTGCCAGAAAACAAACAAAACTCAGACAATAGAAGGAAAGTTATATCAGAGCTGAAGTGTCCTTTCACTTGGGAACTATCATCTCTCAGAACAAAAACACAGACAGACAGACAGACAGACACACACACACACACACACTGAATAACAGCTTACATGGCAGTCTATCACTGTGGACACACTAACTCAAGCTGTCAATGGAGGATACAGCACAGCAGGACCGGAATGCTTTGTTTTATTTTCTTTTGATTATGTCTCAAGAGTAGCTAAATCAGTTCAGAAAAATTCAGTGGTACTCCAGGACTTGTCCATACTGATCTATCAAGGGGTACTAACCAGTGACTCTTTTACCCATTGCCCAATTGGCTGAATAGCCTGGACACTCGCCAAGCCATGGAGTACAAACATTTTTGTTTAAATGTGAACAATCATAATTGTTAGCATCTTCCATCTTCTTAGCATTTTTTATCTTCAGAGTGTGCTGCAAACTAGAGATGGGTCTAAAACCCAACCCCCAAAACTGAACTTTGGATCTCAGCTCCTTCTCTTTATACATGGGCAGAACCAAACTGCCAATTCTGAAGACTCTCAGTCTCCAGATGTGTCAGAGTTTTCCCAAAATAAGGGATGTTCATATCTGAAGTTAAGATTTCAACCACTATAGTGAAACATCTGATATGTGCACCCTCTCTGAGCCAGGACCAGATCCTAGGCTTGGCCCTCTGATTTGGGTGTACATCCACTTGTATTATGCACTAATTAATGGCCCCTAATCATATGAGTATATATAATCCCCATTTTGCAGAAGGAGAACCTGGCAGAGCAGGGGATTTAGCCAAAGATATCAGAGCCTGGTCTTGAAGTCAAGAGTTGCTGTGTCCCTGCCCTTTGATCAGGCACTCTTCTCTGTAACATTACAAAGAAAGAAAGCAGGCAGGCTTTAGACTTTATGAAGCACATACAGGTGTTTGCACTTGCATAGTGCAGGTGCAGTGACATGTACCTGCATACACTGGGGCCAGCCTGAAATTATACCCCTAATGAGATCATGTTCAATTGTGCAACTTTTGCAATATCAAGGCATACTATGTATGTGCGTTCAGGGAGTTACTCAGGAAACAAGCATGTTGGGTTTTCTAATTGGGTCCCTTTGAGTACTTTACAAGACAGCCTGCCTAACAGTGCTATGCAAGATACATGGAGCAAGGGTTTCATGTTCATTTAAAAACCATATTGTATGCTGCAATGATACCAAAACTCCAACAAAAGTAAAGGAGATGGGAGGTATGCTTCTGCTAATTGTTTGTTTTCAAAGGTATATCACCAAGATACAGTATTTCATTTCAGTCATTCACAAGTTACTTCAAGTACCTCTTGGGAAAGATACCAGCTGAAAGTTGTCACTTGTATTATTTATGTATTTGCTGGTTTGAGGTCTGTATGTTTTAAATCTCAGTGATATTAAATTCCGCAGCCCACTGCTATCGGCTTCTAATACAGAACAAAGTGTCTCTATTACAATCTCAGATACACTATGATGAAAGGAAACCTTGTCTACAGACGGTGTTTCTAGAGCCTTCTGGAATCTAGATCATAAAAATTAGAAATAAACTACTGTGTCATCTAATCCATCATGTTGCTAGTGAAGGGTTGTTTGCTAGTGCACATTTTCCAGAGCTCGGTAGAGGTTAATTGAAGTGTCCGAAGCAAAATTACTTCCATGGACTCTTTTGGGTCATCAACCAAACTCAAGTTAAAGTGGCCAGCTGTAATGTTTACTACTGATGCTGTTCTGCCTAGGATCATTGGGATACTTTAAGAGGGGCTGTTGCCAGGGACTAAAGAACAATCTGAGAAAGCAGGTATGCTATTTAACAAGTAACAAGGGTCTCCGCTCTTTCTTCCAGTTTTTTCCTTTTACCACAGCTCACAGAAAGAAACATGAAGGACTGTTGTAGAAAACAAGATGTGAGGAACTGATTGTTATAGTGTCAGGTACCCTTAATTATGTATACTGTGCTGTTGGTACAGCGGCAGGTGGGTCAGGTTCCGAGTTATGCTGTAGGTGGTATTTTGCAGGAGTATGGTGATTCCTTGGTCAAGTATTTCAAACCTATTCTGTTTCTGTTTGTCTGCCTTCTGTTTTTGAATTGAAAAAACACTTACGGAAAAGATATTTTGGGAATAGGAAAATGTCATCTGGACCCGACATATCTGAACTTGATTTATTCTGGACCATACTATAATATTGTGCATCTCATCTCGCAGCCATTACTCAGGCAAAACTTAACTGAACTTTAATGGAAGTTTTGCCTGCATTAGAGATGCAGGATCATGCCCTTGTAACTGTCACATGGTATGATGACTAACTTTAATGTGGGCTCCTCTCAAGGCAAAGCTAAAAGCTATAACCTTTCTGGTTGGCCAAAATTAAGAGAAATACCCAGATTGAGGTCAATGTTAATCTGAGTTCTACATGACGGATTTTATTGTATAGATCATTTCCTCGTCCAGAGCACTTATTAGCCAAAATTCAGAAGAGAATTTCTCATCAGTGTAAAACAGAATGCCCATGTCCTACGGTTCACAAACATTCCGTTGCCACAGGAAGGCCTAGAATCATATTGACTATGACTTTCCTAACTACACCCTGTGAAGCTTTGCCATCAGGTCTGACAAGCCAGCAGCAGACTCGCTAGCTGTGAGTAACATCTTTTCTCACTGACTAAATATCTCATCTGCCTATATTTGTTTGGAGAGCTTGTCTCTTCCAAAAAGCCCTACATCCCTTCCACTAGTCACAATGTGAAAACTCTGCCATCAGGGCAACTGTTAAAAGCTATTTTCATGCTGGCCTCACATGTTAACTTATCACCAAACTAAACTCTTTGCTGAAAGACTGAAGCTTCTATTCACAGAGGGTGAAAATTGGTTCCACTGGGAAAGCTTCAAAGTCATTTCAGCCATTAAACTGTGGCTGTATGTATCATAAGTACAGGAGAGGTCGAGGCACTGCGTGTGGACCATGGGGACTTGGTAAAGAACTTCCCACTGAAACTGGCAGCGCTATTGTGTATTCTGTTTCAGTCAAGCTCTACAGCAAGAGCAAGTCAAGTTTGTACATGAGACTCATTACGCATCCTTTGTTTAACATACCAATTACTTTTCTGTGTTTACCATGTTTAGAACAACTTCATGTCAAAAAATGAATAATGCTAAAATAGAGAACTATGCTGATGTGTACTAAAGGGGAGGCACAGGACGCTAATCCAAGCAGAATGTGAAATAGAAATAGATGGTGAATTTGCAGTTGCTGGTATTACTTCAGGATGAAATTAATCTCCATTACAGAGGTCTCACATAAGGGTCTACCCATTCCTTAAAGCCCACTTAAACCTGTGATAAGTGCATCTTAAAGGGTACGTAGGGCCTTGGGTAAGTCCTCCTGCACTGGAATAGTTTCACCCACAAAGAACTGAGGAACCAGCACTGCCACTAATTCCCATTATGAAATTCACTTAAGCCAATGTTTTCCTCCACTGGTTCCCAATATCTGGGAAGGACAGAGAACTCTGGGTCTAGACTGCTTTCATGGCAAATAATTAAATGATGACATTTACCAAAAATCCTAAACTTTACATAATCTTGGGCAAGTCGAGAAATAAGCCCACTTGATGGCTTTAATAATGGGGATTATTAGAGCTACATACATTTCAAAATTAGTTTGAAAATTCAATTGTTATATAAGAAAACCTGCCCAGGTGATCAACTTCAATAGGCAGCCTCTGGCCTTTCTTGCAAATGCACTGATAACCAGCAATCCTCCTTCACTGCTACTCTGGTCTCAAAGAAAATGCTGTAGAACAGGTATCGGCAACCTTTTGCACACAGTCCATCAGGGAAATTCAATGGTGGGCCAGGACGGTTTGTTTACCTGCAGCGTCTGCAGGTTCGGCCAATCGCAGCTCCCACTGGCCGCGGTTCACTGTTCCAGACCTGCTGTAGAACTAATGGGGTTCAAAGAAGGCCAATGAGAATGATTAGGGAACTGGGAAACCGTTCACATGAAGAGGGATTTCAAAGATTAGGATTGTTTAGTAAGGAGATGAGTAAAAGAGGACAGGATATCGTATATAAAATAATGTATAACATAGAGAGCGTCGGTCATGAACTTCTGTTCTCCCTGTCTCATAGTACAGGAGCAAGATAACATTAACAGTTGGCAAAATCAAAACTGATAAAAAGAAATAGCTTTTTTACTTAGCATGTAATTAAACAGTGGAGTTTATGCATAAATTTATACATATGTGTATAAATTATTGTTATAGTTATGTCTATGTTTATAGGGATATCCAAAATATTCATAACAAATATAATGCATATATTATTCATGTAATAGGTAATCTCTAACTATTAGGGATTAGGATGAGATCTTCCTTGGGGAAGATTATATCATACCTGCTTACTATGGGGATTTTAGATATCCCTGTGAGGTTTCTGAGTACTGACTGCTATCAGAGACTAGATACTGGAGTAGATAGATGTCATGATTTTAAGGAAAGGAAGGAGTGAGCGCAGCAGAATCAGGATACTGGACTTTAAAAACAAACTCAGAGATCTGGTAGGTAGGAAGAAAATCTAATGGATAACAGAGTCCGGGGAGCTGGCAGTTTTCAAAGAGACAGTATTTAAGGCACAACTGCAAACCATCCCAATGTAAAGGAAAGTTACAAAGAACAGTAAGAGGTCAATATGACTGCGTCAGCAGCTCTTTAATGACCTGAAAATAAAAAAATTTAAAAAGTGGAAATATGCACAGAATGGCACAAGCTTATAGGAATAAAATCATAAAGACTAGGACACAAAATAAATTAAATGTAGCAAGGGACAAAAAAGGCATTAAGAAAAGGTTCTATAAATATATTAAGAGCTAGAGGAAGACAAAGGAAAGTGTAGGTTTACTACTTAGCAGGGAAGGAGAGCTAATAACAGACAACACAAGAAGGCTGAGACATTTATCGTCTATTTTGCTTTCGTCTTCACCAAAAAGATTAATGGTGACAAGAGGTTTGACACAATTAAATATTAACAAAAAGGGGGAAGGAGCAGGGGTCTGAATAGGGAAAGACAAGGGTAAAGAATATTTAGATAAGTTAGATGTAATTAAGTCAGCAGGGGCTGATGAAATCCATCCTAAGGTACATAAGGAACTAGCTGAGGCAATCTTGGAACCATTAGCAATTATCTTTTAGAACTCATGGATGTGGGGTAAGGTCCTAGAGGAATGGAGAAGGGCAAACATGGGGTCTATATTTAAAAAGAGGGGGGGAGGATCTAGGGAATTATAGACTAGTCAGCCTAACTTCAAAATCTGGAAAGATATTGGAATAAATTATTAAGCAATCAATATGTGAGCACTGAGAGGATAATAGGGTGTGAAGTAATAGCCAACATGGATTTGTCAAGAACAAATCATGAAAAAATAGATCTAGTTTCCTTCTTTGATAGGATTACTAGCTTAATGGATGGGGGAGAGCTGCAGACTGACTATATCTTGATTTTAGGAAGGTTTTTGACACAGTCCCTCATGACATTCTCATAAGCAAACTAGGAAAATGTGTTCTAGATTAAATTACTATAAAATGAGTACATAGCTGGTTGAAAGATTGTTCTTAACGAGGTATCAACTGTTCTCTGTTAAACTGGGAGGTTGTATCTAGTGGGGTCCCACCAGGGTCTGTCTCGGGTCTGGAATTATTCAACATTTTGATTAGTGATTTGAATAATCAAGTGGAGAGTAGGCATATAAAATTTGAGGATGGTACCAAGCTGGGAGGGGTTGCAAGCACTTTGGAAGACAGGATTAGAATTCAAAGCAATGGTGACAATTGAAGAATTAGCCTGAAATTACAAAAGGAAATTCTGTAAAGACAAATAAAAACAATTCTGATGATGATGATGCAGATGATGATGATGATAATGATGCAGAAAGAGGAACAGAATGCAGCTTGCTCTTTCCTAACTGTGTTTGCTCTGCCGGGCTAAGAGAAGTAAAAAATTGCAAAATCCTTTTCTGTCACTAATGTGAACAGTTATGGCTCTGAACACGCACATCAGATCCACTGTGTAAGAGGGTGCCATTTTCCACAGTCACTTTTCTGAGTAGAATCACACTTTAATGGGCTCCTTTAAAATATTTTAAGCAAGATCAACTATTGTCCCTCTAACAGAAAGGTCAAAAATACACAGTGCTAAATCTTAAATTAAACTATTTTATTCCACTTGCTTTAGGTGGTGGGCTATTTGCAGCTCACTGAGCTAGTGAAAGAAAATGGAAGAGCATGAATGTTCCAGTTTGAGATCCAACCCAAAAGTTCTTTCTTGTTGCACAGTATATAACAGGTGGTGGTTCTTATCAACCAGGGACGCAAGATTACTACTAGTGCAGTAATCCTGCAATTGGGCCGCAATAGAATGAGAACAAGTCTCATCCTCAGATCCCCGGCATAGTGGTGCACAGGGTGATGCCTAATCCACAGTTAGTCACTGACGTAGCCATACGACTTGAACATCTGTTTGGTTTTTCATTTAGAATAGAATACACTTATTTTTCTATAGCACATCTCACACTCAAGGCATTGCATTCTAAAGTAATGACATATACTGGTTGTGCTGGTAATAACTATGTATAGGTGAACGAAGTAGGCCATATGTAGTGCTGTATAGAATAGCTTGCTCATCACCCTAGATGTTAGAACATATGTGTTGGCTCCTACTCTTCTTGGAAACTTGAAATCCTTAATGTCCTCCAGGGTAATGTCCTTTCAGAAGGGTCAACTTCTCAGAAGGGATTGTCCTCTCTGAGGCATGCACTGAAATCCCTTCACACCAGAATTTATAAGATGTAATCACTGATGTCTTGCTTTATTCTGAAAATTGATATTTTGGTAATCATTCTTAACAGGACAAAGTCATGCATAGCATAACTCCATTGCCCAATAATTTAAAGGTAGTATGTTGCCTGTACGTGGAGGAATCAGCTCCTTAGAGTTCCAGTAAATATTTTAAAGAAATATCAAAATTTGCCAATGGCTTAGTAAAGAATTTTATCGTGATTGGACAGAAAAGTATAAAACCATACAAGATTAGCAAAGGTAAGACTGCTTGGAATTTCATAAGAAAAGAAAATCTCTGATCTACATGACATTCATGGAGATCCTCATGCCAAAGCTTCTAAACTCAGTGTTAAAGAACATCCTCTCTAAAGAAAAAGGGCTATAATATGCTTTCTGAGGCCCATCAGAATTAGAACACAGGAAGTATATAATTTTCATTAAGTAGCCAACCTACTCAGCCTAATAAGAGGGCTTGAACCTGGGACCGCCCGCCCCCCCCCAGGAGGTGATATGTGTCTTCCTAATGCAATAGTCATACAACTGAAGGCCATCTATGGAATATAGATAGAATAATTACTATCTCCTTCACAAGGAAAAATGTTGGAATGAATTAATGGTGTTGCATCTCCTTGACAGACTCCTTGTCTGATGCTGCAATTATTTTTTGAACTAATTGCTGGATATAAGTCTTTGTGACTTTTTTGTGACAGATCATACTTGCTTATGGTTCACATGATGTATTTTCTGTGTTTCAGCATAGACACTGTATGCTATATTGAATTTGGAATTAGCAGAAGCAATAATAGAAGAAAAATATTTGGGCAGTATTGTTTGGAATAAGCTCCTATTTTGTATTGTATTATGCATAATATAGACACTCTGCATCAGACCACTGCACTGTCATCTACCAAGACAATGAAAACACTGGGCCCCTTTTCCATGAACCCACACCACATATTGCCAGAAGTAGCTCATATCTAACCTGAGGCCAATAGCTGCTGGGAAGTAATTAGTTGTAGTGCTGCTATAATCCCTTAGTAAATGTAAGTGTAACTCATATTTGTGCTGAAGGTGAAATGTTTGTGGTAACAAATGCCTTTTTCTGTGAATAAAAATGTATTTACTTTTAATCAATCAGGGACTCATTACCAGAGTTGTCTTCATCTCCCTAAGCCATGGCCTTTTGGGCATGATTTCAGCACTGCGCGAGTGTGTCTGTAGATTATTAAGAGACCATTACAAAATAACTCTAATGAGCTGAATCAACGAGAGAGCGAGTAGAATCTAGGAGGTAGCCTATTATCTTTAGGATTTTACCTTTAGCCCTGTACCTTTCGGCTTTTACCAGACCCATTAAATCCTCAAAACAAGAAGTATGAACAAAAGAGTAAGCCTTATTATTAAATTAATGGGTGCAGCAGACACATCTGTGTGTGCGTGTTACATGGGAGTGCACCCACCAAAGGAAGGGCAGTCCATGTGTGATATTCTGTGCTATGGCTCTAGGGGGTACATTACGGAAATCAACACCCCTGGAGTGAGGGGAATCAAATGGATTTAAGCCATCCTTAAATTTAAGCCTTCCCAATCCTGAGCTGCTCCAGGGTTGGCATAATTTACGCAGCTCCAAGGGCATAAGTAATGGCAGCATCCCCATGCTGTCCTGTGGGTCACAAGCACTGCCCAGAATCCCTTTTGCAGCGTGCAGGCTGCGGTCCTGTCCAAAACTGTCTCTCCTGCTCCCAGCTCCACCCCTTAATCCATGTCCTGTGAGGGGTCCTCAGGTAACCACTATCCTCTGTGGTGCCTGAACCAAGGGCCTCCTCTCCTGGCCAGCTATGGAGATTTTAGGCCCTTTTACGGTGCTCTACTCCTCTAAATAGCATAACATGCCAAAGTAGGGTTGAGGTTCTGACCCATAAAAATACTTATGGGCACTAAGCAAATGAAAAGTAAAGTGTACCACTAATTTCATTATTTTATTTTCCTTGTGTGCAGTGTGCCTCTCTTGAAACTATAGGCACATGAATGACTGAACACTGAAAACACAAGTTACAAATCTAGACTATTACAATAAATAGCTTGCCAACAGGAGGCACGGTAGTGATTATCTCTGGGAACTGAGGGTGAGTCTACACAGCGAAGAAAAACCTCTGGCTGGCCCATGCTAGCCGACTCGGGCTAGTGAGGCTTGGGCTGCAGGGCTGTTTCATTGCCATGTAGAGTTCCTGGCTCAGGCTGGGATCCGCTCTCTAGGACCCTTCAGGGTGGGAGGGTCCCCAAGCCCACAAGTCTGAGCCCTAGCCAGCCTAACACAGGCCGGCCGTGGGTTTTTCTTCGCTGTGTAGGCCACATACCCCAAGAGTATTCTATTTTCAGAGAGTGTTTGAGGAGAGAAAACAGTATTTGTGGAGGAAGAAATAAAGCTTGAATGTTGCACTGTCTTAGCTCCCTCTAAAGAAACTGGAATATGATGGAAAATAAACAAAAACAACCAAACAGCCAACAATAATCATGGCAGCATACCAGATTTCTGTTCCCAAGCAGAGGGCACGGAAGGAAATGTGTTTAGCAACTGGACATTCTTTAGATCACAATAAGAAAACTACAAAATTGCAAAGGGTCTGGAAAACAAAGTAAGAGTAGCCATACTGTAAGTTGTAATGGACAGTGGCTGCCACATGCTTCTAGAGCCTCTGGATATGCCTACAGAAGACCAGGAGGACCCATGTAAAATCCTAGAAGTGCTCCAAAAGCATTTTCAATCTATAAAAGATTATATATACAATAGGTCTCTCTTCACCAATTGTGATAAAAAATCTGGGGGAAACAATATCAGTATATTGTCAGACTGCACAAACTGGCTCCTTCGTGCAATTATTAAATCTTAAAACATGAACTAATCTGTGATAGATTCGCAACAGGAATGAAAGGTACAGGCACTTGAATGAGAATGCTCAGTGAGCCCACTTTAACTCTGTCAAGAGCTATCGACATGTGCAAAGCTCGTATTAAGTAAGTAAACAAGTTATAATATTCAGGTTTAGTTTTGCTATCTCAAATAAATGTGACAAAGGAGATGTTACAGCAAATCACTGCCTGATAGAGGGCGCTATAGTATGATTATGTTGTGGTACTTAAGAGTATTCTACTTTCAAGAAGTACTTGAGGACAGAGGAAAACACATGTGGAAGAAGAAATAAAACCTGAATGTTGCACTGTGCACTGTCCTCTCTCTCCCTCTCTCTCTCTCTCTCTCTCTCTCTCTCTCGGCTTGCACGTGAAACATAGACTGACGTGTCAACAAAAATATGAATACATTCCCAGCCCTCAAAAAGTAACACCAGCTCCCATGCCATCCTCAGAAAGTCTGGGTAAATATAAGCCTGCCAGCACACTATGAAGGCCAACAAATTCAGGAATTGTCATCCCACCAGAGGAATGGCGTTTCAAAGCCAGTGCCCTCCACTTAGACTGCCCTGTGAACAGTCCCCTGATATAGATGTGTCCGGACTGTGAGAACTGTTCTTAAATACCATAACATAACTTGAGTACCTAAACCAAGAAGACCTTTATAAGTCAAAATTAACCCTTCAAACTGCACTTGGAAATTGACACACAAGTTTGGATAAAATAAGAATTGACCTAATTTGTCACTCAGAACTCAAAATCACCCTTTATTGATGTCTCCACAAATATGGACAACTTTTTAAATTATTTTTAATTTTAACAATACTTTTCAAAAATGAATTCCCTGTGCAATTTTTATTACCTTCAGTTGTTACAAGAAAGATTAAAGATTACTATAACTCAGAGGGAAGTGAGAAATAGCGTGTATTTTTTTAGTACAGGTATTTTGTGCTTCCAACAGCACAGGGTATGTGATCAGTTTCACTGTTTCCTCCCTACTTACAGTTATTCACTTTCTCCCTAATTGTTTTTTGAGGTCTTTCCCACAGAAATAGGGAAGGATCATGGATTTTTAAAAATATGAAAATGTGACTGTAAAACCACAAACACTGGCAGCAGGATTCAGGAGAAGGTGCAATACCTGAAATTACTTTACATTCATTTTTTAACTTGATTAGATTTTATAATGATAATGATCATTGAGAAAATAGTAATCTGAATATTAAAAATAAACATTAAGCTCATTTTAGGAAAGCAGGAATGCAGAATCTAGCTAATCATCTCTCCCTGGTGGCTGTAATCTGTTATTCTATTATATAACAGTACAGCTTTTATAGACAAGTGAAATAGCAATATACGATATCTGCTTGCCGTGGAACAGGCATAGAATTTTGGTGAAAAGTACTTTTATGGACATTGAAATTTTAATTTTGAATGTGCGTAGTCAGCTTTTAATACAAAGCTACTGTTATAACAGTGTTGTGGACTCCATTATTATCTATTTTAAAGACCTTTTTTATAACATCAGCAATGCTGTATCATGCAAGTGTATTTGACTTACCACACTAGCTTTAGCAAAGGGCAAACCGAGACAAAAATGGTCTGCTTCCTTATTTCTTTTTACATGATAGAGTGCAGAGATGGAGATACATTTGTAGCAGTAATGAAGTCTGAGCATTACTGAACACTTTCCCTGGCATGTGTATGAGAAAACTTTCTATTGTTTCAATTAGATGAAATTAGGCATTCAGGTAACTTAATATTGATAGAGCTCGGTTCCTAAAATCCCAGAAATTTAAGACTGAAATAACCTAGGGAGTCATCTTGTCTAACCAGTACCAATGCAGACTTTTTCTCCGGTACTTTTTTAGTGTGCTTTTTTCAGCCTATTTTTAATGATTCAAGCAATGGGGCTTCCACCACTTTTCCTGGGAGACTATTCCACATTCTAATAGATCTTACTGTTACGAAAATTTTCCTGATATTCAGTCTAAATTTTCCTTTGCTCAATTTCATCCCATTACTCCTACATATGCCCCGTGGAGGCTGGTGAAAACTGAAAGTGAGTAGGCAAACCTGACACATTATGTGTGCTCAGAGCCAATTTACAGCAGTGGGGAAAGTGATGGAGTGAATTTACAGCATTCTGTAAGTGACAGAGAGGGTCTTAGGGCATGCACTTTCAGAAAATGTTTCTGATTCTTGATGAAAACCCCAAAGGATAGAAAAACATCCAAAGGCTCTAATGAGTTTAGATTTTTTACATCACTTCAGCCAAACAGAAGAACCCTCTGTAAACAGATAACAGCTATGGAACGTTGTTTATGATACTACTGCCAACAAAACCAAGGGGAAGCTTCCACTTATACAGGCATTGAATCAGATCCCTTCCTTGTGCATCAAACACAGCAAATTCTTTATTCTTACTTATTAGGCCAAATTAAAATCTAGGCTGTAGTAAGATTCCTTGGGTTGTTACCCACTACCATATAAAATATAATGAAACACATAGCTGGATGATGTGTCTATATTGTAAATGTTCTTAGGTCAATAAAATTATTTCTGCACACAATTTTTCATGATATTTTGTCAGTAATCTTTCTAACAAAATAAACTTGCTAAACCACTTTTCCCACAATCCCTCCTTTTCCTTTATTTCAGTGTCTGGTTTTTTTTTTACTATTTATTACTATAGAGTCTAGCAGTCCTAGTCACACACCAGGACTCCATTGTGTTGGCACTGCATGCACTTTCTGATTAGCTTTTATTTAAGCCTACATCAGGGTTCACAATCTTGGCATCATGTCTGAGTCCTCTCTTTTTTTTCCCACTCACATCCAAGGTCTCATCAAATCCTGTCACTTCTTCCTTTCAAACATCTCTAGAATCCATTCTTTCCTCTCTCTACTAGAGCTAAAACCCTGGTCCACACTTTAACTACTGCAACCTTATGTCTGTCCTGCTTACTTCCTGCCACTCCAGTCTACTCAAAATACTTTTTCTAAGTTTATCTTCCTGGCTATATCACTCTTCCTTTGGAATCACTTCTCTGGCTTCCTCTCACCTTCTAGGTGAAGTTTAAGCTTTTCATCCTCATAATGCCACCCCTTCCTTTCCTGCTCTCATCTCAACCTATTTATCTTCCCAAACCTCCTTCTTAAGCACCAGTTTGTATCCTTCTCCCATTCTCATATTCACATCATCTTCCATGCTGCCCTATTCTTGGATCCGAATCCTCCTATCTTGTGCACCAAAACCAATTCCTCTCTTCATTCAAATCCCTCCTCACGATGCACCATTTTTAGTCTAGTGTCTGATTTAGATTGTAAGGTCCTTAAGACATCAACCGTGTCTTTCTTTATATTGGTTATGGAAGATGACAGGCAGCCAGTGAAGTAATTCAAGGTGGGGCATGATATGATCACAGCAACAGGAAAGGAAGATGACTTCAGAAGCCTCTTGAATAGCAACCGAGTCTCCCTCAAATCTAACAAAAAGTTTAATAAAGCTAAAGAAGTCTATTCATCTCACACTATACAAGGTACTCTTCAAGAACAGGACCAGAATTATATCCAGATACCTAGATAGTGGTTGAAATTGCATGAACAACAAGGAAACACGAAAAATAGTCACTCATTGACAAATATAGCCAGGAAAACCAGAACGCATACATACTACAGGAGCTGGCTGCACCATTTGTTATCAACTATGAGTTTAGCACTTTGAGGAAGCATGGGCAGTGGGGATGGACAAAGTAGAGATGAGTTTGGGAGATGTTATAAAGGAAGAAGTGACTACTTATCAAAAGCCTCAGCATAAAGGGAGATGGACAAAAGACAATAGGAGACACTGACATTAGAGGCCAGGGAAGTGTGGCGAGCAGTATGTCAAGGGTAATGGAAGAAATTTGTAAAAGTGAAGGATTAGGAGAAAAGATTGGAAGTTCAGTTAGAATATATTGGGACAAATTCATATCTGGTGTAGTATCATTGACATCGGGGTCAATTTAGTCCAATGAGTTTAAGATGGTGCAATGAACATCCATGACCTGATGTCAGAAAGACAGAGATAGGACACTGGATTGCTTTGAGGTGGAGTGATCATCTCTTGTGACTGCTATAGCCACAGCGATAACCATCTTGCTCAGGAATCACCGGCTGAAATTCTGTGGTTTGTATTATGCAGGAAGTCAAGACTGGAGGATCACAATGGTTCCCTCTGGCCTTAAAAATCTATGACTCTCTCTGGTCTCTCCCATAGCTCATTTCTTAGCGCTGCTGTCTATCCAACGTGCTGCTGCAAAACTCATTTTCCACTGCCCTGGCTTTTACCATAGCCACCCCTCTTCAAAACATTTCACAGCCTTCTTGTCTTCTACTGGGTGGAATTCAAGGTGTTGGATTCAACCTATAAAGCTTTAAATGGTTTGGGACCCAGTTCCCTGCGAGATCACCTCCGTCCCCTTGGCATTTTGTGGCAGTTGAGATCTGTAGAGGTGCTCAGGCTGGAGCTGCCTCGATATAAGAGTTGGAACTAATGACAGGGAATTCTCTGTGAGGGGTGCTATCTTCTGGAATTCAGTTCTCGCCTTGCTCCTCCAGAACACAGATTTGTTAACCTTCTGGGCATGCCACCAACCCCATCTTTTTCTCTCTTCTCTAAGGGGTGGGCCGAGGTCGATATATTCCTTTATATTCAGCCTATGGGATAGGTGCCCAGAGTACTGACCCTATGGCTATAGTTTAGAAATATGAAGAAAAATATACTATACCAAAAGCGACAAAGAGTCTTGTAGCAGACTAACACGGCTACCCCTCTGATATTAGATACTATACCAAGTGCAGCCTTCTTACCCTCTCCTTCAGGCTGATGCACATTCTCATCTATATACTTCTTTCATCCTACTCTATTTCCCAGCCCATATATTCTTCCCAGTCTGCTCTCCCCAGAGTTCCCTTTGACTCCTTCTCCCACTCTGCTATCTGCTTTCTTTCATGCTGTTCTCTGAAACTGTCAGCCGCCCGTCTCTTGTACACTAAGCGCCTTCAGTGTCTCCTTCCTTCATGTCTCTTCTTAAAACCCACTTGTTCCAGGAATGCATCCTACGCCAATTTCCTCACTAGTTGTGTTCCTGTGCCCTCTTGCTCCTGAAAGTTTGTTGTGTTCTGTTTTTATTTGTTGGATTGTAAGCCCTTTTGGCCAAGAGTCTCGACTTCTTGTTTGATTTATAAATTGCTATTTACTCTTATGGCACCATATCTATCTATCCAGCTAAGCAACTTCCATAAATTAAAAGTAGGCAATATAAAGTTAAAATACTATCACACATGGTACTGTTTTCACTCAGTGACTGATGACAAACTTCTAAAGTAGGGGAATAATGATAAATAACACACTTCTGTACAAATTTTCAGATAAATCGTCATTCCCACAATTTTGTCCCTGCCCTATCGGAATGTTGATGTGATCACTGGTGTGTCTACATATGCAAACCACCTTAATGCTGAAATGCAGTGTGTGGCGAGATGAGTTTATAATGTAGCACTAAAGCCAGACCTGTTGCATTCTAAAGGGGACTTTAAAAGCAAAGAAATAGATGAGAGAAATACTGCAACTATATTTCCAACTAACTTCCTCATTTCTGGAGCTTTCTCCAAATTGTAACACCCTTTTCTCCCAGTAGCAGGACACACTGAGCAATATAAGTAGTGAGAAAGTTACAGTTATAGAGAACGGTTTATTAGAAATCTCTCCCCCCCCCCCCCCCAAGGCAAGGTATTATTTCTGACTAAGGGATCTTTATACTCAGTAACCAGGCACATTTTAAAGTCTTAGTAATTGAGGGCAAATTTATCAGCGAATAGTGCAGCACCTAAGGTGAATTACTATGTGCTGGAATGTGGCAAAGCCCTCTCTACTAGAGTGATATACTGTATTTATTCTTCTAAGTGAATTTGTGAGGATTTCATTTCCTCTAAAAAGCTTCCCCTATATCAAACCTATTTCTTCCTGATTTGCCTTACAACTCTGAAAGTATTTTAGAGAGCACAGTGCCTGATCCACAGCTGAGAATGCTCCATGAAGTCATAACACCATGCTGTCTTTTGCCCTCCCCCCTTCATTCTTTGTAATTTGATTATTTGGTCACATCTTTGAATACAAAGTGCTACACAGATGGATGCATCTAAACCGAACGTCTTCAAATACAGTGAGTAGCTAAATGATTTATCTTAATGACATACTTTCAATAATTCTTATAATGCAAGATCTCAGCCTAGATTTAATGTTTAATATCCCTGGGATTCGCATTGAAATTATTACACACATTATGCAGTCTACTCCTTGGACTTGCAATTAATTTCAAAACAGAGCAAAAGTGCATCCTATTTGTTTTCTTGAGGTAGTTCACATCAGTAACAGTCTATTTATTCTGGAGTTTCTGAAGTTCAAAATACCCTTTCACTTTACTGTGTTGTTTGATCTGTACTGAGGAACTACATGGCATGTTTTATTTTTGTTTTTCATCCTGGATATTCTATTTTCTTGCTCACTTGTAAAATAATCTTTATTCTGTCCAAATTTACCTCCTTTAATAACAGAGGTTATTATAAAGCAGTCATGGTGTCTTCAATATGTAATGATCAAAATGAAAGAGTGAAATAACAAAATCTCTATCTTCTTTTTTAGGAAAACCTGCCATAAGAGAATTCATAGCCTGTAATGCTTTGATCAATCAATCAATCAATGCATTGGCTATGTTTCTAATACAGGAGCTTAGCTGCTGGAAAGACTCCAAACATGACAGAACAAAGCAGCTAAACCTATGTTAGGTTGTGATCCAAGAATTCCCAGACAATAAATCTTTAATTTGAGAGACTGGCAACCATCACAAAATTAGAATTAAAGCAACATTTAGCATCAGTCATTTTCTTGATGTTACAAGAATGTGCCTTCTGAAAGGTTTAGCCTTTATCTAGGGCATATTTCCAGAACAATCCCTACCCACCTCCCTCTTCCAAAAACCAAGGGTGGTGACACTTCCTTCTTTTATAGTCCCTCCTGAGTTGATAATGTGCTCTAGCAGGGCTCAAACTCATTCCTCTCCATACACACCCTGTTAGGCTCCCTAGCAATTTCTGCAATGAGGGCAAACACCTGCATGAGATATTCTCCTTATGAAGAGAGTGTTAACCCTCACCTTGCCAACAGCCCCATCTCCATTATTCAATTATCAACCCTCTAGGTGGTGGACAGGGTTTTTATTTGATTTCTAGAATCAGTTATGCACTTGCCTAAACCTCATTCACAAACAGTTACTTAGCCTCATAATTCCTCTTGCAAGAGGCCCAGAAGGCATGTAAGGTATCTGAAGAACAGTTTATCTTCAACATTGGGTCCAATTGTTTTTCTATATGTTAAATAAAAGAGTGTAAAGAACTACTATAAAGAGAGAAGCTGTATTTTAGTGCTCAAAAATGCTTTTTAAAAAATCTCTCTGAATCATTTCTTGCTGTTATATGTATTATTTGTCATTAATTCTTTGCACTTTTCATACAGGAATCCCTAATCTTTTGCAAGTAACCTTTATAATACTCCTGTATGGTAAATTAAGAATCATTATATGAATTTTACAGATGTGGACTGGAGACACAGAAAGACTAGTTTACCAATGTCACTCGATGAGTCTGTGACAGAGTTAGGCCTTGAGTTCTGAATGCCTGTCCTCTTTTCTAGCCACTAAAATCACTTCCCTTTTCATAAGACCATCAGCAGTATATCACTCAAAGCCCAGACCAGCTGCACTTCTAATCTTGTCTCCTCATGAACAAATATGATCTTCTTACTCTCTTTCTGAGGTACAAATTCTCACTTATATAAATGAGAAGCACACAGAAACAGCAACTAAAATGCAAGACCAAAAATCATTCTGGGATGGAATGCCTGGATCACAAGGGGCAGGGCAGGCAAGTCCAGATCAACAAAGGGTCTTAGGTACCTAAACTCCAGATTTAGGGGCTACTGCGATCCACAAAATTCCCACTCAGCTACTGCCTAACTCTGTAGGTGCTAAACTCACTTGGCCCCTAAATTTTCCACTTACAAAAATTTCCTTGGCACAGGCAGGCACCCAGACATATACGTCTCAGCCCAATCTTCAAACCAGATGGATGTAGGCAGGAGAATGCCGTTCTTGTCCAGACCTGCACACAAAATTACTGGGACAGAGACAGATGTTACAGCTACTCTTTAGTCTAGGGGTTAAGGCCTTTACCAAGAATGTAGAAGAGCCTGGTTCAATTCCCCTCTCAACCTCGTGAAGCAAAGAGATTTGAAAGGGGCTCTCCCCTCAACTGGAGTACAGAGTTGTTCTCACTATGTTTCTGGCCCAATTATCATTTAATACAAAGCAGAATGGCTTCTATAAGAAAGACTGGGAAACTGCCTGCTCAAGATATCCTGTAATCCAGGGGTAAAAGCACTCAGCTGAGAGATAGGAGTTCCCTGTTAAAATCCCTTCTCATTCATCAGGCAGAGGGGGGAATTAAGCTAGAGTCTCCCACATCCTGGGGGAGTTCCTTAGCTAGGACTTGTCTACATTACCTGCTGCCTTGATGGGCAGCAATCGATCCAGCGGGGATCAATTGATTGTATCTAGTCTAGACACGATCAATTGACCGCCGAGCGCACTCTTGTACTCCACCAGGACGAGAGGCGCAGGCGGAGTCAATGGGAGAGCGTCAGCCATTGACTTATCACAGTGAAGACACCGCAGTAAGTAGATCTAAGTATGTTGACTTCCGCTACGTTATTCACATAGCTGAAGTTGCATATCTTAGATCGACCCCCGTCCACTCTCCGTGTAGACCAGCTCTTACTGTGCTAATGGTTATAGGGGAGGCGTCCCTCCCTACCTCAGCTGCTTTGTGTGGAGTTAGGTAGACACCTAAGCCATTGCACAAGAACATTTAGGTGCCAGTTTCCTGATTCCACAAGAGGGTGTTATGATGATCATAGTATATATGTAGATGAGATAGATAAAAACATCAACTACGCTTGCTGGAAGGTTGCAACACTACTTTTATTTTTAGGATTCCAAACAATAGCACACCGTAACCAAAACAAAGAGAGACAAAGCAGACTGCTCCCTAAGACAGAGAGCACCTTGTTCTAGGCCGCTTTTTTCCAGACTCATTCTGATAGCACACTTTCCTGCAGAGTCCTTAGGCCTGCAAGCAGGACCCAGAAACCTCTTACAATTAAAGTGACAGCCTACAGTTCCAGTACAGTTGTCAAATACATCACAGAAGGACTCCCAGCTGTGGATCCCAAGCAGAGATAGGATCCTCCCTGCAGACTGGACTTAGGAGCCAAACTCAGAGAAAGGTGCAGGACTTAGGACACACCCTTCTCATTACCACTGGCTGTCTTAGGTGGCTCCCTGCCTATCACACTGGTTTTTGTGGTTCCCATTCTCAAGTGACTGTGTTTCCTCATTCATTGTGTAGGGAGTCTAGGCACCTAACCCAGGCTTTTTGGATCATAATTATTTTCAAGTTACATGTTGCAATGCTCAGTGGCACAGTGCTGAAGTCCTCTGTGGATCTGGCTGCATGTCCTTGCTCAAGGAATCCATTTTGAAGCACTTTGAGGAGAGGAAAGTGATCAAGAACAGTCAGCATGGATTCACCAAGGGCAAGTCATGCCTGACTAACCTAATTAACTTCTATGATGAGCTAACTGGCTCTGTGGATGAGGGGAAAGCAGTGGACATGTTATTCCTTGACTTTAGCAAAGCTTTTGATACAGTCTCCCACAATATTCTTGCCAGCAAGATAAAGAAGTATGGTCTGGATGAATGGGCTATAAGGTGGATAGAAAGCTGGCTAGATCATTGGGCTCAACGGATAGTGACTAATGGCTCCATGTCTAGTTGGCAGCCAGTATCAAGTGAGTGCCCAAAGGAACAGTCTTGGGGCTGGTTTTGTTTAATATCTTCATTAATGATCTGGAGGATGGCATGGATTGCACCCTCAGCAACTTTGCAGATGACACTAAACTGGGAGGAGTGGTAGATATGCTGTAGGGTAGGGATATGATACAGAGGGACCTAGACAGATTAGAGGATTGGGCCAAAAGAAATCTGATGAGGTTCAACAAGGACAAGTGCAGAGTCCTGCAGTCAGGACAGAAGAATCCCATGCACTGCTACAGACTAGAGACCGAGTGGCTAGGCAGCAGTTCTGCAGAAAAGGACCTATAGGTGACAGTGGACGAGAAGCTGGATATGGGTCAACAGTGTGCCCTTGTTGCCAAGAAAGCTAACGGCATTTTGGGCTGCATAAGTAGAAGCATTGCCAGAAGATCAAGGGACGTGATCATTACCCTCTATTCGGCATTGGTGAGGCCTCATCTGGAGTACTGTGTCCAGTTTTGGACCCCACACTACAAGAAGGGTGTGGATAAATTGGAAAGAGTCCAGCGGAGGGCAACAAAAATGATTAGGGGGCTGGAGCACATGACTTATGAGGAGAAGCTGAGGGAACTGGGTTTGTTTTGTCTGCAGAAGAGAAGAATGAGGGGGGATTTGGAAGCTGCTTTCAACTACCTGAAAGGTGGTTCCAAAGAGGATGGGTCTGGACTGTTCTCAGTGGTAGCAGATGACAGACCAAGGAGTAATGGTTTCAAGGTGTAGTTGGGGAGGTTTAGTTTGGATATTAGGAAAAACTTTTTCACTAGGAAGGTGGTGAAGCACTGGAATGGGTTACCTAGGGAAGTGGTGGAATCTCCTTCCTTAGAAGTTTTTAAGGTCAGGCTTGAC
The DNA here is from genome assembly GCA_032164245.1 of Sternotherus odoratus. NCBI lineage: Eukaryota > Metazoa > Chordata > Testudines > Kinosternidae > Sternotherus > Sternotherus odoratus. The sequence goes on along the minus strand of JAVMKO010000002.1, from coordinate 67,195,037 downwards.
AAAGCCCTGGTTGTGATGACTTAGTTGGGGGTCGATCCTGCTTTGAGCAGGGGGTTGGACTAGATGACCTTCTGAGGTCCCTTCCAACCCAAATACTCTATAATTCTATGATTTGCCATACTGGATCAGGCCCAAGGTCTGCCAAATCATAGAATCATAGAATATCAGGGTTGGAAGAGACCTCAGGAGGTCATCTAGTCCAACCCCCTGCTCAAAGCAGGACCAATCCCCAACTAAGTCATCCCAGCTAGATGACTAAACTAGATAATCTCCAACAGTGGCCAGTACCAGGTGTTTTAGAAGAAGGTGGAAGAAGCCTCATGTTAGGCATATATGGGGTAATCTGCCCCTGGCATTAGGTCTCAGTTTGATCTCTAATTGTTAGAGATTGGCTTATATCTTGAGGCATGAGCCTAAATATTATTTAAATGATTCCCATCTATACCAGCAGGCCAGACAGAAGAAATGCACCTGTGGCCCTTCTACACTCTGAGCATGAGATCTGAGTGTAAGGGGTACCTATAGAGGGTTTTTTGCTGGGTTAATGAATCAGGATAATAGGCATTGGCTAGTTTTTCTCTCCACCATGAACTGGCGCATATCCCCAAAGGACTGCATTTCTGCCAAAGGGTTCTTTTCATAAGCCACTGTTTTCCTTTTCTCACTTCTGCTTTGGGATAAAGAAGAGGTGCGTACTTAGCCCTGATTAGTACCAGAGCACCAGTTTCTCGCTCAGCCAGCAAAAGGACAGGAATGTACAATAGGAATAATAATTTTAATGAGAAACTCAGAGTGCCAAGATAACTTCACTGGTAGAAGTGAAATTAGCTCTTCTACATAAACAATTAGTGGTGCCAAGGGACTAGTCGTTCGTTGCCCAGAAGGAAAGAAAAAAGAAAACCACAAGAGCCTTTAAGAGTCCTTAATCTTAAGAATGCTCTTCGCTATTAAACACATAGGATTTGCTTTGTGCTCCAGCAAAACTCAAGCACAGAAGGCATCTTCTCTTTCCAAGGCTCTGAAGCTCTAAGGATCTAACAGTAAATACATACAATAACAATAACAGCTGCCCTATACGGCATGTTTTAAGTTTACAATTCAAAATTCATTGAACTGGCTTTAAAGCTGTATTTGACAACATCAAAATGTGTGCTGAAATGTACAGTTTAAGGAAGTAGGCTGTAATAATGAGGGTCAGAATTTCTTCACACCAGATTATGCCTCCCCTGTTCCTGTGCTGATGTTTGATATAATGGAGTAGAGCCCCCAAAACTATAGAGATTCAACATAAGACTACAGGCCATGTTTCAATCATCATTATCCATCTGCTGTCCATATAGATACACCAATGGCATCCTCCATGCTGTCTGGGGTCGCAGGAAGCAATACATCTGAAAATGGGACCATGCAGGGAAAATATTTGAGAACCTCTGGGCTAATGCAGATACTCCCAACAACAGGAAGCCCCATCCAAGAGGTGTGAAGTATGTTTCCTGCGACAAGCAGCACCCTCTGAAAAACAACCCACCCAGTGCTTGCATAGTGTCTCAAGAGCCAGTCATACAATCACCCATTACTAACAGCCCTCTATGGATGTTTGTCCATAAGGTGAGATTTCACCCACAGTGCAAGAACCTACTGAAGATTTTTCTTACGTAGATTACGCAGGTCTCCAGGGGGAAGGCTCTATCTCACATATATCTGATGTTGTAAAGACAAATGTTGTATGTTAACATATTAAAGTGTACTCAGCCAATCTGACGCAAAAGAGGCCATTTTACGATAGTGATCCTCCTTTACACTTGAGAGCTGAGCAAAAAAAAAAATCCCACTGGACTATATCGCGAAAATGGCTATGTCTCAGCATGGCTCTTTTTCACCTTCAGTAGGACAAGAAGCAAATGATTGCAGATCCTGAATAAAAAGACCTAGAAGCCTTATGAGAGACAGCCAGCTGAGTCTGGCATTTCCATTTCTTTACTGTTCAAGGTAGCCTGCCTTTTCTGGTTTTAATTCATTCACAGTTTCCTCTTTCAAACCAGAATTGCATCTCATTCTATCTAGGGCTGAACACAGGCATGACCAGGGCTAACACAGAAGAGACAAACCCTTGCGTCACGGTGTGGCTAGACCATATGAGATACTGCGAGCGTACAACGGTAGTGAGGAGCCCAGTAGGAGCTTGGCAATCTCTGAACAATAACCAGGGTAACATTTCTTCTGCCTAAAATGTGAAAATTCCCCAAATCAGAAGGCATTGTTATGTAATTATTATTTTGTGTTGGCCTGGCTTTATCCTCAGCTGCTGTGGATTGGCATCGCTTTGTTGAAGTGCATAGAGGTAAGCCAATTTTCAGCAACTAAGGTTCTGGGCCTACTGTGTGAAATTGACTTATTAGAACAAACCTTGTCAAGGAAACATTTCATCACATTTTCTAACCAAAGATCAACAGCTGTTCATTCTTATTAGAAATATTCACATTTGTTTTTCTTTAAGATATATAGTAAATCCAGATTATAGACTTTGCATCCGTAATTCTAAAAAGGCTCGACCCATATGCCATATTGCTTGTAATTTCTGATTTTGAATTCAAAGTAAAATCTGTCTCAAACTATATTATGTTTTAATTAAACATACACACACAAGATTCAGAGAGACCTCCTTTTCAATCTCTCCTTTGTAATGTTTAGGTCTTTCAAACTCCAAAGAGTAACTATACAATAATGGAAGCATGTTTCATATCTATTTTTTCTTTATTACTTATAGGTTATCTGTATTATCCCCAGGTCTCCAAATCTCTAAAAACAAGTGTAAATAGTTGTTCTTATTAACTGCTGTGTCACCTACACTGATATGGTCAAATCTGGTAAACAGCAGGTTCCCCTGCTGTTTTACTGAGCCAGCAACATGCTCTGTGTCTGGCAGATGCTTTTGTTTTGGATTTCTTTTAGGCAGCTAGTAACTGTATGGACTTTTTGAAATTCTTTCCAGGAACGAGTGCCCTTCTATCTAATGAGGACCATTATGCTAGAAGAAAGCAATGAAGAAATCAGAGATGTACAGGTCTCAGAATTTGGTTCCCTAAAATTTCCCACAGCATTCATAGTAATTTCCATATGAATATATAACTCCTCTCTGCCAGGAGTTGTCAGCAGCAGCAAGGACTGGTCTTAAATAGTTAGGAGTCCCACATAAAACCAACAAACACCACCAACTTGAGGCTCTATCTAGAATTTCTGGGATCACTAAATACCTTCCCTGGGTGCCCTTTATTGACAGTACTCCCCTGCCTGCTCCCATCCTCCCACCACAAGCTCTGAGTCTGTGTATGAAACAAGGAAAACATTATTGGAGAGAAAAGGAACATCAACCTGGGAAAACACATTAATAAATGCATCCAGATGAATGGTAAGTAATACCCTCCCCCATGGCAACTTTGGCAGGAGTCCATTACTTCAGTTCCTCACCCACCAGTGTGAACATCTGCCAGACAAATGTATTTTTAGCAGGTTCCTTCCCAATCCACTAAATCTCACTCAGGATTTCGTGTCAATGGGTAGCATAGTCCCAGACTCCTAAGATGCACTAGGACAGGCCTGTCCTCCAATCCTTGGGAAAAGCTGCCTGATCCCATGCTGAAGCTCCACCATAACCCAAGAACAGTGATTTCAGCTTTATTTAGTGGCTGGGTAAGAGGAACCTCACCTGCGTTCACTCACTTCAGCTGCTGTCCTCTGCAGGTTATGCAAAAGGCATTGCACATGTCGAGGAGCTGCCTTTGCATCATCTCAGTCAAAGAGCCAGCTCTCTTTTATCTCCCATCACAAAGTCCTCTGATTACCTCATCTCCCACTGGAAAATCCTCTCAAGAGCACAGGATCCTCAGGAGAGAGAAACCAGTCGCATAGAAGACCCTGGAGCAGACTTCTGGAAACTGCAAGGGCACTCTTTTTCCCCTAGCTTCTCTTTACCCTAACCAGTTCTGATGTGTAAACAGTTATGGTGGCTCCTATAGTGTCACTGGAAGAATTCTGGGTAGAAAGCATATACAAAAGTAGCCATACTTCCTCCTGTACCCCGGTAGGTGTGGGCATAGCGTCTCTTCCCCCTGGTGCTTATCCTTCTAATATATTTATGGAGAGCAAACATATCTCCTCTCAGCCTTCATTTTGTTAGGCTAAACAAGCCATGCTCCTTAAGTCTCCTCTTGTAAGGTAGGTTTTCCATTCCTCTGATCGTCCTTCTATGCACCTGTTCCAGTTTGAATTCATCTTTCTTAAACATGAGAGACAAGAACTGCACACAGTATTCCAGATGAGGACTCTCCAAAGCCTTGTATAATGGACATAACACTTACCTCTCTCTACTAGCAATACCTCACCTGACTCATCCTAGGATTGCATTAGCCTTTTTCATGGCTACATGCATTGGTGGCTCATAGTCATTCTAGATAATGGTCTAGATAATGTTTAGTCTTGCCTTGAGTGCAGGGGTCTGGACAAGAAGACCTCTCAAGGTTCCTTCCAGTCTTATGGGCTCCATCCAGTAGAATATTGTTATTATATTTCATTTTCCTCTGGGCTGACCAGGTATACAGTCCAGTCCTAGTGTTGGCAAAATTTCCATTCAAGTGAATAGTAGTTTTGCCTAAATAAAGGACTTACATATTGCGATACAAAAGACTCTGAGATAATGTATCAACAATAAAACAATGTTAAAGTCTGATAGATTTGTAAAATACTCATATATGTTTCATTTTGGGAAGAAACACTTGGCATTCTCAGCACCCCTATTCAGAACTCCAGAGTAATTCTCTATTATGTAAAGTGATGTTTTTCATGGATTTGAGCAACTAGGAAGTGGACCTTGAGAGTTTATAAAGACACAAACTGTAACCACTATCAAAATTACAGCAATTAGCAAATGATTACCATATGCTAGTATCTGATGTACAATAGTCTTTCTCTATCCTAAGAACAGGTAATTAGTGGAATCTGTGGAATTTATTTTGGCAGCATCTTAAAAGAAGACCTTGGTAGTCTTTTATCTGGGATAAGATTAGAAAGGTGTATAGTCTAAGCGTAAAAGTGACAAACTTAGCAGGTCCCCCAATGTTACCTTGAAGTATGGTCTTTTTCCACTCTATATGGAGCCACATAATGATTTAATACTTTTCGGGAAAAGTGATTGGACAGTAAGCGGCTCATTTTCAGGGCACTCAGAGTTCCAGTTGAAGTTAACAAGAGTGGTGAGTACTGAAAATCAAGCCCTTAGATGCTATAAATGCAAAAGCCCTTATCCAAATCTCCTCATATTTACCTTTATTTCTGACATGGACTTTAATGGATCCAAAAGACCACATTGTTGGAGCATTCGAATGACCCTTCCACACATACTAGACTTCAAGCATTTTAATAAGTGTAAGTTCTTATGATGCTTTCTTGCTTGGATGCGTTTTTAATAAGTTTTCTTAAGAGCCATATCCGGACCCTTGCTGACACTGAATATTTGCATTACTCTGTGGTCCCACGGAATGAATTAAATTGCATCCCAAAGACTCAGCCAATAGCAAAGGACAGCACCTTGCCACTTCATCTCCAGAGCATCCTAAAGAAGGAACTGTGGCCCAGCAAGCCACAATTTCTTCCTTTCTTCCCCCTTGCTGATAGTAATTTCCTCCATACCGACAGTAAATTCCTACCACTACACCCATCCCTAAAGCTGCACAACTTCCCCAATTCTCTCCCAATCCCTGCCCACATAGTCTGGGGAGTTGGGGATGGGCTGGCGATGGAGGATGGATCAATTGATGATTAAATTCCCTCTGAAGCACCTGGCATAGGCCACTGTTGGGAGACAGGATACTGGGCTAGATGGACCATTGGTCTGACCCAGTATAGCCATTCTTTTGTTCTTATGTACAAAGTATTCCTCTCTGCATACCCAGACACTAGTGCAGGAAGGATGCCCAAATTCCTAAGACATGGAGGAAAATGTATGCCCCTTCATGAGACATTCTGCTTAAGTCAAAATTTAGTCCAGATTAAAGGTACTAATTAGTGTTAGTTAGGATGCCAGAATCTAGTTCTCAGACTGTGAGTTTCTAGGGGCAGGAACATGTTTTATTTTGCATCTTGTCCAGTGTTAATCATATTTCTAGTTCTTAACAATTAATAATAATTTGGTAAAGTAGTTGACAGTCATTAATAATGAAAAGAGGGAGTAGACAATCATGAACATCTCATATTCTGAAATGTATACTGACTGTGATAATTAAGCATGCAGAGGAAGTTAAGATTATGATATTACTTGTACGAAGGGCTGATCACATTTTGTTGGGCGCGGGGCGAAGGTTGTGCTTTGTTTTGACTTTGAAACAAGCAAATATTATCAAATTTTAGGCTAGCTACTGGTGTATCTTAAAAATACAGAGACAGAAGTGTGATAGACTAATCCAGATTCTACAAAATACATGCCACAATAGATTCAAAGTGCACACAAAAAATTAACATGAGCAGTGCAATTAAAAGACAGCATTTTTAGAATTGTTAATTGTATGGTAATTGGAAGTCAAAGCAGAGTCTATTTAAAAATCCAAGAAGTCTATTAGGAGTCCACAGAACCAACAGCATGTCAACAAAAATTAGAAAAGGAGGCCAGATTTTAATTGTAAATGGGATACTAATCATCAGCAGTTCAGTTTCCCGAGTGTAAGTCAGGGATAGTTGTTTGACATTTTACATTTTACTCTTCGTTTTATAAAAAGCACACAAGTGGCCTGCAGATGGGCAGGTTTCTATTAATTGGTAGCTAATATACAGTTAACCCAGATAAGGTAAGAACAAATAAGGCCAAATTTTCAGCGTGGTCTTTGATTGCGTACAGGCCTTTGATGCTGTAATCAGGGATATCATTGCATATTGCATGAGTTTGGAAGCATGCAGTCAGAAGCCCTTGTTAAATCCAGGTGAAGATTTTTGACCCATCTTCCTCCCCAAGAGCCATAGGCAGGGACTAATGTATTCTGTAACACTGGACCTTAGGTTCCACAATGAGAAAGCCTTCTTCTTAGTTAACTTTCAGATATCCATCTCGGTAAGGTGCAGACTCAGAAATGATTTAAGGTTGTCAGCTTAGGCAAGAATACATTCCTGCATTATAAAAGTGTTCAGAATAGTGACTTTTCTTAGTAAAGGTTACCATATGAGCACTTTGTAAACCATATTAGTCTTCTGTAATAAGCACCTTCTCAGCTGCTAATGAATTTTTGGCACATGTAATGACTTCCCATGTGATTATTGGTAGGATTTGAACCCAGGCCTTCAACCCTAGGGCACAGACTGCTTCCACTTCAATCCAATGAACAAGTCCGTTAACTTACAGCAGTAGCAAGCTGCTAGCCTTGATATTGGTTAACATTAACTAAAACCCAGTTCGCCACTCTAGGCAAGTGGCTGGGGATGATTCTTTACCCTTTTTTTTCTTCTACTTGGCAGATCCTAGTTAACCTGTGAACCAGGAGCATCTTTTGTGGGTGTGTGGTCCTTAAAAGGTTATTCCCAAGCTGGTTGTCAGTTGGATAGAGAGAACTGACCCTTCCCTATACCTCATGTAGGGACTAAGCATGGTCATTTCTTCATACCCCAGTGCCTGGTTGGGGCAGTTTGGGACTTTGGCTCTGAGTAAAGGGCAGGGGTTGGGACAGGTACTTAAGGCTCCCACCACTGACCCTTAGGAAGAAATCCTATGTCGGCAGAGAGTCCATCCAGCCAATCTCGCACCAGGAGGCTCAGACCTCAGAGACAGCAGGGCTGAGAATTTGTTCCTGCAACTGGAAAATCTCTCCAACCCATGAAGCTTCAGCAGACTTCCCACCACAGAGCCATAAACGCTAAGGGATTTCACCACCAAACACTTACATAGCTAGCAACACGTTTTTTTCTGAGGCAGTGTTATAGCTACCGCTTCTGCGGCTTGGCTCAAGTACCGTCAAAGAAGTGTCTGTGGATCATTCATTTGCTCAGCTTCCCTTTGGCTGCACAGATCCATCTATCTATACTGAACCTATTCACAAACATTTGTACAAAAGGGATTGTAATGCTGATGGCTCTGGGGGAACGGCGGCTGTTAGCAACCGGAGGGATTGCACCTAGTCCTCTAGATCTTAACACATGGGCTTCTACCCCCTGAGCTAAAAGACCCACCTGTTTTGGCCAAAGTTGCAGCAAGCACATCAATCTCTAGTTGGCCTGGCTACCACTAGCCATAAAACAGAGCAGTACATCACCTGGTCATAGCTAATTTACTCCTGGAGCTGAATAAAGTACATTGCAAGCCTTAGATGTTTCCCAGTTCAATTCCCCATGCAGAACACCCCCGCCCTGTATGCACAGTCACTAGCAGGATCTAATGTGGCACCTCAGGGCCTTAATGCATGAGCCTCTATTGCAAAAACTAAAGGAGACAGCTCCCTCGGCCAAGAGTGTAGCAGACTCATCAATCTGCCAAGTGAGTATGGTTTTTGGATTTTGTTCCCTACGAACATTTGGGGAATGGCTGTTCTTCATACAAATAGCATTCTTCCAAGGCGAACAAAGGAATATGTACACAAACAATAATCATCATATTCAATATCTGCTATTTATCATTTGTACCTCTCCTGTTCAAAATGTTTCAGTCGTCTAATCATGAGACATAGGTGATCCGTCACATAGCACATATAATGATCATGAACACATTTGAAGGTCACTGCCTAACACAACTGAGCACTGATCCTTGAGGGGGATTGCTAGGCATAAAGGTAGTACAAAAGATGATCATAGAAATTAGGATTGCCTTGAGAACAAGTTTGCAGACAAAAAAAATGACGGAATTAATCAAATAACTGATTCCAAATGAAAAATTGGAATCAGTCACACTATCCTTTTTGTAATTGGCTTGTTTGTATGTGAGATATGTTTGCTTTTTTATTTCAAGTAAACTCCTCTTAATAAAGTGAGTTATAGAGAGGTGAATACAATATTTCAAACATGTGAGGAATGGGTTCAAGATGTAGACCTTTAAAATGTAATACTAATTTTGAATAATTCATACTTAAACCAACATTTTGAAAGGGTGCTTAAAGCTAGGCTCTTAGGTTCTGGTTTAGACACCTAAATATGTGACCTTATTTGTATAGGTGCTGCTGAGTATCTTACAGTTCCCAAATGAAATCAGTAGGAGTCAGTAGGTGCTCAGTACATTTGAAGATAAGTCAAAACTATTGGTTTAGGAGCCTAACTTTAGGTTCCCATTTTGAAAATCTTATCCTGAGTAAATGTCTGGAAACTGGCTGTGATCTAAATGTAAGATCTGAAGAGTGAAAAATCCTGACCAGATTTCTAAGGGATGAGTACCCATGTCAAAATTAGCAAGAGAGAACAGAACAGCAGTAGAGCAAATGGAATGAACCAGTTCTAAGAGATAAGGCTGATGGAATCCAGTGTGGTACTAATATACCCTAATCTACGCAGTCATAGAAATGAGATGCTGTAAGGAATGTTTGTGATCACATGTGTCAAAAGCACAATAGATACTGAATCACCCAGGAAAACTGCCATATATTAAGAATAAATTCTATGACTATAAATAGCCCCATAAAACCAGATCAGGGCAGAATGCAATAAGAGATACCTGCATATTTGTGTGGACATTTCTTTCACAATATATAAAACTAACATCTGTTTGTTTGACTATTAGTGATTAGAATCTGTGAATTAGTTTAAAAGGTGACTTTCAAAAATATTTAGCAGGAGGAAATGTCTTTGAGAGATAGTGTCTATCTTCCAGCATTATTAAATTTGCTATGTTAGTCTGTTACATGGCCTCCACAGTCATTCAAAGTCGCAAATGTTTCTCAGAATTCTTAGGAAAAACTGACATACTGAACTAATCTTTAATTTATTGATGTACTACTTCACTGAGAGATGTAGTATATCAATAAATGGCTTAAGTTAAGAAGTTCAGGTATAAGAAGTGGTAGGAGCTTGCAAAAGTACATCAAGACTTGCCAAAAATAAAATCAAGAGCTGGTGGGAGAAAATTGATGTCTGAGAAGGACATGAAACCAAACAAATAGTACAAACTTTTAAGATCCACAATAATGGTTTTCTATAAGGCAGCACTTTTGGGAATTTAAAACGTTACACTTTTTCAATTCTTTTACATCCTTATCAATTGTCCTGCTTCTGTGAAAATATTATCCTGAATTAATTAACAAGCCAAGTGTTGTCACACCACAAAATAATTGCAGCACCCACGACAGTGTGGTGGGGTTAATGGTAGCTATTTAATGGTGGCCATTGGTGCATTACTCAATTGTTAACATCCCGCCACAATTGGCAGAACTTAGCAGCACTCTTGTTTGACTTGATATCGGGTTCAGCAGAAAAAACAAAGGTTAAGAGCAAAAATACATGAAAATTCAGAAACACATCCACTGAAACAATAGGAAAAGGCAAATGCTCGGGTGACAAGGACCATCCAAGTGCTTACACCTTTGCATGAATCTGAATTGTCATGAAACTCAGGAGACAGTCAGGAGGCATTGAGGAGCCCAGTGCCACGGCAGCAGTTGTGGGTCTCAGGACATCAGCTTATTACTGTGCAAATCAACAAAGGACACATAGTCATGCATACTGTGGCCAAGGATATATCTTTCCTGTGCACAAATGTGGGGGAGGGGCTATCATGAGTTGATAGCACTGGCCTGTGTGTCTGGGGATGTCAGTTTAACTTCCCTCAGAATAGGCCGCATACAGGGGTCAACAGAATACCTTAGCCCTGGGATGGTACATAGTTACCAACAGGCCAAAAAATTGCCAAAGAAACTTCTCAAAATAAGGAACACATGCAGTACAGATGCTTGACAAAAACTGAGATGAAGGAGATGGAAGAAGTCCCTTATGCAGATTGGGTGGGTGAGTGTCAAGGAGTTGTGTTTGATACAGTGTTGAAACATCCTCCCTGTGGACTTTGTGAACTCACCCTCTCTCTGAGAAGTCACCCCCTATGATTCAAAAAGTGGAGTTTTCTGGGAAAGGAATGGATGAAACCAGAAAACTTGGCATAATTTCCTTGCTATCGATAATAATAACACCACAACATCAATGGGATTAACCCCCTCAGGCACAGTACAGAGCTGCCCATTAAAGTAAAGGGGAGTTTGGTGGTGGTTGGACGGCCACTGGAAGGCAAGTGCTGGGTTTGTACTGTCCATCCAGTAGAAGTCTTTGCTCTTGAGTACTGGGTGATGAGGTTTGTGATGATATAGTTTGCCCATTAGGCCTATAGGCTGCCTTGCAGCCTGAGGTAAACCTATGTGCAGAATAGCACCCAGGGCAATGGAAATTGTTCAACCTCATAAAGCGGTCATGAGCTGATAGCACTAGCCTGTGTCTCTGGGGAAGTCAGTGTAACTCCCCTCAGAATAGCCCACAAAGGGGTTAACAGAATAGCTTAGAACTGGGATGGTCCATAGTTGCCAACTGGCCAAAAACTTTACCAAACACACTTCTCAAAATAAGGCAGAAGTCTGGAGGCCATCAGGCTCCCACCCACAGTAGGGTCTTATATTCACCCTGGGCAGTTTTAGGTTATTATCTGAGAAAGGTGAGAGAAAAATAAACAGAGAATGACCTAAAATTCCTTCACAACGGGCATAGACTGTCCAAACTCCTTGTTGATTAACAAAAAAATACCCCTCATCTTCTGTGATCACCCTCATGCTTTCTATGGCTCCTGCTATGCCCTTTATGGTTTTTTTTAATTTCCCTTCTCTGCAGTCTTCCCAATCGCACATAGCTTCTTTCCCCAGAACTAACCACTTGCTGGGTGCTCAATAGACTCTCTCCCTGACCCTTAAAGTTCCTTCTCTATTAGCAGCCAACATCACTTGCTTCCAAAACAACAATTCCAAAGCCATCAGCCAAGTGGGAAAGAATGTATGTTTGCCCCCACATGCTCCTTAAAAATGGCTTGGTCCTTGCAATACAGCTGGAGTGAGGAAGGCTCATCCATGGTAACTGCTACTGGTGCAAATTCTGGCACACACTGTTTACACTCCAATGATTTCTTGAGCCCAGATATGATCATTTAAAAATGCCTTGGTAGGTTCATTTTACAGTCTATGCACATATTGATAGCTGCAACTCACTTTCTCCCAATTGCATTCTCCTTTGAAAATACTCAGCGGATGCAAACTCCGCTTATGCATAACTGTTATTGTCCATACTACAACCTGAATTAGTGTTGCAAATTCTTTGAAAATGTAACCCTAAATGGGCCTGGACAGTGGACTTCCCTTTTAACCCCACAACAGTCCATAACAAGACTGAGGCTATTGGTAAGACGGGAAGCTTGCTGTTAATACAACAAAAAGCACTGTGTGGAAGCTTGCTACTTTGTGTTGTACTTGTCCTGTGGATAAAAAAAGTCCTTTGATCTCCCAAGCTATCATACACCTTTCACAAGTGCTAAATTCATGTTAATTGTATCTGAATTCACTTTATCACTTTAAATCATTCCAACTTATAACATGTAGTACTCATTTGTACTAACTATAGGTTCTTCACAGTAGACCCCCCAATCTGGTACTTACTCAGGTAAAAGTGCCCCTAAAGCCAATGAGAGATTTGCCTGAGTAATGAGTATGAGACAAAGGCCTAAGTTAATAAAATCATTGTTGAAGAAAGACAACAATAACCCAAGTAGATATAGCACTCCTGTTATCTCCCTGTCAAAAGATTAATTTTTTTATTCTGTAGGTCTTTTAATAAAGCACCCTACCTTACAATTTTCTCAGTAAAACAATCTTTTGCCTTTTAAAAGAACAACAAAGAGGAAACTTTCAACATCAGATCTGTTTCTGAAAGCTATATTAAACAGAACAAATCGGAATCTTTCTAGTTCAGCCTTGATTGGGACTCTGATTCCAAGACAGCGAGTATTTCAGAGAACTCCTATTCTGCTATTTCCTCCAAATGTTATGTTTCAGCCTCTCACTTGCAATCAGTGTTTCTGTCTGATTCTGTTCACAGACAACACTTGTGAAGTTTCAAGTCTGTGTTGAGACTTTGCAGTACAGCCTCAAAGCCAGAAATCTTAATATAACCTGGAATCTGAGCAAATGTGGCTGTGAGTGACTGGAAGAGAAAGAAGCACTGATTGTGAGCACTGAGGACTCATGTATTTTATAGTTGGGGTGCTAGCCACAGCTGTAGTGAAAGGTGACCTGCAAAGAGGAGAAAAATGGGTTTGTATCTTTATTTGCTTCTTTATGGTGTGCAAAGTAGGCCTGAAAATCTTCTATGTTATTTAAATTTGCAGAGGGGGGAGAGGTCTTCTTATTTTTTACATTAGAAATGAAGCTTTATTTTTCCAGGAAGACTTTATGAATGAAGAGCTAGTAAGTCACGGGTTCCAAAGAAGTAAAATTGAGCAAATCAGAATGAGAAGGATTTTTAGTAAGACTATTTCAAGTTTTTTAGTTTTCTGTTTTTAATTAAAATTTATTTACCGTGACTCAAATGCCTGATGAAAATTTGGGAGATAAGATCTCCTTGTTAAAACTTTGCTCAATTAAGTGCTGAGAACTATGCCAGGAACTTATTTAATTCTTTTTTTAACCCAGGTATACTTTTGGCTTTCACAACATCCCCTGGCAATACGTTCCATGGGTTGACTATGTGTTGTGACCAGAAGTACTTCCCTTCATTTGTTTTAAACCTGATACCTATTAATTTTATGGGGTGTGTTATTTGTTCTTGTGGATCTTGTGTTATCTGAATGAGTAAATAACACTTCTTTATCCATTTTCTCCACATCATTCATCATTTTACAGTTCCATCATATTTCCTCTTAGTGATCTCTTTTCTAAGATGAAAAATCCTGGTCTTTATAAATGCTCCTTATATGGAAACTGTTCCTTACCCTTAATATTTTTTTCTAGTCTTTCTCTGTACTTTTTCAAATTCTAATATATCTTGTTTGAAATGGGGCAACCAGGACTGCATGGAGTACTCAAGGTGTGGGTATACCATGGCTTTATTTATATGGTGGGATTATGATATTTACTGTCTTATCATCTATCCCTTTCCTAACGCTTCCTAACATTCTGTTAGTGTTTTCGACTGCAGCTGCATATTGAGCAGCTGTGTTCAGAGAACTAGCCGCCATGACACCAAGATCTCTTTCTTGAGTGGTAACAGCTAATTTTAACCCCATCATTTTGTATGCATAGTTGGGATTATGTTTTCCAATATGCAATACTTGCATTTATCAACATTAAATTTCATCTGCCATTTTGTTGCCCAGTAACCCAGTTTTGTGAGATCCCTTTGTAACTTTTCACTATCAGCTTTGGACTTAACTATCCTGAGTAATTCTGTATCATCTGCAAACGTTGCCACCGCACAATTTACCACTTTTTCCAGGTCACTGATGAATACTGTGAACAGCACTGGTCCCAGTACAGATCCTTGGCAGACCCCGCTATCTACCCACTTTATTGTGAAAACTGACCATTTATTCCTACCCTTTGTTTTGTGTCTTTTAACTAGAAACTGATCCAGGAGAAGACCTTCCTTCTTACCCCATTACTGCTTAGTTTGCTTAAGAGCCTTTGGTGAGGGATCTTGTCCAAATCTTTCTGAAAGTCCAAGTATGCTATATGCATTGTATCATCCTTGTCCTCCCCATTGAGCCCCACTCAAACAATTCTAATAGTTTAGTAAGGCATGATTTTCCTTTACAAAAGCCATGTCAACTCTTCCCCAATGAATTGTGTTCATCTAGGTGTCTGATAATTCTGTTCTTTACTTCAGTTTCAACCAATTTTCCCAGTCCTGAAGTTAGGCTTACCACCCTGTAATTGCCAGGATCGCTTCTGAAGCCTTTTTAAATATTGGTGTTACAACACACAGGAAGAGACAATCGCTGAAGAACCCCAAAGAGCTTACAATTTAAATATACAAGATAGGCAAAGGATGGGAGGGGAAAACAGAGATGAAGAAATCACCCACATACAAGGTTACTAGTAGAACCAGGAAGAGAACTGCTGCTTGATACATGTCAAGCTAGCACCCTCTCTATAAGACCAAGTAGCTTTTTACAGTGTGCCCTGGGGAAGAGGACAATTACCATTTGGTGCTGTGTCCCCTTCCTCTGGTTCATCATAGTAAAGTTGATGCCTAGATAGTAAGTTTTCTCCTGGCTTCTTTCTTGCATCTGGGCATACTGCAAAGATGTATTTAACATTGATATTTTTGTAATTGAGACACATAAAACCAAATCTGATGATAATGGACAGGGCATGCCCTAATCCTAGTGTATTCAAAAGGAAACAAGTCAGAAGGAAAACTTGTCTAAACTCTTCTTTCAATGTGTTCATTTCTGCAGCTGTTAAGTAGGTTAATGAGCTAACTGAACCTATGACCTAGCAGTTCATCAGTGGAGGTGAGGTGGATGAGATGGAAGTGAAGCAAAACCTGAAAGTAAACTTGGAACTATATTAACAATGATAATACTTTGCACTCTTATTGTGCTTTTCTTTTTTTAACCCCTGGATCTCAATGTTCTTTAAATCCCAGTGGCAAAGGGAAGTATTATCCTTCTCGTTTTTCAGATGCAGAAACCAGAGTGCCCAGAACTTCTGGTACTTGCTCAAATGTACATAGGCAGTCAGTGGCAAAAACGGGGGAACACAACCCAGAAATCATTGTAACCCACTGTTCAGTTATGCATCCCTCTCCCTTTCCACCTGTGGCTGATGCACAGAGGATAGAACACCGCTAATGCTCCCTGCAAATGATATTTCACTCCCATGGTAGAAGTTTGCGTTGCAGCACTGACCATCCCATGATTCAAGCCCGCCAACAGCTTGGGGTGGGAGTTGTTACCTGATCATCATCAGAGTCACATTTTAAGTGGAAGCCTTTCCCCCAAACCAAGAGTGATCAGGGAATACATCCAGCGTGTTCTACAGGAGCCATGCAGTGGAGCTCCAGTATTAGCTGGAGGACACCTCACTAAAGAGCTGACTTAGCAGGTGATGCAGACAGAGTTTTCTCTTGAAGGGATTTGGGGAAAGGATCTTCTTATGATCCCTTTGAAGGAGGAACAAAATTCTAAACAATGTTCAGGACATTTAGGTGTCCCCATTAGAAAATCAGGAGTGAAGTATTTAAGTGGCCCACTTCAGTGGAGGAGGAAGAGAGTTGGGATTGTTTTTTGGAAGACAGTTATTCAATACTTCTTACGCTAACAGCTTGCTGTTCCAGAGGAAATCTTCAGAGACAGAAGAAGATGCAGAAAGACCAGCAGCGAATGTACTATCAGCAACAGGCTCCTTACATCTAGCTGACAGTTTTTGGAAAAGCAAAAGACCATTAGGGGTTAGAATGTCATCAGCTATTTCTATTTGCTTATTTATTTTTATTTTTGCATTTTGCACACAAACTCTGCTCTTCCACACGAGACACTGTTGCTGGGAGATGCATATTATTTGCGGGGAGGGGAGTGGCAGTTTTTCCAGGGGGGAGAGGAGATGAGTTTGCCCACCCATTTGACTGGCATTGACTGACCTCCCATTGACCTTTTTGCAGAGCTGCAGACCCACCGCTGAGATATACAAAGTCACCCCTCAAAATAAGACCACTTGAACACGGCTTGGGGAAGATCTCTGGAGGAAAAAACATAACTGCTTGTCAAGTTTTAACATTTTACAAACTTGCTAGAACAAAAAGAAAGGAGAAACCAAATTGAGGGAGCATGTCAGGCTGGTTTTTGTATCCAGTGTCAACATGTATTATTGGTTTGTTAGCTTTTTAGTGTAATTTAAAAAAAAAAAAAAAGTATTATTCCAAAAATGAGATGGAAACTCCAGAGAAACCGAGGAGTCATTTAGTCATTGATAGCACTCAGCAAAATGGAGTATTCTTTTATACTTAAATATGTGCAACGGAGTTCACAAAATCACTTGTTCTTACACAAAGTCTGGACGGACATGCTGACTGATTATTGTTTTTCCCCATACTGCCCAAGACAAATTTGTTCACTCATTGAAGCCAGTTGGAGCTCCATCATGCTGAAATTGGCCCTCTGTATCTTAAAGCATCAATTACTCCCTTCCATAATGGTAGGCCAGTATTCCCTGAATGACTCTCTTTTTTAAATACCTGTTCTAGAAAGTTTTATATTAAAATGTATTGTTTTATAATACCTTTGAATAGTTCCCCTCCCCCTCATTTCACACACCTCCTGGTTCACCTTTCTGATAGCCAGGGACAAAGTGAAACAAATGTATTGAGCCCAGGAAATAGTTTCTATAGCAACAACAACTCCATTAAAACGTTCTGAACTTTCTTCCTACTCATGATATTTTAAGGTTGCAAATATTACAATTATTGATACCAGACAAACTCGATGCCCTTTATACAGATCTCTGCCCTACTCATTCACTGAGGCAAATTCTGCTTATTTACAGCACTGTCAATCCAAAGCCCATTGATTGTAGTTGACAGCAGTGTACTGAGAGCAGAGTTTGATCCCTTGCTTCTGAACTGTAAGACATCAAGTTACAGTTACACTATTGTTAGAACAACACTTCTTTGCAGCGTCGTGGCTGCTGTTTCTGGTGTTGCAGCAAGGTTGCAATGTGTATGTAGTGCGCAAAGATTACAGCCAAATTTAGTGGAACAGATATAAGACTGCTCTGTAAGCAGTTCCGCTACCCTGTCTGTGCTTTCTCTTGTTCACTGAGAGCCTACATTGTTTTCAAGCATCTCGGGACATTTCTTTGGGGGTATCTACTTCTGCCACCTGCAACTGTTCACTTGCAATGTTAAGGAGCAAGAGAAAGGAGAAGTATTAAAGGTGAAAACTGGAATAGTGGCAATTAAACTCTACAAAGGAAAATTGAACCTGAAAAATCAGGAAAAGGTTCCCCAAAAGTGAGAGCTAATAGGTCATGAAAGACTCCCAAAGAGAAATAGTAGAAATCTCATCACTTGGGACATTTAAAATCAGACTTGCTAAAAAAAAATACCAGTAAATATACAAGAGGGAACAATTTTGCCTGGGTGGGAGCATGGGGCAGGGGAGAGTAGAACAACCCATGCAATATATTCCATCTTGAGGTCCTGTGATTTACTAAATGGCTGATGTTATTTGAAAATGCCCCATACTCCAGCCTGAATCTTCTAAGGAAAGAGAAAGAATAGGCATTTGTGTAACTTAATATCTTACATGTGAGCAGCCTGGGTTTTCATTTAAATACTTTATTGTTCCATCTGTTTAGTAGCTGTACTGTATACAACAGATTAATAAGCACAAAATAATACAAAAATGGATATTTTATGTGGCATCCTCCTCCTTCAAAATATTGCAGATGTTTGGGTCCCAGTGATATTTCTTACAGGATGGAGTTTGCAACTGCTATAATTAAGCAATACAGTACCATTAAGTCACTCGAGAGGAAATTAGGAACTAAACTAGCGCTATGTGCCGAAGAAGCCAAGCTTGTGAGCTGAGATCTTTATTCAGTACATGAAAGTCTGCTCCTTTCAAGTTTATTTTAAGATAGAAGGTGTTATTCCTATTACACACCATCAGAAAATTTTAAAAGTGAATTAAATCTGTATCCAATGTTTATTTTACGTGTAAGTTGGGATCTTAAATTGTGAGAATTTTTTTTTTGTCAACTGTGCTCTCTGTTTTGGTATTCATTTTTAATGGGCAGGAGAAATGTGCAGATTTGGAGTGTTTCCACGGATTTGGCTGTATTCCAATGAATCAGCACTGAGTTAAAAAAAAGATCTTAGTCCTTGTTGCAATAAGAACTAGATAAAGGTAATGTCACTTCTCTGAGTTGTCCTTGCAAAACTCCATCTAGAGAGAGTCAGTTAAATCAAAACAATCACAGTATGCTATTTGGAAATTATATATGATCGCATATGAACTCTCAGTACCCGTATAGAACACTGATACTAATACTCCTTATAAAAAGTCCGTTTCGACAGAAAATATAAACAGGGTCAGAAGTGTTGTATCTAGTGGAACAAATGACTGTCTTACAGATAACACGGAATGATTAGATCTTGGATAATCCACTATCACAAGTGCCTCACATCAGAGAGACTGCTAGACCATACGGAGATTTACAAAGCCAAGAAAAGCTATTCTGATTGCTGTTTCTTCACCTTTGATTTCATCTGCTTTAAGATACAGGGGGTAGCCCACCTTCACACAGACCTGCTTATTCACTCCCCTCTGCTTCATATCAACAGTACAGTATCCCTACTACATGACCATTTTCCACCTTATCCACTGCCTGCATCTCCTTCAAGGTTTTTGTTTTGTTTTGTTTTGTTTTTGGCTGACAATGGGTCATTTGTCGAATGAAGCTTTGACTTTGAAGATGTTTCTGTCCCTCAGAAGTCACACACTATTTTGGCAGACTCCAAGAAGTCTTTGCAGACATTGACTTGTCAAAAAGTATTGAATTTCCTCTCTTCTTTTCAGATGGGCTGCCTTTACTCACCCCTGTACTGAAATGTCAACAAGATATTGATGTTGTATGTTTTCAATTTAACCGTTAGACTAATCTTTCTGCACTTGAATTGCTGCTTCAATGAATTGCTCTTCTCCCCAGCCCTGACATGTGTCTCCCCTGATCTCACAATCTGCTGCATTTTGGCAGCCCTAGTAGACGAAGTTTTCTATTCTTCCATAAATAAGGCGAGGAAGACTTGTAGCAGACTAACCAGTTTATTTCAGCATAAGCTTTAGTGGGCTATAGCCCACTTCATCGGATGCATAGCATGGAACTGAACCCACTTCATCGGATGCATAGAATGACTATAACCCACGAAAGCTTATGCTGAAATAAACTGATTAGTCTCTAAGGTGCTACAAGTCTTCCTCGTCTTATTTACGGATAACCTGTCTATTCTTCCAGTTTCTCTCCTAGCCATATTGCTCTTTTGCCCTCCAATTGTCTAGCTTCAATCCGTTTTGATCTGGTAGGACTTAGAGGGAGGGGATGTTATCAGTTGTCCTGTAACTACAAAACCAATAAATTATTCCACCTTCATCTAAGTGATTCCAACGTTTTTTTATTTAACCATCTGCTGCATTTGTCATAGGCCACTCATTAACACACCATAACAAGACAATAGTCTACAGAATGCATCTCATGGGTTTACGGTTCCTGAGATCAGACTTCAAGCTTGCTCTATTTTATTATTATTATGTATTTGTTGTAGCACAGTAGCACCTAGAGGCCTAATTCAGATTGTTCCATTGTGTCCAGTCCTGAGGACCTTACAATCTAAATTGACAAGACTGATGAAGGGTGGTAGAAAGGGAGTATTGTTTTCCCCACTTTACAGAGGGGAAATTGAGACACCAGCAGATTAAGTGATTTGCCCAAGATCACACAATGAATCCATAGCAGAGCTAGGAATAGAACCCATGTTTCCTAAGTCTCAGTCTAGTCCCTTAATCACAAGGCCACCCTTCCTCTTGTCTTAGAGGGTATATTCATTTCAACTTCAAAAGAAAAGAAAAACTTGTTGCTCATATACTGCCATGCATGAGAGGATACAAACTCCTGATTATTATTTTGTGTTTGGTAAAGGAAGGTTAATCTCCTCTGTTATTGGAATGCCAAACGCTACTCAGAGCTTCTCAAAAGGCACAGATCTGTTTTGTCTTTACAAATTCTCTGCAAGAAAAAAAAGGTGCTTGTTTGTCAGCTGCCTCTGTGATTATATTCAATATGAGTACACAAGGATGGTTTATTTTCATGAGGCAATTTCTGTGTTGCCATGACTTCCCTAATCTTCAGTCCATAAATCATTTGAGTCAACAACACACCAACAAGCTAAAATCCAGAGGAAATTTCTCCAAGGCTACTTTTTTCATCTTTCTATTTCCATTCAGAACTCAAGAGGTTCTGCCGACGTGGGGTGTCGCCATCACAGGAAGCTCCTGAACATTTCCCAGATATAGCCTTAAATCATATTATTAAGTGAAGATTTTAAGTGGATCAGGAATAGTGTTCTGTGGTCAGATTAATCTTTTCATTCTGTTCCCTCTTGACCCTTACATGAGGATCCTTCTGTTGACTAGAGGATCTCAGTTCTTCTTCCCACTTCAAAAGCCTTCCTCCTAGCAACAGAAAAACTATTGACATGTGGAGGCTTTTAAGGCAGCCCCAGGCTGTGCTGTCTTAAATGTCAAAAGGGGTAGGAATCACAACTACAAATCAACCGTCATTTTAGTTAATAATATATTTCCTAGTGGTCTCAATCTAGTCTGTGTTGTACAGTTGCCCATATATTCTCCAGGGCTTTAAGTAAAATGGCTGCCTGGTGCCAATAACTCTGGGATTGTGAAAACATGCACCAGCTTCATATCACAACTTAAAGTACGGTTATCTCAGGGCAAAGTGGGAGGTCAGAGGGAATGGGTTATAGGAATCAAAAGGTGGTGGAGGAAAGAGCATAAAGAGATTAACACAGTGATCTGTGAGGTGGGCCTAATTCGCCATAGCCTTACACCTTCTGTGCCATCGACAGTTGTGCAAAGTGAGTTCAAATCACCTGTAAAATAGTGCCATATCAGAAGAGTATGGTTTTATGCTCATTTTGCCCAAGTGTGAATGATTATACAAGGCATAAGGGAGTGAAAAATCAGGCCCAGTATAACTACCCAGCAAGATGATGGACTAAGTTGCAAAAAGTCTGATTCAAGGCTTCCAGTTATATTTTAGAATTCCTCCATGCTCATTGGTGTGGGCTGTATATTGTCATTTTACCATTTACATCCCCAGAAAAGAGATCTTTTACCTGTATATGATGTGTAAATTGGCAGGAAGGGACCGTGTCTAATGATTAGAGCATGGAATTGAGAGTTAGGACTCTTAGAATTTGTGGCTGACTCTGATGCAGATTCACAACTGGCTCTCTGCACTTTACTTTACTTGTCTGTAAAATGGTGTTACAACTACTCATTGGAAAGCCTAATAAACAACATTTTCTAGATAAAGTGGATCATCTTTTACTTTTGTTCCCAGTAGTTTCAGAAGAAAATACTCTGTAGATATAATGGGGTAATCGGTTGCTTCCTGACCACTGGATCCCCAGTTACTCACATTACAGGACCAGACCTGTCCATTTCCCTTGCAGCCTGTTAAAGCTTTGGTGCAGCAGGCAATAGCCTCAGAGGGGAGGTTTGAAAGCTTTCATTTTCTCCTACTCTGCTTGCATCCATAGCTCAAAAGTCCCTTCATTCTCTGGCATAAATTTTTGTTTCTCTTCAACATGGTTTCAGGCTTCCTATTCAGACTTTCCAGTTTGTCAGTTTTAGTGAGAATTTGCTCACATATCCTTGAGAGATTACTCACGTCATTCTAGTCATGGAGTGGAATTCCCCATGCATGACAGTTCCAAGGACAGTAAAAGGGTGGAGACCAATGTTGCAGAAGCTCTAGTTTTTAAAAAGCCACAAAACACCAAGCTCTGGTTTGGATTTATTTTTAGGCTTAGATTCACTTTACTTCCTTTATTACTTTGCTATCCTTCTTTAAAATATGAGATGATCTCGTAGGTAAAGTATCCTTTAAACTATCATCTGAATTTCATGCCTCTCCTGTTGACTACACCCAATGGCAGAATTCGGTGCCATGTTTATTATCTTCCTCCTTGGCTCACATATTAAACTGTTGAGCAGTTGTGAAATAAACAATAATAATAAATAATAAAATAGTTGTGAAATAAAAGTCCAACATTTTCAAGCAGCTTTATGAAGGTGAGAAGCATTACCAGTCCCATTTTACACATGGGGAACAGAGAGGTTAAGCCACACAACAAGCCTGCAGCAGGGCTGGAGTTAGAATTCACATCTGACACCCCGTCCTGTGCTACAACCATTAGATCACTAGCAAGTCTACATACTACACAAGTGTGAGTAGGAAAAGTAAAGATCCAGGCTCAGGTCCTCAAAGGAATTTAGACTCAGGAAGTTAGGAGTTTAAATACCTCTGAGGATCTAGGTCTCAGCCCTTAAATGTTAACCTTGGAGGTCACAACAATGTTCTTGGAATCAGATGATTCTTCGGTAGTGTAACAAGTTCTCTCTCTCTCTTCTTTCACAAATATGAGACTGCATTGATTCAGTTGCTCATTATGATTTTGGGAAGCTATTTCATTGAAACTTTCTTTTACTAGAGTCATCATTCTGTTTCTCTGAAAATGTCCCAATAGAATCACCTCTTTTGCATGTGGTAAGTCTTCTGTTGCAGGAGACTTCGCAGCTAAGCTCAAACAGAGCTCTGAGCAGCCTCTCCTAGGGAGTCAGTATAAGAGAAAATGTAAACAGAATTATAATATTTAGACAGACTTCCTGCATCAGTAAAACTAAGGAAGAAATTAAGAGTTAGATAAAAAGGTCTAACATTAACTATATCATTCTGGAGCCCTCTGTGTACTTTGCATATCTTAAATACCCTTTCCTTGATCTCTCTCACCTACTTCCTGATTCCCCAAGCTTCTGCCTCCCCCACCAAAAAAGACAGTTTAAAAGCAAATTACCTCTTGCCAGAGAAATGACAACTGATACATTCACAACATCCCCAAAAAATAATATCACAGCATTGTGTTAAAAGACATGCATAATGATCAGCTTCAGAAAATTCTCAATAAAAGAAAAGTAATTTTCCTACTTTAAATCAAACTGTTCAACCTTTAGGCTAGACATGTACAATTTTTACAGTTAATTGTTTGTATAAGTAATATAGACTTTGATCTGCTCTGCCACCAGTTTGACACTGATATCATTCCATTCAGGTGAAAAATGAAAAAAACATCACACACAAAATTCATATGTTGTACAGATTTTTAAAATAATTTTCTATTGTGACAGATCGCCTTCTCGCCCCCACTCCAAACACAGGCAGGAGACTCTTCTTTGGCTCCAAACAGTGCTCTTTATTTACAGTGCAGCTTGTGCAGACCCCACCACCTACTATACGCAGCTCTACAGCTTAGCTCTTTACACAGCTCTACAGCTTAGCTCTTTACACAGCTTAGCTGCTTCTCTCTATCTCACTCCTCCACACCACCACCCTGGGCTTCCTGCCTGGCAGGCTTTTATCCCCCCTGGGGAGGCTGCCAGGTGCAACCCATAAGTCTGATTACTCTGCAGCCCAGGTGGCTGATTAGGCTTCTCTGCAGGGAGGTTTGCAGAGGGTTTTTTCTCCCTCTTAAAGGGGCGGCAGGCTGGGTCAGGCCCACCCTGCCACACTATTAAATGTTTATCCAAAAAATGTTTATTTTCTGTTTTCAAAATGAATTTTAAAAACAAAAATTTTAACATTTTATTTTTTAAAACCATGTGATTAAGAACAATTCATTCATTTTTGAAAGTGTCTTTGAAAGTGTCTTTTAAAACTAGAAAATGATAAGCAAAGAAATGATGAAAAAAACTTTAAAAATCAAGAAACTTTTTTATTCTAATTTTTAAAATGAACAATACACTAAGATTATATGAGTTTGTCAATTTAACAAAGAAATTTATATGTACCAGGCTTGTTATCCCAAAGAGAGTCTCTGCCATGCTTCAAACCAAATGCACTGCTTCAGGTAGAATAAATAAACAGATGTATTAACCATAAAGATAGATTTTAAGCGATTATAAGTCAAAACATAACAAATCAGATTTGGTCAAATAAAATAAAAACACATTTTAAGCTGATCTTAACACTTTCAATATCTTTACAAACTTAGATGCTTCTCACCACAGGCTGACTGGTTGTCCTTCAGCCAGGCTCTCCCCTTTGATCAGCGCGTCAGTCGCTTGGTGTGGTGTCTGTAGATTTAGGTGGAAGAGAGGGGAAGAGCATGGCAAACATCTCTCATAACTATAAATGTGAAATTATAACCTATAAAATTACTATAACAATACTCTAACAACAATGCTCAGTGAATTATTCTGAAGACACCCAACATGACAAAATTTGCACTGGATACCACACAATCATTTTATAAGGATGATTATATGGGAGTGCTGGGTGTACAGAACGTCACACCAACATTTTAAAGTGAAAACATTGACAAATAAAAAAGACATTTTACAACAACAAAATATCAAAAACTTTCGGTCTGTACTGATTTATACGGGTGTAAGTAGAATCAGCTCCACAGTCACTGAAAGTTTGATTCCTTCACAGCAGTGGTTATCCTTGTTCAAGCCAATGTGGCTTATCAGTATTTGTTGTTTATACAACCCTATCAGGTGTACACAGTGATTTACAGTTGGTCAAATGTGCCCAAGAACAATTATGAGCAGCCATTGAAATCAGTAGAATTATTACTTAGGGTAGTAAAGTTAAGCGTGTGTGTGTTTGCCTGAGGGACCACTTCAGGAAGGCATATTTTCAACAAAACTTGAGAACATGCTTAACTTTAGACACATGTTATAATGAAATTTAAGTACATGCCTAAAGGTAAGCACATACTTAATTGCGTGTTGAATTGGGGCCCAAAAAGTAGCAGATGGCACAATACACGGTACAAATAATATGGCTTAGAAAGCAATTGGGTGAGATAGTGGTGAGCAATCACTGGCTTATAAAGTGTCTTTAACTGTATCAAAGCCTTGTATCATCTAAACATCAGCACTGGAAACAATGGACCTGTAGCGGAATGGCTACCCGCTCTCTGGCAGAAAGGGTTAAAAGCCAGCCCTTGGAGAGGGCTAGGGCTGAGGACTGACACGGAGAGAAGCTAGGCTGATTGGGGAAAGCAGCCACAGCTGTGGCTGGGCTCAATTAGGGCCCAGCTGGTCCATATAAAAGGGCTCCTGGTGTTCAGATAGGGAGTCTCTCTCTCCAGTCTTGGAGGGAGCAGGGCCTAGCTGCTGTGTGAAAAAGGGTACCGGGAGTGAAGCAGGGCTGTGGAAAGGCCAGAGGGGCAGGGGAGCTCCAGGCTGGCGACTCCCCAGGCTGCAGGGCCTGGCCAGAGACCCATAGAGGTACTGGAGGGTAGAGGAAGATAGCAGGTCCTACCCTCTTGCCTGTGATGAATGGCTCTTATACTGTAGTCTGCCCCAGGGAGAGGGGGCTCTTTGCTGACTGGCAGTAGTCACAGGCTGAGGCAAGGTGGGATTAGGGGGTTGGGGTTCCCTGGGGAGGGGAGATCCTGAGACTGTGGGGGTATTGCAGGGGTGCAGCACCCCAGGGAAGAGGGCACGGGGGTCTGGGAGGGACATGGGCCCAGTGGCAAGCGGTGAGACATCGGCCTAGAGAAGGCTCTCCAGAGACTGGTGAGCTAATTCCATGGATGGACCAGCAGGAGGCGCCGCAGGGTGAGGCGCCGCATGGTTACAGGGCCTGATCCAAAATTCACGAAAGTCAGCTGGAGGACTCCCACAAAATTTAACTGAGCTCTAAACCAGTCACTAAAGAAACCAAACACTGAAAACAATCTTAGAAGTACCAAGAGAATTACAGATCTGAAGATTAAATGGAAATGCATTCCACCAGCCGGGATCCAGAATCAAGAAAGCTCTGGTCTTGGATGTCATACAGGATTCAGATGGCATAATATGAAGTAGTTATCAAACATGCTGTTTGGTTGTACAACAGCATGACACACACGTGCTTCACAAAGAATGCTCGGTATGCTCCAAAAGTCCTTGTATGCCTATGTAGCCCTAAAAAAAAGCAATCTCCAGTCTGCTTTTTTAAAAGCTATCCAAGCATCAAGAATACGTACTGTTATTAGGATTGCCAACTTTCTAATGACACAAAACCGAACATCTCTGTCCTGCTCCTTCTCTGAGGCCCTGCCCCGGGTACTCTGAGCTGGGGCAGTAGGGTGGTGGGTGGGCTCCAGCTGGGGCTCTGGGCTCTGGGCTGGGGCCATATATGAGGGGTTTGGCATGTGGGAGAGGGCTCAGGGCCGGGGCAGGGGGTTGAGGTGTAGGCAGCATGGGGTGCAGGCTCTGGGAGGGAGTTCGAGTGTGGGAGGGGACTCAGGGCTGGTTGGAGTGCGAGAGGGGGGACGGGTGCAAGGACCTGGCTACAAGGATCTGGTGGCCATTTCCAGGAGCTGCACTGAACTAGGCAGGCAGAAAGCCTGCCTTAGCCCCATGCTCCCGCTGCACCGCCAACCAGACTTTTAATGGCCCCATCAGTGGTGCCAACTGGAGCCACCAGGGTCCCATTTCAAATGGGCCTTCCAGTCAAAAACTGGATGCCTGGTAGCCCAACAGTTATTGATTGCTTACAGGGCACCGTACGTATACATGGCACTTCCCAAAAACCTGTAAGTATGACACAAGCCCAGATTTCCAAAGGTATTTAGGCATTCCTGTGCTCAGCGTTGCGATGTCTGACTGTCTTAAGAGTCAAAAATCACATTTTTCAGACCTGATTTAGGCACTTAGGAGCCTAAATCCATCAATTGTCATTGGAATTTTGGCTCCTAAAAGCCAAAATCCCTTTTAAAAATAGAAAGGTTAGAGGTTGCAACGCTGAACAATAACTAAATACCTTTAAAAATCTGAGCCAACATCCCTGACCCACAAAGCTTGGCCACACAAATGCAGTACACAAGTTAAAAATACACAGCAGTCCAAATGGCAGAGGCGGTGGGGAACCTGGGCCAGATTCTGGGTGGTACTTTTCATGCAGCACACTCCAAAAAGCACAGCCCAGGAAGAAGGGACCAAAGCTGTCTTTATGCTGCCTTTGTGTAGCTCCTGCTAAGTTAAAGCAGCAGCCAGGTGTTGCTCCTATGCGGGAGGAATTCCCCTGCTGGCTGCTTTGTTCACTTTACAGTGGTATCCAGGGGGCAAGGCTGGGGCCAGAACCTTGCCCACTGTTGGTGATTAGTTCAGTGCAGGAAATAAATGGCACTTAAAGGATTGTGCTGTTCAACAGCTATGTTGCTTAAGCAGTCTCTAACAGATGACTGCTGCAGACCGCAAGACGGAGTTAACTCCACTGAGGACAATGGAACGACGTCAGTGGGAAACTGGTCCAGGTCAAACATTGTTCCAGAATGCTCGCAAGGCTGAAGCTTCACCTGCACTGAGGTAAAGCTCTAACCCACCTTCCTGGTCCCGATCTTGGCCAGAGACCATAACCTGCTGCTCTAACCAGTTAGGCTGGCTGCAGCAGCCATTTATTGCTTCATCCCAGTACTCTCCCTTCCCTTCCCCGGATGGGGAGGAACAGGTAACATAGTGCTGCCTAGCTGCCTCTATGCTACTCAAGGACTCTTCTATGGCAGTGGGCATCCCCTGCTGCCCATTTAAGACAGCAAACCAGCCCGATCTTGGGAGTGAAAATTGAGCACCCCACCTTCTTAGAGTAATCTTTTCAAAGACGTGCCATTTTCAAAAGTGATGGAGGGACTCACTGACTTTCAGTGACACTCAGCCTCTTCAATGTGACTTAGAATTTAGGCTTGACAATTAGAATCAAAGAACTATAGGTTTAGAAGGGACTGCAAAGGTCATCTCGTATAACCCTCTGCCAAGGTGTAGCATTTGTTGGGTCCAAAATTCCATCCTAGCTATCTGCAGTCTCACTGTAAAACTGTGGTTAGCCATTTAAGGCACTACTACAGGGGGCACTTTACCCTTCAGATTGGGAGGGCATTGCCAGATTTCTGCTGACCTGCACTATTTCAGCTTTGTTTCACTATGAGGCCCATTGGTCCTCACAAAAAGTAAATTCAGATGGTGCGAGAGAAACTAAATAGCAGATGGCAGGCAATAGTCTGTAGAGGAAAATACAATAATTCATTGTATTCTAGAAGGGAAAATACTGGTATAGGATTTGGCAAATAGAATTGCTGTAAACTAGGACAGTTAACTTCTGTGTGGACCAATTTTGGGGAATCTGGAATCAAGATTTTTTTTTTTAAAGATCATTAGTGGAATCCTACCATTCCCTAGCTAGCTGCTGCACCTGGAGAAACTTCCTGATATTAAAGATAAACACTTAGTCTCCTGGAGAATGAGAGCACTGAGAGCGAGGCTTGTATAACCTTAGCAAACTGAAATCAATCTCTCAAGTAATGGTTTTCCTAACTCTGCACTTTTGGTCCTCTCCAGCTCAGAACACCTCTTTAAACCAATGGAAGAGGACATGATATATAAGTCCTGTAGGAGAGGCATTTCATAAGTGTATTTGTAATTAAAAATTTGTCCAGATTTTATAAAAGCCTGTTGCATAACCCTACCCTCCTTACCCCACCCAAATGGTGATAGGAATGATTACATCGCACACTGATTTTACAACTGGTGTAACGACATTCACTTCACTGGGAGTTGTATGTGCTCAGTGCTTCTGAAAACCAAGCCATCTTTCTTTAGATGCCTATATATGGAATTAGATGCGTAACTTTAGACAACCCAGTTTCAAGGTTTAGGGCCATTCTGTTTTCAGTCTGAATGAACGTGTTCTAAAATAATGGAAACAGACTATGTGTTGAACGATGTCCTTTGCACATGGCTGAGGTCCTGGATTTAAGCGCCTACTAATGTACATTTTTTGATGTAGCCAAGTGCTGTAGGATTCAATGGTCAAAAAAGTCCACTTTCACTTACTGTTGTTTGATTTCCCTTCATGAAGTCCCATGATGGCTCAACCCTGGCATAATTCCAACATGAACTATCCCTCCCCCCCCCCCCCCACACAAAACCCTTCATTCAGATGAGCTTAAAGCTGCAGGTGTATATTATATATTGGCTCTGCACAACATGTCTGGCCCCTGCTGAAGCCTGCATCCCCCCGGCCCCAGCTGGAGCCCGCACTCCCTCCCACAGCCTAACCCTCTGTCCCAGCCCAGTGAAAGAAAGTGAGGGTGAGGGAGAGCGAGAGACGGACTGAGGGGGTGAGTGATCAGAGGTGGGGGCAGGGGTGGGGCAAGCGTGTTCAGTTTTGTGCAATTAGAAAGTTGGCAACCCTAATTAAACCTTTGGGCACTCAAAAAATAAATGCATACTATGGAATACACTGTGGCACGCACTGCTTAGGGTGTCAGAGGGAAGACCAGACTCCCAGCTGCTTGCAAGTGCATGTGTGAACCCAGTATTGCTTGATTTTTAGAGCCTACCACAATTCTGGAAAGGAAGCGAGAGCCGATGTTAGTGAGCTCAGTGGCAATCTCTCCTCCGGCTGCAGTCTCTCCAGTCTTTCCCCAGCCAGCAGGCCAGGGCCCAGGGCCTGGGAGAGAGAGAGACGCTCCTGTTCCCTCAGAATGTCCCTCCCACATCCACCAGTCTGTTTTTTCCTAGAGATCTGGTGATGTCTAGAAGCAAGGCTGTGAGGGCAGGGCCCCAGGACTACAAAGAGTAGCATATTTCTTGTCCCTGTCTAGTGGCAGGAGGGGGCAGGGGTGCTGGAACAATGTATACAGTGGGGGTGCTGAAAGCCATTGAACACAACTGCAAACCCTGTATATGATGGAAACCACTTCAAGCCAGGGAGTTCTGCTGCACCCCCAGGACTCATCGTTCTGGTCCCCTGGGAGGGGCAGAGTTAGAATCTATTGTGGGTGAGGAGTCTACCAGTGAGGCCAAAACTGCATGCAGCTTCCAGCTTTCATGAGGGCCTTTCACCCAAATCATGCTGGCATAACTAGGCAGCCAATGTGCAGGTCCTATCCCCCATTCCATTAGCAAGTGACTCTAGGCTTGACTCTGTCCTTAAACTGTGGATTTTACCAAGGGACTTTCTCTTAGCTCAGACCACTGGGGCTGGTGGAACACGCTATGGTCTGCTCAGCCCCTCTCCTCAACAGAACAGCAACTCCAGCCCCCACTTTCATTCTGGAAAGGAGACAGCAGCTGGAATGCAAAACTCATTCTCAAACTTCAATATTATTGTCATACAAAACAATAGGGGGAAATTGGCAGGATCCACATGCTAACTGCTACTCTTTGCTCTTCCAAGCATGAAGATGGTGTTTTTATAGGCATTCCATGGCACACATCACAGTAGTAGCTGAGTGCATTCTGCTTTTCGGTAATGTTTCGGCTTTGCTTTCCATCCCTAAACTCAACCCTGGCACTATGCGCTGCCTCTCCTGCATCTGATCAGACTAAAAATAAACCATAAAAGCCCCAGACAACTCAAACGGGAAACAAAATAAATTATTTTATCTCTTTGGACCAGCTGTTCCCCTCCACCTGTGCATGCAAATGACAGGAGAAGCAAGATTCACAACCCGGGAGAAAACCTTTGTGGGAAAGTTGCCATGGAACTTTATACTGGTCTGCAGAGAATTAGCAGCCCCCTGGTGGTCTGCGTAGGAGGTTGTTAAGCACAACCAGTGATGGTAGGAAAGACAATGCCATCATTGCATAAGATCCAGTCATACCATCTGGGAAGGTTATGATGGCAGGTCATTCAGAAAGATATTTGCTCCATTACTGGGGTCCAGCATGCATGAGTTTGTGGATTGTGGGTTCCATACATGATCAGCTTCCCCACAATCTCATTCTGTCAGGCCATATAACCCTCCTAATTCAGGGGGAAGTGAAGTGGATAACCACAAAAGGACAGACACTGGTCTGTCGGAATAAATTCCCCCTTCTTTTGTTATTTCTGGAATAATCATGAGCTTTATAAATATTGATTTGACCATAAAGAAATCAGCAGAAAATCTGCTCAGGGTCCCAGATGCTATTCCCTTGAACTCAGAAAATAACTGCTTGTCTCCCGAACAATAGCTTGCAATGGGTAAACAGTTAAATGAAGTCTGTGGAACTGGATGCTGATTGCAAGAGCACAAGAGTTGTGAATTGTTATCCAGGTTGCACATTGGGGAAGGCGGGTAGTCTGGCTTCATTTCATGCTTGCAGCTTCACTAGTGGGCAGTATATAACCCTTAAAATATGTTATTATTATAGGTCTGCTGCTCCTTGTGGGAAGTCTTGAAAAAATATTCTTCCTAGAAGCAATTTTGCTCCCATATCATATAAGCTGCATTTCCCTTCTGTGAGTGCTGTTCACGAGGATATTGACATATAAATGACAGTTTTGTTTAACTTATCTTCTCTTGCTACTTTTTCCCCCATCTGAACTCACTAGGTGAACAATTTGCACTGAACAGTGTATTTGACTAAAATCCTCATTTTTCCTTTTCACAAATTATCTATGAATGGACTTCAGGTTTTTAACTTTGCTCATTATCAACATTCTATGCCAAATTGTTTACGATGATATTTCAGCCTACAGATTGCTTCCGATCTGTTTATTAGTATTTAATTTTGCTTTAGTTCCTGCAATTTGTGTCAAGGGCACCTGGAGTTCTGAATAGGTGGCTCTTTGTGTCATTGCATAAATGTAAAGAAATTATTATTTATTTGCACAGCAGTAGTGCCGAGGAGTCCTAGCCATGGACTAGGACCCCACTGTGCTAGGCGCTGTACAAACACAGAGCAAGAGATAGTCCCTACACCAAGGAGTTTACAATCTAAGTATAAGACAAGAGACAGCAGATGGCTACAGAGAGATGCGAAAGCACAAGGAAACAATGAGACAATATTGGCCATGTGCTGCCAACGGCACATTGTGCATGCACTAAGAAGAAGAAACACACCAGCAGCCTAACCGCTGTCAAGTTCTTTTGTAGGTATCATGGTAAACGAGAGTTTTGAGAAGGGAAGTAGAAGAGAACAGGTAGCTTATACAAATATGTTAATAAATAAAATTAATATTGCTATGAGTATAATTCATTACTCATCTCATGTGACTGGACACCTAAATCACATAGTCCTGGTTTGTGCATCCTAGTCCTTTCCAAATTGACCATGGGGACACTTCTCACATCAATCTCTCTCTCTCTGCCCGTCACCCCCCAGCCGGGGTATGGACCACCAACTGGTGTTGGTGTTTCAGTAGCAATTGGTTCCCTTACCGGGTGGAGTTGCTAGCCCCACACCCATGTTAAGCCTACAGCACCTGGTATTCCCAGGAGGTCTCCCATCCAAGTACTAGCCACGCCCAACCCTGCTTAGCTTCCGAGATCAGACAGGATCGGGCGTGTTCAGGGGGGTTTAGCCGTATCTCACATCAATAGACAAGCAAAAAAAAAAAAAAAAAAAAAAAAAAGACAGATATTTGTGATACTCTTTTAAAACAATTTTTTAGACTGATATTTGCAGCAAGTGAAAAAGGATACAACTACAATCAAAGCAAATGTGTGAGGATTTTTGCTCAGAGGAAGTTTTTACAAACAGTTTTGCAGTATTTGCTCACCAATCATTCTCATAGCAACCTTGATGGCACAGAAGGCTATGGTTGTACCTCCTGTTTAAAAAAAAAGCTAAGTGTCTGTTTTCATACAAAATATCCTCAGCAACAAAGACAGGATAAGGCAACATTCTGAACACATAGAAAAATGTTTTCCATAATTTTCTAATAAGCAGCAATTCAATATATAAAATCAAACTTCAGCAGAATGAGACCAGAGCATATAATATGTGGCTGCTGGGATTATATAATGGAGAAGCGCATTGATTTCTTTTTTATGAAGTATTGGATCCTGGAGATTTTAAAATTAGGCACTGGGTTGACCCAGTTTGGGTGGAAAAAGTTTATAGAATCCCAGGAAAGAACACAGCCCCAGGAAACGTCTCTGGAGATACAGTTATTTTTAACCTTTCAGACCTTCATGACAAGGAGTGAATTCTGAAAACTGCGAGTAGAAAAGAGAGATTTAGTTTAGGAATATTAGAATCCTTTCCCCTCAGAACTGCCCTGGCACAGAACTTGTAAGGCAAACTTTACTTCAGATTAAGCAGGAATTTTTGGACTATATGAGATCAAAGATGCCATTTTATTCCCAGCAAAACAGTGTGAGAGACCAAAGTAAAATGAATGTCCTGGGCCATGGCTCAGCTGACTAATAGCTGGACCAGATCAAGAATACAAAGATAGAAGGTAAAAACAATGATCTAAGATCAAGAAATTTGAGATGAAAAAGTCTTCAGTTGAGAATGTTATTGAATTTGCCTTTAACGAATTGCATGTTTCAGCTTGTTTTAATATGTGTAAAAGGACCAATGGCTAAAGAGATTTCATGATACCTTTTGGAGACCATTTCAGATACATTGGTGGAGCAATACTAAACTAAACAGACTTCCCAATATTAATGGGGAGACAGGGTGCTTACATTGGTACCTGATCTTATATTGCCACATATATGTTCAGTTGCTGTGTGAAATGCCAGGAGAATTGAGTTTGAATAGTTTGAATGTCTACATATGGTACCTGACTCTTATGGGGTGTGATCCTCACTCGCGCTTTGGCCCCTTCATGCCAGGTTAAAGGCTGGAGTCGTTAAAAAGGCTCTAAAAAGCCTTGATCCGGCCCAGGGTGGGAGTTCTTCCAGCAGAGCACTGTAGAAGACAGACATAAGGTTGCCTTCTGAGGGCCTCCTCAAGTACCCTGGCATAGGTAGAGCTGAAGCAAGGGAGATGCGTGTCCCCATATGCTGTGAGTGTTGTGATGCACCATCATAGAATCTCATGCACAGATTTTAAGTCAGCTTTCCCTTTGGTGGGTGCAGTAATTTTGCAGTACAGGGCTTTGTATTACTCCCACTGGCATGACCAATTGGAACTCGGAAAAGTATACCTGGATAATGAGTTCTGTCGTTGTGTGTTCCAATGTGATTCTTTCTTGCACTGCGCCTCCTTAGGAAGTGGGCAGATTGTAATATTAGTCCACAGCATAAGACCGGCTGTGCTGTATAGAAAAAGAGCCGGTCTCACAAAGCTTTGCATAATAATCCTGGTGGTAAAACAGTGGGTGTATTTGTGAGAAGAATCACTGCTATTATTTCTTTGTATTGTGATCATTCCTAAAAGCTCCTCCCCCTTTGGGCTGGACACGGTGTGAACACACATATTAAGAAATAGTCCTCACTCCAAAGAGTTTATAACCTAAAGAGATGAGGCAGAGGGGGTCTGAGGTGAAACAGTCACAGCAGGTCAGGGGCAGAGGTACCAAACAAACAAGTCTCCTGTGTCCCAATCCAGTGCCCAGTCCACTGGCCTATGCTGCCTTCCAAATAATATCCCCAGACTTTCAGCTTTAAAAATCAATAAATAATTAACATTAACCCATGAAACTCTCACTTGTAACCACTGAAGCAGCATATAGGGTCTAAGTAAGCCACCATGCATTATCTATATAACTCATTCTCTCTTCATCTATCCCCCACCTCTTCCATTTGTCCTCCTTGTTGTGTTTCCTTTATACTTAGATTGTCATCTCTTGAATGCAGGCTTCTCTTGTTCGGTGCAGTACTTAGGACAAATTGGGGTGCTTGGAAAGCAATGCATAATGTCTAAACATTAGGTCTGTCAAGTGATTAAAAAAATGAATTGTGGTTAACCACATTCTTAATAATAGAATACCATTTATTTAAATATTTTGGGGTATTTCCTACATTTTCAAATATACTTATTTCAATTACAACACAGAATACAAAGGGTACAGTGCTCGTTTTATATTTATTTTTATTACAAATATTTGCACTATAAAAAAATAGTATATTTCAATTCACCTAATATAAGTACAGTAACGCCTCATTTAATGTTGTCCTGGTTAACGTCATCCCAGTTGTTCTGTTGCTGATCCATTAGAGAACATGCTTGTTTAAAGTTGTGCAATGCTCCCTCATAACCTTATTTGGCAGCCACCTGCTTTATCCACTGCTTCCAGAAAGAGCAGCCTATTGGAGGAAGCTGGTGGGGGCTTGGAACTAGGGTGGACTGGCAGCCCCCCCATCAGCTCCCTTAAGTCCCCTGTGCAGCAGCCACCCAACAGGCTATCAATTGCTGGCAGTTCAGATGTCCCTCTGCACACCGCCATGTGCTGCTCCTGCCCTCTGCCTTGAGCGGATCCTGGGAGCCCCCTGCTTGCTGTGTGTGAGGTAGGGGAAGATGAGAGCTAATGTCAATGTGTCACCCTTCCCCTGCTCCTGCCCCCCGCCCACTGCTTTACCCTAGCTCCACAGAGTAGGGCAGGATGGGACATGACATGGGTCAGGATGGAGGGAGGTTGCTGGCAGCAGCTGCTGTCTCAACTTGATCTACTTAAAAAGGCAGTGTAATTAGACTGGGGCCAGTGTACTTAAAGGGACAATGCGCGTCTCTCTCACACACACAGGGTGTGTCTCTCTGTCTCTCTTTGTCATGCTGTCTCCCATCCTCCATTCATGCTGCCTTGTACAGTGTGAGGTTACATTAACAACATGTTAACTCTTGAGGGCTCAGCCGAGTGTTAGTTTATCATTTAGCAGTAAGGCATTCCTTAGGAAATATCCCACCCTCTTCCACCCTCTGACTTCACCAACGCAACTAAGCTTCACAATCATCATTGCTGTGTAAATAGTTTGTTTAAAACATATTCGGATTCTTAAACCTTGGGTCGAGTGCTATGGCTACTTTTAGAAATCTCATATTGGTACCTTCTTTGCATTTTGTCAAATCTGCAATGAACAGTGTTCGCAAATCAAACATGTGCTGGTTCATCATCCGAGACTGCTATAACATGAAATATATGGCAGAATGTGAGTAAAAGAAAGCAGGGAACATACAGTTCTCCCCCAAGGAGTTCAGTCATAAATTGAATGAACACACTATTTTTCTAACAATCATCATCAACTTGGAAGCATGTCTTCTGGAATGGTGGATGAAGCATAAAGGAGCTTATGAATGTTTAGCATATCTGGCACATAAATACCTTGCAATGCAAGCTACACAAGTGCCATGCAAACATTTGTTCTCACTTTCAGGTGACATTGTAAATAAAAAGGCAGCAGTATCTCCTGTAAATGTAAACACATTTGTTTGTCTTAGCAATTGGCTGAAGTAGGACTGAGTGGACTTGAAGGCTCTAAAGTTTTACATTGTTTTATTTTTGAATGCAGTTATGTAACAACAAAAAAATCTACATTTGTAAGTTACACTTTCACAATAGAGATTGCACTACAGTAAACCCTCGATTTAACGGACCTCGATTTAACGGACTTCGGATGCAACGGACAAAATTTCTGAGCAAGTCTGATGCATTCCTGATCCATTTTTGGCGGGCTGGCTGCCGGCTCCCGGCTGCCGCCTGGGTCACAGCAGCGGGCGGGCTGGCTGCTGGCTCCCAGCTGCCGCCCGGGTCACGGCAGCGGGCGGGCTGGCTGCCGGCTCCCGGCTGCCGCCTGGGTCCAGGCAGTGGGCGGGCTGCGGAGCTGTCACCCCGACCCTGTGGCAGGCAGGCTGCTGCTCCGACAGCTCTTTTTTATTATTATTATTAAATAACGGACTTTTTGATTTAACGCACACCCCCTTGCCCGAATTAGTCCATTAAATGGAGGTTTTACTGTACAGCGGTTGTTCTCAAAGTTTTGATGAACCGCAACCCATTTTTCCTTACCAGGCGCGGACTGCGGACTCTTGTATGTCCGCCGAAAAGCCACCAAATGGATTACTTCTGCATTCGGTGGCTTTTCGGCGGACATGCGAGTGCTGCCGAATGCCTACTTTCACTTTCAGGGAACGGTTCGGCTTTGCTCAGTATGTCCTCCAAAAAGCCGCGGAATGCGGAAGTAATGAATTAGGCGGCTTTTCAGTGGCAGCAGGAGCTCGTGAGCCCCCTGGGAGCGCACGGCGACCCCCAGGGGGGTCGTGACCCCCGGTTTGAGAACCACTGCACTACAGTACTTGTATAGGGTGAATTGAAAAAATACTAATTCTTTTGCTTATTTTGCAGTTCAAATATTTGTAATAAAAACTAATATAAAGGGACTACTGTTCACTTTGTATTCTGTGTTGTAATAGAAATCAATATATTTGAAAATGTAGAAAAACATCCAACAATATTTAATAAATTTCAGTTGGTATTAAGAGTGCAATTAATCGCAATTAATTTTTTTAATTGCAGTTAATTTTTTTGAGTTAATTGCATTAGTTAACTGTGATTAATCGACATCCCTACTCATCATATATAATATTCCAAAGGGAGTCCTGCAGGCAACATAATTTGGCTTTGCAGAGGTTGATCTCAAACAATACTTGGACCTGCCATTACATTTTCTTCCCTCAAAGAACAACTTAGTCCTTATCATGATGGCATCACTTGACAACCATTATCTAATTAAACCTCACAAAACCTCTACAAAGTCACTGAAGGCCTGATCTACAGCCCATGGAATTCAATGGGTGCTGGCCCCGGGTATGAAACATTGACCTCAATTTATAGATGGGACACTGATGCAAAGAGATTAAGTGACTTGCCAAAGAGCATACATGAAGCCAGTGTCAGGGCTTCGATTAGCATTCTGATTCCCCCGCCCCATGCACTGGCAACTAAATTGAGCAAGAATCATCCTGGTTTGAAGTTTTAGAAATTAAAATACAAATATCATGAAAATTATAATACTTAGCTCTTATATAGCACTTTTCCTCCACTGATCTCAAAGTGCAGCGTTAATGAAACCGAGAAAATTGCAATCCTTTTAATACCCAATCCCACTGATACCCAGCCTCATTCCATTAAAGATATTTAGAAGAATATCATGATACACAGCTCATGACCACAAAAATGAGCTTGGGCAGATTTCATCTGGAGGCATGAAAAGGAGTCAAGTTTCATTGATCTGCAACCTTGCATTCACTTCTTGCAAAAAGAACAAAGCCTTTATAATCTATTAAAAATCCAGGCTAGTTTTAGTCTTTTTGTTGGATAAATCAGTCTCTCAGAATAACCTGGGAGTTGTGAATATAGAAAAACTTTGCTGTGTTTATTTAGAGAATCTAACCCCTTGGAGTCAGAGTATACACTAATGCATTTTACATTAGTGGGATGCATCAGAAAATCCTGATTTTTAGTGCCAAGGGGGTAATTAATATCAGATCATGTTTGCAAAATGGTTGTGTTTATGTGGGAATGAGAACTAAGCGCTAACTTGTAGGGTTTGATGTATTCGACTTTGCTGTGGAGCTAGAGCTGGCTGAAGAGTGAAATACTGAAAATAATGGAGGTAGGATTTCTATGGCTAGAAAATGCATTGCTTCTGAAGGGGCTGCCAGCCGTGTTGCTCTGCTCTTTCCCTAGGAATTTACCATTCCTCAGTGAATACAAAGTAGAAGCTAGAAAATGGTTCATGGTTTTTTTGCTTTTGTGACTTTCATGAGTCCCATGAAGCAGCTACATTTGTACACTATGATTCCTTCATAGAGTGGCACCTCACAGTACACTGTTTTCCAAGTCTGCCATGCTTATTGTCCAGCCAACGTCAATATATGCTCAGAAGATATTTCTGTTCTCACATGTAACTGGAAAAGTGATTGCTTGGGTATGAAAAATATGCATTGCCTTACCATATAGGTATGGGGAAAACCCAACCTTCTGTGCGATCTGATTCAGACACTGAAGAAAGTACTCTTAACAAGGCATTGCTCTGAACTGAAACATGCCTCTGTTTATGTCTCCTGAGAAGTCAAAGCCAGATCAATAATAAAAATCAGATTTTGGAATTTGAGAACAATGTATGAAGCTACTAAAACTGCTAAGTAATTACCATCTTGATGTCCTTGGAATCAGTGACTGTACATGGACAAGTTCAAATGAACTACACTTTAGAGAAACAAATAAGACCATCATCTGCTCCAGGAAGGTGGATGGTAGACATGAAGCCGGTGTAGTGTGGGAATCAGTCAAGTAAAGAATTATTAGAGTTTGCTTTCAGATTAGAGTCTTCAAACTAACAGTCATACCATAACTATGCATGAACCATTGACAAGACAGATGAGGGGAAACAATTATTTTTATGATTTATTAAGGGATGTATTAACCAAGTTCCCAAAACACAATATGATGATTGAGTGATTTTATCACAAAGGCTGGAAGTAAGAATGATGGGCTGGATAAAGTTATGGGTAAGTGCATCAGAGGGTTGGAAATGAACCAAAATGGTGAACGATTAGTCGAATTTTGCAGTGTAAACAATCTAGTTATAGGTGGAAAAATATTTTCTCATAAGTGACATGAAACTCCCCAGATGGTAGAAAAAAGAGCCAGATAGATCATTTCTGCATTACAAGAATGTTTCTCAGCTTGCTGACAGATGTATAACATCATGAGTGATGTTATAAAATCATGAGTGATGTGGAGAAAGTGAATAAAGAAAAGTTATTTACTTGTTCCCATAATATAAGAAGTAGGGGCCACCAAATGAAATTAATGGGCAGCAGGTTTAAAACAAATAAAAAGAAGTTCTTCTTCACACAGCGCACAGTCAACCTGTGGAACTCTTTGCCTGGGGAGGTTGTAAAGACTAGGACTATAACAGGGTTTAAAAGAGAATTGGATAAATTCATGGAGGTTAAGTCCATTAATGGCTATTAGCCAGGATGGGTAAAGAATGGTGTCCCTAGCCTCTGCTTGTCAGAGGGTGGAGATGGATGGCAGGCGAGAGATCATTTGATCCTTACCTGTTCGGTTCACTTCCTCTAGGGCACCTGGCATTGGCCCCTGTTGATAGACAGGGATATTGGGCTGGGTGGACCTTTGGTCTGACCCAGTGTGGCCATTCTTATGTTCTTATATTTGTACAGGAGAGCAGATGTGGCCAGTGACCATAAGCTTTGTATAGCTAAACTGACAATTAAAATAAAGAGGATGAAGAAAGCTAAATGAAGACCATGCATCAATAGTGCACAATTAAAACACCTAAACACAAAAAAGTGCTTTTCAGTTTAAACTGAAGAACAGGTTTGGTGTTCTAATAGAGTTAACTGAAGAAATCAAAGACTTTGATGTTCTGTGGGAAAATACCAGGGCAAAGAAATCTAAACTGGAAGAATGGGTTAGCAGTGCTACCTGGGAAGCAGTGGAATAGGGAAGATGTGTAAAGCAAAAACTCATGAATGCAAAGACATGTGAAGAGACAAGCAAGTAGAAAGAAGCATACGAGCTCAAGACAGATAGGTAAAAAGCAGTCCTAGATATGAAAGGCCATATGTTGATAGAAAATGTCAAGAGGCTAAAAAAGATGCCAGCCAAAGAGGTGACCTTATAACTTTGTATAAGACAATAAAACAGCTAACTGGAAACTCTGGCAGTATTGAAGGCCCTATTAAAGATGTGAATAGAAAGACTCTTTGTACAGAAGAACAACAAAGGAAAAGATGTGTAGAACATTTTCAGGCTGTTTTAAATAGACCAGGCCCAACTAAACTACTAGAAATACATGATGAAGACCTATCACTAGAGCTTGAGATTGATGCCGTAGATATTACAATGGAAGAAGTTAGAAAAGCCATCAGCAAACACAAAAAAGAGAAAGCAGCTAGAGAGGATAACATTACTGGAGAGATGCTTCAATCAAGTGATGAAAGAGTCCTCCAGACTTTCCCTGTGTTTTTGGATAGAATATGGAATGAAGAAAAGAACCTAACCCAGTGAAAGAGAGACCTAATAGTAAAATTGCCAAAGAAAGGTGACTTTATCAACTGCAATAATTACCGGTAGAGAGGAATTGGTGCCTGGGAAAATCATGTGCAACCTCATCCTGGAACATATCAAGAAATTCATTATAGAGTGGCTTTTGAAGGCTTTTGCGAATAGAACATTTCAGCTAAATAGTGACAAGTGGTACTGTCATGAGTAAGGAAATCACCTACATCTCCCCTTTATCCTCCCCTCCCTCAGTTTCAATGGAAAGGGGTGGTTTGCAGGATGTTCTCTGTGAGGGAGTCTCCGCACTGGAATTTACTCTGCTGCATGCCCACATCTGTACTCTTAGCTGGAATTTCAGCAACATTTGGTGGAGGGAGAGGACTGAAGGCAAGACGTAGTCTGGCAAAGGGCTTTCCTGCCCTCCAGCACCCTTTTTGGCCAAAGGTGACTCTGCAGCACCCTGCCTCGGTTTCTCTTTCTTTCAGGGCCCCTTAACAACTCCACACAGTCCAAAGAGCTAAGACAAAATTCCTTTTTGGGGGTTCTCCTTTTTGAAGGCTAAATAAAGTTGAAATAAAATCTCTTCCACCCAGATTCAAAATGATCCTTCAGTGCCTCCCTGGCAGGTAGCCTCCCTTCAGGTTACACATCCCTCCTTAAAAGGCCGATGAATGAGCAACAGAGGCGACATGCCACTGCCTAGAGCCTGCCTGCTCTCACCAGCCACCCAGCGCTGGCCTGAAGCGAGACGGGGCAGGGCCCAGCTGGCCAAGAGCCGGGATGGAGCAGGGGCTGAGCTGACGAACCAGCAGAGGGAGCGGCCAGCCCCATGCACTGCATCTTTGCCCTGCCACCAACCTTGTACACCCACCCCCATCGTCTATAGGACACGGTGCAGAACTGGGGCTTCTGAGGCCATATGGAGTAACAATGAATTTTTTCAAAACTGTAAGACTCACCGGAACAGTCACTCTCCATGACAAAGTAAAGATGGTGTTCACATCTGCCATTGTGCATGTGCTCCAGTGAATATAAGGCAACGTTGGACTTGTCAGTGCACAGATGTGATTGTTAAGACTGATTAAAGATTTCCAGTTACCTGTTGGGAATCCATTTGCAGGCCTGAAAACAGTCCTCTACCAGCAGTCACAACCACACAAGACATAACAAAGGCTTCCAACTTTGCCACATTTTTTGCTCTGCCTTTACATTACTCAGTGTTGGGAGCACATGGATGTCTGAGGAGAGGACAAAAGTGCAAATTAGTGCCAGGTTGGTTAGTAATTTGCTACACTTTGATGAACTAGTCCTCTGGTAAAGAGAAGTTAAGAAAACCTTGTGAGAAGTATTTACAGCTGATATCCCTCTCCACGAACATTAATTATTTTTTATATGCTATCTCATGGCAAAAGACAAATATTTCATCCAAGCTGAGGAAATGGCCTTAAGAGCAAACAGATAAGGGCAGTTATCTAAGCTCTCCAATAAAAACGGCTAGCTCTCAAAGGATCTACATCAATGAGGGGAGGGGGGAATACAACAAAAAACCCAGACACACAGATCAGAGTTGGACACCTTGGAGATTGACATCTGATCCACATATCAGTTTCACAAGAAGGTATCTCAAAAAGCAGGGCCATAACCAGTGTTTAGAAAGACACTGTAAGAAGCGGTGACACACTGGACTTCATGAAAAGGAGCAGAGCAACAATCTGAAGACGGTGTGCTGAGAATCAGCAATCAAAAGAGCAACCTCTTACAATTGCATATCTAAATTTTTCTCTGGACTTAAAATTAGCTGAAAACAACAAGAAGTGGGTGAACCCTAATGTACCGCAATTTCATAAAAATAAAATGGGTACTTCCACTACTTAACCCGCCCCAACAAATTATCGTTCTATAAAATATCTCCAATGGGCCTATTCAGAGATGCCAGCGTTCTATTCCTGGCAACACCCTCCTGAAGTAGGAAATTAGAAGTTATGCAGTGTAAAATTAACTTTTAGCGGACGTAAAAATAATAAAAAAGAAACTATTTTTTAAAAGGCCCCATTGTATGATTCACCTACACTGATTGCTTTAAACAAAAAACGCCAAGTCAAGCAAACACAATGCACTGTTCTGAAGATTTCACAAACTATAATAGCTTTGATTAAAGAGTGAGCTAATATGTTTCCATAATATTTATGAAGCTGTGGACATTCTTCATTCTGATGAACAAGCGGCAAAGCAGTATCAGCAGCTTAAAAAAGTGATGGGTTGTTTTGTGTTTTCTTTGCTGGGCACTAAACAAAAAAGAAAAAGACCTACTTAAAAATGATTCAATCCCAGGCATGTGTAAATCGCACATTCTGTTAAAACTTTTTTTGTAAAAAAGGGTATTTTTTCTTTTTTCAGGGAAGCTTGTCTGTGATCAAAAGAAAGTGGCACCAAACATGGACTAGAGCTTTTCCTCTCTTCCTGATTAAATTAAAAGTAGATGTTTTGCTTGCATTTAAATGGTCCCAATCAGGAGCTGGAAACTCTTCCCTGCTACACGCCCTGCTGAGCACCTTGTCACTTTAAGCACACGAGTAGTCCTGTTGATGTTAATGGAACTACTTGCAGGCTGGTTGGTCGGGGGCAAGCATGCTGGGCACCCTGAAGACTGGAATCCTAGGTGGGCCATAGAGGAGAGGAGGTAGGAAGTAGCTCTGCAGTATGTGCCTCTCTCTGAGAGAGACCATGGAATCCTCTCTATGTGATCACTGCATTGTGAGTTCTGAAGAGCAAAAGCTGAGACAGTGGCTGCTCTAGGTGGCATATTAACCCTCCAAAGAGCCCAATCCAACCCCAACTAAAATCAATAGGGTATTTTCACTGACTACAGTGAGCACTGGATCAAGCTCTAGACTAGCAAGTGTGTCCCCATGGTGGCGTCAGCAATAGCAACATTAATCCTCAGTAATCTACTTCCCACCACCCAAAAAACAAAACTGCAGTTTCCAGGGCCCCCAGTGATCAGCAAAGTAAATTAAGCAAAGTAAAGACAATCTGTATGGTATTAGCATGGTTCACCAAAATGATAGAGTGGGAAGGTAATAGTATATTTAAGAAATACTTAAATTTAATCATACAAAACTGATTAATGAGTTTTTGTAAAGTTTGAATCAAATATTAACTTACGTGTTTATACACATACCCACTTTCACATTACAGATATTGCTCTTGTAGATTTACATCATATCTGCCCTTTATCATAAAAGCCACA
Source organism: Sternotherus odoratus (assembly GCA_032164245.1). Taxonomy (NCBI): domain Eukaryota; kingdom Metazoa; phylum Chordata; order Testudines; family Kinosternidae; genus Sternotherus; species Sternotherus odoratus. Next base: position 67,150,265 of record JAVMKO010000002.1, on the reverse strand, counting down.
AAATGATGTAAGGATTTCATGTTCAGAAATGGGTAAGAATTGCCATACTGGTTAAGACATGGCCAGTATCAGACATGATGGAAGAAGATGAAAAAATAAAAAGTAACCCAAACCCACAATGAACAATGAGGAAAGTTAACTCTAGTGGGTGAGTTGTTGGCTTATTACTACAGAGCATGAGGCTGTGTTTCCTTCTAAATAAACTGTTTAATCTGATCTAATATAACTGGGGATATTCTCATCCATATAAAAATCTAATTCTTTTTTTTCTTTTTAAACCTACTAAGCCTCTGGCCTCAGTGATATCTTGTGGATTGTGCAGTTATGCATTTCCTAATGTCAGTTTTAAATGAGTTGCCTTTCAGTTACATTGACTATTTCCCTTGTTCTTGCATTATCAGAAAAAAAAATGAGTAGGAATGCTCAATTTATTTTCTCTAGTCTATTTATAATTTTATGCATCTCTATCATATGCATTTATCCCCTCCACTCTTTTCAATATCTCCTTATACCTAAGTTTTTTCTATATCTCTAATCCCTCCTTGCTAACTTCTGGAACCCCTCCATCCCCTTTCTGCTATCCCTTTTTTGAGAGAGGGTGATCAGAAAGGACACAGCCTTCCAGGCAAAGACAGAAAATGTAATATAATGGGAATCCCCTTCTTGGCATTTGATTGCTTTTTGACCCTGGCTGCATATTGAAAAGGTTTTCATTGAACTGTGCACAAAGGGTATATCTGCACACACAGCAACTAGACATTGAGAGCTACCCATGCCAGCTGACTTGGGGTCGCGGGACTTGGGCTGTGGGGCTGTTTCACTGCTGTGTAGACTTCTGGGTTGCGGCCTGGAGACCAAGCTCTAGGACCCTGCACTGTGAGAGGGTCCCTTAGAGCTCAGGCTTAAGCCTGAGCCCAAATGTTTGCACTGAAACTGCCCCACAGCTCAAGCCTCGCAACCCCAAGTCAGCTGACACAGGCCAGCCTCGGGTTTTTCTTTGCTGTGCAGACATACCTAAAGAGGTCTAGGTCTTTCTCCTGAGCAATGAATTTAGAAGCCAACATTATGCATGAGTAATATGTTATTCCTTCCCAATTTGCATGACCTTGCTTTTGTCAACACCAAATTTCATCTGCTGTCATTGCTGCCTATTTGTTAACTGTGTTATGTCCCTCTGAAGTTTCTCAAAGTATCGAATCTTGATTAACCTAAATCATTTTGTGTATTTCAAATCTGGCCACCTTATTGGTCATCTCTTTTTCCAGGGTATTTGAGAGATACAATAAACAGTCCTAACAGAGAATCTTGGCGCACCCCAGTGCTAAACTTTACCATGTTAAACATTTACGCCGACTCTTTGTTTTCTCCATCTTAGCTAGTTTTCAAACTGTGATGGTACTTCTTATCTTATGACTAGTTTTCTTAGGGCCATCTTTGTTGGGGTTATTTTTTTGAATATCCAAATAAATATCAACTAGTTATTTATCCACTATATAGCTGAAACATTAAATAATTCTAGTAGACTAGGGAGGCACAATTTTCCTTTACCGAAAACACGCTTGCTTAGCATTTCACATTCATCCAAGTATTGTAAGATTCTATTTTTGAATTACTGCTTCAGTCAATTTTCCTGGTACTCTAGTAAGGTTTGTTGGTCTGTATTTCACAAGATCAGGCCTCCAGTCTTCTGGCATAGTTGCTGATGTTAATATGAGAGCCTATAAAAACAGCTTACAGCTACTTTATTCACAAATTCCTTCTGAGCTACTGAATGAATTCCATGTAGTCCTGGCGACTTATTACTCTTAATTTATTCCAACAGCTCTTGACACCTCGACATCTAGCACTGCCTTGCCCTGAAGATTGCCTGAAAATAGCGGGTAATTCCTCAAAATCTTCAGTAGTAAAAACTGTAGAGAAGCCTTAACCCTCTCATAGGAACACCATATACTTAAAAGTCACATCTACATGATTGAATGAACTTTTATTACAAGTAATAGCTGAGATTATTTTAACTGAGAACCTTAAGAGCAAAAGTATATATTTCTCTATTATTTTTTCAGTTTACTTTGTTTATTTGACAGAACTTTAAATATGGTCAGTTTCACGACTTTTCTCCCAATTACAAAATTTTCTGTTTTTGAGAGTCTTACACAGCAGCAGGGGAGAGAAAACCCTTTTTAAAGAAAAAAAAAAAAAAGATGGTTGTTCAAATCAATCAATCAAAGAAACTGTCCATGGACTGTCCAGTATCCGAAACTGCTTTTAACTCATTAATCGTCCTCTTTACTCTCAGGACATATTCCTTCATAGCCTTCCCATAGCCGATAAACTAATTCTTTTATAACAAAAAGAGTCCTGTGGCACCTTAAAGACGAACTAAAGTATTGAAGCATAAGCTTTCGTGGGCTAATACCCACTTCATCGGATGCAAGCAGTCAAGACTAACACGGCTACCTCTCGGATTCTAATTCTTTTATGTTTCAAGTGGATGTTCAAATTCCTTATCAGCCCTCATAATTTTCAACAATCCATTCTATATCCAAATTTAAGATCCTTTCTATTGGCTTTACATGGATTGGATTTCCATTTACTGAAGGATACCTGGCTCATATAAACTCTTGCTCTTGCACCTTGCCATTTTGTCTCCTTCCCGCCTTCTCTTCTCCCTCCTCCCCCCATACCTGGCATGCCTGCTTTCTTTTTTGTTTTGGGGGATGTGAATAATGTATAGGTATAATTTAAATGGGAATACTAACTTTTACAGGGAACTACCTCCTCTCAAGTTGTTCTTCTAATGTGGTACCAGAGGAATAAAGTAATTTTTGTCACCACCAATTAAAAACTTTTACGAAACAGGACCGTTATAAAACAATTAAACCTTGCAAATGCACTAGTCTCTAGGAGGGAAACCCTGGAGGAAATTCTGCTTATTAAAATTGCAATTTTAGTTTCCATTAAAAAGGAGAATAAGACAACAGAACATGGGTTGGCAAGACAAATTATTTCTTAATGTCAGTTGAGCTTATTTCAAATGAGATAACGTATCTTTACCAGGTTAGGTTCAGCACATTTTTTGTCTCTTCAACTCATTTATCTAATTCAGTCATCTTGATTATAGTCTCATGGACCTTCATTTTCAGAGGAAGAATTTTGTAACAAACAGCCTACACAACATGCTGATTACGGAACAGTTAATTCTAATTAACTTCGCTATGGCAAGAGAATTTTGATAAAGTCCTAGAATGCAAATATATTTTGGTTATCCTGGACCAACATCTATAAAATAAAATCTCACAGCGAAGTCTCCAGATGAGACATTGGAGTGATAGAAATCTAATTTAAAGAAACAAATGAGAAAATTAAAATCACAAATAATTTATTCTTCCTTTAGAGTTGATGGAGTACAGTTTTAAATAGCAATGAAGTACACAGTGGTGGAAAATTGGCACAGAACCTACAAGCATTTCATTCATAATAATGCTCCTCATGCGTTATCTGTTCAAACCTTGATGTGCATTTTCTACCGATCAACTTTAGGCTTAAAAAAAATTCTCCCTTTAAAAACAAACAATGGACAGATTGAAATTTTTGTTTTCTGTGTATGTTTTGCTCATTCAAATACTATGTATTGCAATTGCTTTCTCCCTGTTAAAACATCCTGGCCAATTGTGAAAACATTATTTTACTCCTGGGCTAATTTTATTTTTAAGTATGTCCTTCGTAAAAGTTGCTAAGAAGTCCTGAATGCATGTATTCTTGCACAACAGACTATCCCTTCACATATCTGAACGACATGTCCAGGATGGCCTCAAAACCAATTTGTCTACTATGTTATTCATCAGTGTGCTGCCTCTATCTCACATGCAACACTATAAGCATCGATGCAGTTCACAACAAAATTTGGCATTTACCTCACCATCAGGTTTATATGTGATAATCTAAAAAACATACCTTGGTCTCATATTAATCAGTAAGAAAAATGGATACACACAAAAAATGCCCACTTTCTAAAGGTATTAATTCCCAGTTAAGAAAGTTTAGATAGAGGTTTACAAATTCTTCTATGCTAGTTTGTTACATACAAATTATCCAACTAAAGGTTAAAATACTCTTATACAATACAGTTTGACCTGTCTTCAGTATTAGTTTTTTAATTCTTTGCATATTCAAACCAGGTAAAATGAACATTGTCATATTCTTTGTTCCTGCAATTAGAAAGGGATTATGGCTTGGTTTTATGTTAAACTGTGACAAAACACCTACAGTTTGAACAATTTTTCTGGGTACCAAACCACATTGCAAAAAACTTGTCAAACTACATTAGAAACCGTCTTTACAAAAATGTTTCACTCAGAAAAATTAGAAAGCTTAAAAAATTATTTGCACAAGACTATATCATATCGTTCTTGATTACCTTCCTGTTTAGGTAACTGGGATTCAATTCTTTGTACAAGAGCCTATCGGTAATGTACAGTAGATTATGTCTGTATTCACCTTTATTATACACCATTTTGAGACCAACACAATCAAGCATTTACTATTCCCCCATCCATATTAACAGCAGATTTTTGATCCTGCCCAGTGAGTAGTGTACGGTCTTGCATATTCACCACATGAAAAACATAATATACAAAATATTGCTGCTGTAAAAAGTGTACATTTCCCCCTTCCCCTTACAAAAGAATTTGTGGAAAAAATATTAAATTCCCATAACCTTCATAAACATACAAAGCTGTTCAAGCCTTTCAGTCTGTAACAGTCTGTTTGATGCACAGTTCCGAACTCACTGAAAACTGGTTATGTCAATGCATTTTCTGTCCAATATTGCCATCTAGAGTATAGATGTGAAATCAGAGTTTTTGAGAGGCTACAGCCTTTTATAACTAGCCCATAAAGACGGTATATTGTAAAGCAGCCATTTATCCACAATATTTTTCCAAAAGCAAGATGGAATGGGAGATTCTCTTCACAGGGAGATCTTCACAGGGAGATGTCCACAGTGCTGAGGAGACTATATGGCTGCTAATAGATACTGGAATGTAAGTACTTTTTCACTGCTGATAACTTCCATATTGCCCCTAAAAAATAAGTTTAAAAATATGATTATTTTGTTTTTATACAGTAAAAGTTGAAACAAGGCAGTATCCAAAACAGTCATGCCACTAAGAATCAAAACACACCTGAAAACATTCATTTTATTGCTATACATCGTACAGTATTTCATCTCAGAAGTTCTCTAAATTAGTCTGTAAATTACACTGCTGATTATATGTTTATGGCCTGGAGTTGAATTCTGTCTGAACAATTTTTCTTGAATTGGTATTGGTAATTAATAAAAGATTAAATAAGAGACATAAAAATTTAAGACAGATTATGGTAAAACTGTCTTTCTAACAAAGAATATAATAGAAAGCTTGAATATTAAACTGCAATTTGAGCAGCACTGCAAGAATTAAATTACATACAAAAGCACAGAAATTCAAAGTTAAGGTATGCACTCAGCCTTTAACTCAACTATTTGTCCACATATTTTCAGAGCACCATAGAATAGACACAAAAATGTGTGTGCGATCCAAGGCACATCTACGCAACCATAAAGATGTAGATGGCCAACTTGTCCTACAGGAAACATAGAATCACAGGACTGAGTATTATCTACACCAGCGTCTCTCAAAGTTTTCTGTCCGCGGCCCCTCCCTTTCCGCTTTCCCGAGTCCTCTCGCAGCCCAGGGGGTGTCTGCCAAAATGCCGCCAAATACAAAGCTTCCGCTTTGGGCGGCATTTCAGCGGGACACGAATAGAATGCTTCCGATTTCGGCGGCTTTCTGGGCCCAATCCTGTGGTGGCGCTGGGCCAGCATGGCCCCCTGTGGGGGGTCTCGCGCAGACCCCACTTTGAAGACCACTGATCTAGAACATCTCTGACAGGTGTTTGTCCAACCTGCTCTTAAAAATCCCCAATGATGGAGATTTCACAACCTCTCTGGGTAATTTGTTCCAGTGCTTCAGCACCCTGAGAGTTAGGAAGTTTTTCCTAATGTCCAACCTAAACCACCCTTGCTGCAGTTTAAGCTCATTTCTTCTTGTCCTACCTTCAGAGGTTAAGAAGAAAAATTCTTCTCCCTCCTCCCTGTAACAATCTTTTATGTACTTGAAAACTGCTATTATGTCCCCTCTCAGGGCAGGCCTACACCAGAAGTGCTACATTGGTGCAGTTCTCTCTGTAGCGTGTCTGGTGAAAACACTCTATGCCAGGGGTTGCAAATTTCATGGAGAACCACGTAGGAAAGGCCCCTATCCGACACCCTCCCACTTCCCGCCCCTTGACATCCCTCCCTCAGAATCTCTGACCCATCCAACCCCCCTGCTCCTTGTCCCCTGACCACACCCTCCCGAGAGCGCTCTCCGATCAGCATAATTACTCCATCTGCATGAGAAGTGGAATCTGTGTTGGCAGGAGAACGTTTCCTGCCGACACAGTGCGAGAGTGGGCAGCGCTTAGTTCAGTGTAACTTGAGTCGCTCCGGGGGGGTGTCTTTTTCATATCCCTGAACAATATAAATTACATCAACTTAATCAGTAGTGTAGACTGGTCTCAGTCTTCTCTTCTCCAGACTAAACAAACCCAGTTTTTTTCAATCTTCCCTCATAGGTCATGTTTTCTAGACCTTTAATCATTGCTCTTCTTTGGCCTTTTTCCAATTTGTCCACATCTTTCCTTGAATGTGGCGCCCGGAACTGGACACAATACTCCAGTTGAGGCCTAATCAGCATGAAGTAGAGTGGAAAAATTACTTCTCATGTCTTGCTTACAACCGTCCTGCTAATATATACTTAATCCACATAGAAATACATAGAAATACTGGCCTCATTACTCTTCTCCAATTCCTCTGATCTTTTGTGATGTGGCTGGGGTGAACGGCAAAGGTTGGAGCAGAGACATCACTACATGCTTCTCATGATCATTCACAAGCTCTCTGCAGGTACACCACGGGGTTTCAGAAAACAAGGGGGCATGTTTGGGAATGACCTAATACATCCCAAACGCTGCACAGCATTGTCACCCCTCAATCCCACCAAGGTAATGCAGCATAAAACGCTTCTGATAATGCCAGCATTATCCTAGATTGTTTCTTTCACCAAAAAACACTGCTCATCCACAGGAGGTGGTTTTCAGGGCAGCTGCCAAAACGGAGCTCAAATAGCACAGTTCCTAAGGGAACAGTGCTATTGGGGAAGAACAGAGAAAGCCTTCCACAAATGAATTCCCCTTGGAACTTGGATTATTCAAGAAACTGGAGGACTAGAACCTTTGCGGAGGGAGGGAAGTTATCCTTGGCCCACACCAGAATGATCTGTAGGATATTCAGCAAGTTAAAACTTCTGTTCCCCCTCCCTCTCTCTAAGAATTTTTCTATGCCTACTTCTTGCATTTGGAACTATGGCCCTTCATATATCAAATTATTTTTTAAGACTTGGGGCTAAAAAGTAGTTGCACTTCTCAGGTTATCGAGTTTAACAAGGTTTTGTTGTCTCTCCCCGTCCTAATCCCTCCCTCCCCCCACCACCTCCTTTTTAACATATTTGTGTACAGAGAGAAATTTCTTCTCCCTGAAGGTATTCTAACCACTGTTACTCATGGGAAATATGTTTTTCTTGTTCAGAGTCTAAATAGTTGCTTATGGAGAAATTATTAAGATTTTATTGTTAAAAAAATCCTATCTGTGTAGTAGACATTCAATCATAATGTCCAGCTTCCTTATGCCCAGGAGAATAAAGGCCTCTATTTTAATAAAGTTTACAATATAACATTCAGAGAGATATTAGGCAACATTTTCTGTTTTGTAGCTTGTAACACACAAAGGAGAAAATCATCTGCTCTATGTCTAATCTTAATAACTAGGTATATGTACAAGGAACAGAGAGTAAGGAATACATTCTCCTTTCACCATGGGCATTAAGGAACTGCTGAGCCACTCGGGTCCAATGGCTGGAATAGCCTCTACAAGATCTTATTCAACTTCCTGAGGATCCTCTGTCTCTGTACCCTCCCTCCTCCCCTGGTACACTGCCATGCAAGGAACCAGTACAAACTGAGGCTTCCCATCTGCATGGGTCCCTCCCAACATCTATCCCAACACCAATACAGCAGAATTACACTGCGTGGGCAGGAAACGTGCCCTTTGCAGCTGCCAAGGAGGGGGGCTTGACTTGCCCCAAAGGGAATGCTAAAATCATTCAGCACATTCTATACAGAGCAATAAAAAAATGTGACCCTGCAAGGTGCTAAGTACCCTCAACTTCCACTGAAGTCACTCTCATCGATAGGCTAAAATGGTTCACATTAATTTTCATAGAATGATGAGCTGTTTATAACACACTAGTGTTGCAGCCTGTAGTATAGTATGGCCAGATCAGGAAAAAATGGTATAGACTAATCAATTCTCCTAGCTGTAAGTGAATAACTCCAATGGAAATAAAAGCTATGAGAGTTGCATAATTCCATCCAAGGGAGACAATACCCCAAATTCATTAATAAAACAGTAAAATGAACACACAAGAATTAGTACGTTTTACTAAACAAAGTTGTACCTGGTCATATCCATAAGGCCTCTGTTGTGGTGGCTGTGGTGGTCCAGGCTGTGTAGGCCTATATGCTGCATACTGCTGGCCTTGCCCTTGTGGATAGTTAGGATACTGAGGTCCTGGACCACTCTGTGAAGGACCTGAAAATCATTAAAACAAATCAAAAAAGGGGAAGGGTTGAAGAACAGAATGGTAAAAATACTGCATGATATAACTAGGAGCACACGAAGGAAATACTACCATTACTTAACAAGCTTAACATAGGTCACCAAATACAGAGAGTTACATTCTTTGGTGCCCGCCATTGGATCCCCTGAAAACCAGATAAAGCCATAAAGTTCTACAACTGATGAAGGGATGCTTGCTCTTACACAAACAGACAGATCTGTTTCTGGAGCAAAATGTGACTTGCATAGACAGTGACTTGATTCAGTGCTGACAAATGCACATTTTACCTAATCATGTTGGTCACTGAGCAGCCAACAAATGGTAACAAGTTTGGTAACTTTGGATCTGTGAGAGGGTCACAGTGATGACCTAGAGGATAAAAACTCCATACTCCATTACCATTCTCCTCAGGCATCAAATCCACCTTAACTATGCTGCTTTAGCTCTCCGTGCTTCTCCTGCAGTGGGACAGAGCCTTGAAGATTTATAATAATTACTGGGACTCTGATTGCAAATAACTGATTTTTTTTGCAAATTAATGAGTAAGCAGCTAAATATTAAGTAAAATGGATACTACATCCCAAAATGTACTTTCTTCATCTCACAAATGTAGTTTTTTCTTTATGATAATTCTTTACAGTTTACTAGTAAATGTTCATAAGAGATCATAAAGGGGCTGAAGCAGAGAGGAGGATCTCACCCATAGTTTTTCTTGTGAGAACTAGCTTGTTGTCAGCTACTTACCATAACCCTGCTGTTGTCCTGGATAACCTTGCTGGCCTGTGTACTGCTGCTGTTGTGGAGGGTAACCTTGCTGCTGAGGAGGTCCTTGATATGCATCTTGCTGCTGACCATACTGTGAGTTTCCTGCAAAACGGTTGCAAGAAAAAATACCAGTTAAAGATGTTTACTACACTTCTGTTTTTCCCTAAGATGACAGCCAACGACACATGAACAAAATGAAAATGCAATCTTGATTTCAAAACTTAATAAAACAAAGAAAACTCAAACCAAACAGAAGGAATTCAGCCAAACAAACTGCAGTTAGAGCCAAATTTGCAAGGTTGAACTGCAGCTTCTTCAGCATCTCTGCCAAACAAGCAGTACATTTACTGGAACATCACAGTCATAAGATCATGACTATGCTAAATAAAAATTTTTAAAAAGACAAAATTAAAAGACATCTACGGGAGCACAGACTAGCTACACAAGATCAGCAAGCTGTTTCCTAATGGCACTATTATATATATACATATATACATATACATACATATATATATGTATAGATATATATATATATATGTATACATATATATATACACACACACACACACACAAATATATATATATATATACACACAAATGAACCAATGGATTTATGTTTAAATCAAAAAATTCCATTGGAAAAAAAAAGTTTTCTAACAGTGTTTTAGTCATTTTACTGTTGTTAGAAATGGCAAATTATGGTTATATATTTTAGATGTTTGCAAGAAATTATTTTGAATGCTTCAGTTCCCTGCAATTTTCAAGACAGCCAGCAACTAGTATTCTACAAGAGCTTTGCATGGGTATAAATTGTTTTGTGCAAGAATTTTCGTTCCCATAGGAGGTGGGGGAGGGAAGGGAATGTATGTGCGTATGTGTGTGAAGGTATATAGATACCTCCTTCGTAGTAATGTTGTGAGGAATCCTCATAAGGCCTATCGTAGCCTTGTTCAGGATACGACGGTTGCTGATAACCGTAATCATTATGACCTACATCAATTCGACAAGAGACAGGAAGAAACGTTAATGGCCTCTGAGTGAAAACCCTAAAAATATTTCATCTTTCAGAAAAATCAAAAAAAAGTCAACTGGAAATACATAAAAAAGATTTTTCAATTGTATTAGCCAAAGATTTACCAATATGATTTCCTTTCATATTGAATTAACATGTGACAGGGAACAAAAGCTTAATGCACTAGTTTTAGCAAAATCACAGCAAGGGATGGTCTTAAGCTTCTGATAATCTTTGTTGGTGGGAAAAAGTACTTTATCTTTTATTTTAAAAAAATGAAAGCATTTAGGCCTTTCACATGTAAATAACCTGAATTAAATTAGAATGAACAAAGGAAGCAATTATCATACTTTGTCTAACACCTGTTCGGCTGATCTCCAATTCAAAAGCATATGCTAAAAGCAGTGTGAAATATAACAAAGCTCAATGAAGTTATGAATCACATATTTTTATAGTAAATTTTGCTCTGAAGTGTCAAAAGAAAAACTTCTCAAGGCTGATATTTTTCCCCCACAAACATCATTCCTAGCAATCTTAAGATGACATTTTCCCTGGAGAATCTCATTCATCAGCAAAATCATAGAAAAAGAAGATTCAATTTCAGAGGCTATGGGCCCCCCTGGTTTAGGAACCATAACATGAGAAAAATACCCTACCTGTTTGTTGTTTTAAGACCCAATATATTTCTCCTGCAGATTAATAAAATGTACTACATCATAGTGTCCTCTTGTAAAACTCAAGTCATGAGAACAAGCTTTCATTTTGTTAAAATTTTAGCACAAATTTTATCAAAGTGCCTAAATAAGGCAGAAAGCAAGAAGTTCTAAAAATAAATGGTCTATGGTACAAATGGAGAACTAAACACAAACTTCTTAAAAATTGACTCTGACACTCCTACATCATTATGAGTATACATTTTTATAGATTATTTTAACATATCCACTGCTGTTTAACAATAATACTTGCTGAAGTTAACAGAATATGGTGGATCCTTCTAAATTCATCTATACTGCCATATAATTTTAATTGATAATGTTCAACAATGCATTAAATGCATGAATTACCTTTAACTATTTGAAAGTTATGAAAGTCATACAGCTATTTTTTTTGTATAGAGTAAGTGAGGTCATGTATATAACACAAGTTCCAGAATTAAAACTCTATGTTATGAATTAACATAGCCTGTGGAATAGCTTTGAATGTACACAAATGAAAATCCGATACCTACACCTATATATAATAGCGTTAGGCCTGGCTAAAATATTGGTTTAAAAAAATAAAATCTTTAAATTCAAATAAATAATTCATTTAAATTAATATTTACAATTTTTGCTCTGAAATGTTGATAGGATTTGGGGTTTATTGAGCTATGAATGTTTTTTAAATTGTTACTATTACCATGTTCCTTGGACTTCACAAAACACATCATTAAATGGCAAGCAGGTATCACAATAGCTATGAGCCAGCCAATATTTTTCCACAAACAGTTTGTTCACCCAATCTCTCCCTAAGCAAAACCAAAACAAATTTAAAAAGGAATCCCTTCTTCTAATTTATAGTATAATCCTGATTCCCCTTGTTCAAATACACTATATACAGATCTCGTACTTCAAAGAGGAAAAAGGACTGATTTGTGTAATATTAATTTAGAGTTGGATCCTGAGAACACTGAGGGAATTCGACAGGACCATGCCTCTCAAGAGACAAGCTCCTCAGAGCTGGGACTATCTTATCCCTTTATCAAACAGTATGTATGTTTATGGCCCATACCACAGCAGCAACAAAACATTTGTGCAATTGGTCTTAAAATCAAAAATAAATTATGTTATAGGATAAGAACAATCATAAAAAACCAAAACATTATGCTTATAAGCAAGTTTTTTTATTTCTGTATACGAGCTATAAAAAGAATATATTGCTCTGTCTCTGTATATACATACAACATCATAAAGCAGATGTGTAACATGACTGCTTTATTTCAGATCAGCTATTCTACATACACTGAAGAACCCTCCATATATGTACCTAAATGAGAGGATTCTCATTATATAATATGAAAGCCAGTATTAGGGTGTCAAAGTAAAAGCATTACAAATGATGTACTTTGAGCAAGCTGTAAAATTAGTTCTCTTTGGCATCTTAAATTATAGCAACAATTCTGAATTTAGAAGCTTTTATAAAACAAGATCTGTTACGGTGATCACTTACTAACTATTTTCACCCTATCCTATAGTTTTTGAGTAGCTCTCTACATTGATATTGGGCAGGTATAGAACATGGGAAAGTTAACATTATGAGAGATTACCATCAGGGTAATATTGCTGGTTCATGCCTTCTGGAGGACCTTGTCCACCATGACTGTATTGGTCCCCATAATAGTCTTCCTGGCCTGAGTACTGCTGTGGTGGGCCTGAAAAACCACAACCAGTCAATATGTAAGTATCTTGTTTTCTCTGTTAACAAGCTTGCTAATTTTTGGTTTTAGTATGAGAAATGTTTCTCAAATGTACTCCCCACCCACCCTGTTGCATTTCAGACAACATATTGAATCTACTTGCTTGGCTGCACCAGACTTCATAGCATATACAGTAGAATCTCAGAGTTACCAACACCTCAAGAATGGAGGTTGTTCTTAACTCTGAAATGTTCATAACTCTGAACAAAATATTATGGTGGTTCTAGCAAACGTTTACAACTGAACATTGACATAATAGAGCTTTGAAACTTAACTATGCAGAAGAAAAATGCTGCATTCCCTTTTTCTTTAGTTGTTTAACACAATATTGTATTTGCCTCTGCTGCTGTCTGATTGGGTACTTCCGGTTCCAATTGAGGTGTGTGATGGACTGGTCAGTTTGTAACTCTGAAGTTCTACTGTATGTGAATCTAGCTCAGAGTTCATTTTAAGAACACATGTAAAACAGCAACAGCGCAAAGCTATGCATCAAGAAAAATACAGACTCTTTTTAAAAGGTCTACTGTTAAGAAAAAAAATTACAAGATTGTGGAATATAATTATAGTTTCCCCTCTCACTTTCCTCTAGTGGTTGAGCAATTTTAGAACCGAATGGGTTATTTAATTATTTTCCATACATATCAAACTTTTGTGACAACAAACTGAATTCTACTTCTTCATACAGCAAGTTCTCTGGGGTGTAAACTTTTTGGACACCCTTTTTATTTAGAAATGAGCTTGAAACTAAAGAAATATAGATCTCAAAATTCATGTCCCAACTAGTAGCTTTTCTGCTGCAAAAGCTAACTTTAAGGAGGAAAAAATATGCTGGAGACAAAGAAACCTGAAATTTTGCACATAGCAATTTGGGTTCAAATATGATGTAAACAAAAAACTATATACAAAAATTTCCAAGATTGTTATTTAAACTAATCTGAGGATTTCAGTGTAGAGTCTTACCTTGCTGTGGTGGTCTATATGGAGGAATCTGTCTCTGACCCATCATGTGATTTCCCTGGTTAACTTGGCCCATCATTCCCATTGGCGGCTGCTGTCCCTGGTAATGTTGCCCACCTCCCTGGGGCATATTATATTGCTGGGAAGGAGGTGGCTGCTGGTGCATCATTGGACCTATAGAGGAAAAAAAGGTAACTATAATGTCTTTTCTAAATCGTGAGCTGTATTAAAATCCTTTAAAACAGCATAATAAATCAATCAAACTATTAAAAACCAAATCCACACAGATATGTCAAAAGCAGTACCATCAAGCATTGCTTAATTCTGGACCTATGCAAGCTGAGGTAATCAATTCAGTCACAAATTTACAGAACAGAACTTCTCCAAAAGAAGGCTGCAAGAATGTGTTGCAGCTTTAAAAAACAAACAAACAAACAAAACACCCCAGTGGGTATGTTGTATTTTTCATTCCTATTTTCCTCATGCTCAAAATTAATGGAACCATTTCCACTCCATTTCCAAACTGGATCAAGCCAAAGGTCCACCTACCCCCTTATCTTGTCTTCTGACAGTGGCCAATGCCAGATGCTTGAAAGGAAATGAACAGAACAGAGCAATCATCAAGTGATCCACCCCAGCATCTGGAAGTCAGAGGACAGGAAAATCCAGAGCATGGGGAGGCATCCTTGAAATTCACGGACCTATCCTTCATGAATTTATTTAAGTCTTTTTTTAATCCAGTTATAACTCTGGCCTTCATAACACCCCTTGGCAATAAATTCCACAGGTTGACTGTGCACTGTGTGAAGTACTTCCTTTTGCTTGTTTTAAACTTGCTGCCTCTTAATTTCATTGGGTGACCTCTGGTTCTTGTGTTAAAGTGAGCAAGTTCCTTATTCACTTTCTCCACACCTTTCATGATTTTATCTCTATCATATCCTCCCCTTAGTTGTCTCTTTTCCAAGCTGAATAGTCTCAGTCTTTTTAATCTTTCCTCATATGCAATCTGTTCCATTCCCTTAATCCTTTTTGTTGCCTTTCTCTGAATCTTTTCCATTTCTAATATATCTTTTTTCAGATGGGGCTACCACAACTGCACGCACAACTCAAGTGTATGTGTACCATAGATTTACAAAGTGGCATAATGATATTTTCTGTCTTGTCATCTATCTTCTTCCTAATGCTTCCTAACATTCTGTTAGCGTTTTTGACTGCCACTGCACATTGAACAGATGTTTTCAGAGAACTATCCACAATGACTCCAAGATCTCTTTCTTGCATGGTAACAGCTAACTTATACCCCCCATCATATTGTATGTATAATTGGGATGTTTTCTACTGTGCATTACTTTAAATTCAGTGGTGATAAATACAATCTTCATGAAATGCATAATTCTTATGCAGCTGAAACTACACAGGTCACTTTGTTCCTACTACAATATTCCCAGATTAAAACCACACTGCAGTTAAAATGGGAAGTACATATCAGTAATTATAATATTTTTTTAAAATATATGTTATTTAGATTAAAAACTGTCTACAGCCAGGATAGTATTTTGGCTAAATGTCCTAGTCCATGACTCGGCCACCAAGGCACTACCACAAAACAAATAAATAATAAAAATAAGTTTAATTATCCTAAAACAAAAGTATTATAAACTCAGGAAATTCAGAGATAAGGCCAAATTTATAACAGCATTCAAAATACCTTAACTCTGCCCTGTACTGACAATAACTATATGATTGTGATTACAGATTAAACTACTTTTAAAACTAATATTAGATTCTCTTCTCCCTTCATGGTGTCATCACAGGGAGGTTAAGGTACCAGATTTCACTAAATCTTAACAAGATGTAAAATATGAAGAGTATACGTTATTCTACTATTAAGATCATTAGGGCACGAGAAGTCCAACGAGGTGCTAAATTGTTTGTAAGTCTCTTTTTCTTTTCTAAATCCTGATATGTATTAAAATCCTTTAAAACAGCATAACAAACCAAACCTTAAACTATTTGTAGCAAGGTGGCTACTCCGCTCCTAAAAATAAAGGGTAAAAGCAGCTCTGGAGAGGGCTTAGGCCGATTCAAACAGCAGCTACTGCTGTGGCCAGCTCAATTAGGGACCAGTGGGCCCTTTATAAGAGTGCTGTGGCCAGGCACTGTGAACATTCTCCCTCCAGCATTAGAGGGAGAAGGACCTGGCTGCCTAGATGAGCTAAGGGTACTGGGGAAGGGGGCAGGCTGAGCTGGAGAGATCAGGCCTGGTGACCTCCCACGTTGTGACCTGCTAGGAAGGTCTGAAGGGTACTGGGTTGCAGGGAAAGGCAGCAGGTCCAAACCCCCCTTGCCTCTGATGAATGGCTTTTACACTACAGTCTGCCCCATGGAGTGGGGGCTTGATGTTGACTGGCAGTAGCAATAGACTGAGACAAGGTGGGGCTAGAGGATTGGAGGTTCCCCGTGGAGGGGAGACCCAGAGTGTAGAGGTATTGTCAGGGGACAGCACCCCAGACAGAGCGGCACCGGGGTCCGGGAGGGACATGCAGCGGCGAGACACCGGCCTGCAGAGGGTGCTCCGGAGCTGGAAAGAGCAAATTCCCAGATAGCCAGCAGGAGGTGCAACGGGGTGAGTAGTCGCGCTGCTACACTAGTAAAAACCAATTTTTCCTTTTCTTTTTTTGAAATGGTCAGGTGTTAAAGTAGGAGCAGAAAGTATCATAGCAAAAATTTAATGGTGGAAAAACAGCTAAAAGCAGCCAATTTTGAGGCTAAACTTATAAGAGGAATATTACATGGTAACATTCAGGAAAGTTAAATCAAATTAACTGAAGGAGTGATTGTAAAGTGCATTAAACCCTTGTATGCACGCTCTCATTCAGACAGAAGTGGCCAGACTTCAGTTTAGTTTAAACAAATGGTAATTAAATTAATTAAGAGCACAGTAAGAGGGAGGTTGTTCTAAGTGAGTTAGTGAGGGAAGTAGCCAAAAAGTTCTCAACAAGAGGAGGCAAAAAACAGCATTAAGGAGAAAACAGAGATGCTCCACATTTTCTTTTGAAGATAAATATAGGTCATTAATTAAGACCACAGAATTCAAAATCCTGCTTCAGTTCTCTAGTATGACAATTTCTATATTCCAACATTAAGTACTGAATAAAGGTATTAAAATGAAGCTGTGAAATTATTTTTCATTTTTATGAAATTGTATTTCATATTCTGGATATTCCCAACAATTGGACAATTCGGACCATTCCATTTCACTACAGCTCCGTCTGAATCTACTGAGAACAAGAACACAGTCTTGAAAAAACAAAAACTAGTTACCATAATATTCCTAGATCTCAGGAAAGCCTGTTAATTAACAATATTAATATTAGTCACAGTACAATGTGATAAAATGTGTTAGCTCCCCATGGTGCAATGTAGAGGTTTTCTATTTGCTTTTTAAATTAGAACTTCATTAATGCTTTGTAAAGCCACAATGAGAATCCACTACTCTGCATCAGCCTAACTGTGTATTATGTTAACAACAGAGTACTTGGCTTCTTTCCAGTTTGGTCCAGGTCTCCTTCATAAGAATGGCATCAAGAAGGTGAACCATGGTGAACTATCAGTTTCCAGAATGGAACCATTTCATGCAATGGGTTGGGGAGGTCTAGTTTTTGTTTGTTTGTTTTTAGACGGGCTGGAGGGTGGGGTCCAGTAGTGGTTTTGTTTTTAAGTTACAGTTTTATGCCATATTTAGTTTCATACTTAAAATAAAAAACTGAACAACAAAAAAACAACCCCCACTTTGAAAAAAAAAACAAAAAACCCCGTAAAATATTAGATGACAAGACTCCCTTTTGGGGGGGGGGGAGAGGAGGGTGTTATTGTTGTAATGATTTTGTTGTTGTTGTTGTTATTGTTGTAGTCCATCTGATGGTTTGCAGATCTAGAACACATTCCAGTGACTGAATTATTCCTTTTTGGAAGAGAAGCCCAGAATGGGGATGTCTGTGAGGACTACTGCTGACAGAGATAGAAGATTGAGGGAGAGTTCCAATAGTATGTTATACTTTAACTCTCAACGATAGGAAAATTTTAGAATTTTTGAAGGAATAGTTAAAGATGCAATCATGCTGAAGTTTACTGCCACCCAATGCTGCAATGATCTCATCTGGACCATTGCAGCATTGGGTGGTAGATAAGAGGTTACTTCATGGAAGAGACCACAAGATTCCTCTGTGTGAAGAAAATCACACTGATCTTTCTGGGCTCTCTTTCAGGAAAAGAATGTCTTCGCAAATGTCCACAAATCTTTCCCCTGGAGGAAAGGACCTGGGTTTTATTGAGTCCAGGATAGCTTTAACAAATATTATCTGAATGGAAAACAGGGAAATACGCGGCAGTTTATACTTACACACACACACACACACACACACACAGAGGCTACATTCTGTCCAAGCATTGCTCTAGGACTGGATGAGTGGGAATGTACAGAAATCATCCAGAAATGCACATAAGTATTCCCTGATGCAAGAGGTATGCTGTCTCCATGATCAGATATTTGGTGTGAATTCCTGGTGCTAAAGAGAGGCTGAAGGAAAAGAATTTAGAGCACAGATAATTGTGGTGAATCAGTCAGTCTTAAAGTCATGTGAAAGCTGCCAACTCTAAACCAGTTTTGCGGCGAAAGGGACTGGATGATGGAAGCCAGTCAGTCAGCATGTGACATTTGAACTTTTTACTGAACTGTTCAATTGCCTTATGTCCATAGTAAAACAATGGTGGTCTATCTATTTTTGGAATTAGAAATAGTCTTATTAGAAGCCTCTGCCTCTCTACACTGCTCTGGCAAGTTTTCTATGGCTCCCATCTTTGAAAATGAACCCATCTCTGCTCTCAGCAGTATCTCATTATGTGGGTCCGAGAGGAAATGCAGGAAAGGGGAGATGGAAGTCAGAATGGAATGGATTATCTCCAACAGCCAATGATCAGTGGCAATTCCATGCCATGCCCATAGGGACTGACAGACTAATCTCAAAACATATGGGAAAAATATGTACCCTCTCGTTTTAATATCTAAGATCCAGTGGAGACAAAGACAGTGGAGACAAAAAGATGAGACGTTTTAAACGGTTGAATTTTTCTATCGCTTGTTCATCCTTAGCACCCACCTGGCTTCAAATTTGTTAAGTTGTCCTAGAGCACACTTCCAGGCTGCATGTACCTTAAATGCCTTACCTTACATGTACCTTCCAGTCTTTATTTTTCCCATATGTTTTGAGAGGTACAATATAAAAAGAATACAACAGCTGATGTCATAGTTGAGACTGCTGGAGGAGAAGTAAGAGAAAGAGGAACCAGATGAAGTGAATGGTCTTTGGACCCAAAAAGACGACAGCACCAGGTCAAACCCAAAGCCCATGATGCAAGATGTAGTCTCTTCTATCTCCAGAATTTAACTGGTTTTGAGGCTCAATAAACCTCTGTTATTACAGGGCAGATCTTTTACCTTTGAGCTTGAGCTTTAACAGGAAGACCAGATGATCTAAGCCAGTGTTTTTCAACCGTTTTTCATTTGCGGACCCTTAAATATTTTGAATGGAGATGAAGAACTCCTTTTGAAATCTGACCTTTGGTCCATGGACCCCTACCATAGAAGTCTTAGACTGAACAGAATTCTGCTATAAATGTTGCATGTGTTTGGCACAGCATTTGATGCAGCATGAGAAAGGGTGCTAAATTGTGGGTTACGGTAATTACAACTCTTTTGGGTTTTGACCTGTAGGTAGGAGTATTCTCAGAAAAACAGAATGACTTTTCTGAGACCTGAAACTTTATTTGCATAGTCGCCTTTCGTGGACCCCTTAGGGCTGGTCTTCACTACAGGGGGGGGGGAGGGAAGAGGGAGGAGAAATCAACTGCAGATACGCGAATTACGTAACTGAAGTCTGCGTATCTCCAGCCGATTTACCTGCCGTCCTCACGGCGGCGGCAGCATGCTCCCCCGTCGACTCCAGCTTGCACCTCTTGGCGAGCTGGAGTTCTGGAGTCGATGGGGGCGCCACAGGCGATCGATTTCTTGCGTCTTCACCAGACGCGCGAAATCGATCACTAAACAGATTAATCGCTACCCGCCGGTCAGGCGGGTAGTGAAGACAAGCCCATAGACATAGTCTGCAGTACTTGGTCAAAAACCTAGAACCAACAGCTAGCCATGACGGGCTGATAACTGGTGATGAGAATTCCTATAACATAGGACCTCTTGAGGAGCTGCTGCAGCATTTAGAAACTTCAAAGAAGCATACACTTAACTTGTAATGGCTTCTAGGACCTTGGCAGCTTAGAAACTCCACAGGTGTCTGGAAACCCAGGCAAATGATAGATAAATCTTCATACTTTTTTGCAAGCTTTGCTAATGTTACAGGGGCAACTTAAAAGATTCTTCAGCAAGATCTCTAAAGCCTTTAAGTCAAAGGAGCAATTTGCTATTCCTAAAGCACAAGAAATATCTTTCTAATATGTACCACTAACTGAAAAATAGCAAGAGGAACTAATGCTTTACAACAGTGGTCCCCAACCTTTTGTTCGCCGCGGACCGGTCAACGCGGCCGACTGTATGCTTGCGGCCCAGTCGGAATGTAACTTTTTACTGTGTGCGGCGGACCGTTGTATGTCCGCCGAAAAACCGCAGAATTCAATTGATCACCGTGTAATTTTTACCTCCCCGCGGCGGACTGTTGTATGTCCGCCGAAAAGCCGCCGGAAGCAGGACCGGAACGGAAGGCGGAAAGCAACCGGATGGGGAAGCAGAGGAGAACGCGCCCGGAGGGGAACGGAGGGGAACCAGAGGGGGATGCGGCCGCGGCACGGGGGGGGGGAACGCGGCCGCGGCACGGGGGGGGGAACGCGGCCACGGCACGGGGGGGGGGAACGCGGCCGCGGCACGGGGGGGGGAACGCGGCCGCGGCACGGGGGGGGGGAACGCGGCCGCGGCACGGGGGGGGGGGGGGACGCGGCCGCGGCACGGGGGGGGGGGAACGCGGCCGCGGCACGGGGGGGGGGGGAAACGCGGCCGCGGCACGGGGGGGGGGAACGCGGCCGCGGCACGGGGGGGGGGAACGCGGCCGCGGCACGGGGGGGGGGGAACGCGGCCGCGGCACGGGGGGGGGGGAACGCGGCCGCGGCACGGGGGGGGGGGGAACGCGGCCGCGGCACGGGGGGGGGGGAACGCGGCCGCGGCACGGGGGGGGGGGAACGCGGCCGCGGCACGGAGGGAGGAACACGGCCGTGGCACGGGGGGGGGGGGGAACGCGGCCGTGGCACGGGGGGGGAACGCGGCCGCGGCCCGGTAGCAAAGGCTCCACAGACCGGTACCGGTCCGCGGACCGGGGGTTGGGGACCACTGCTTTACAAGACCTCCATCTTGCAAACTAGATTTTGAAGTTTCTAGGCCTCCTCATTTTTTAGAGGACATTTAAGAAATAAAAATAATAATTTGCCAGATGGGCAAAACACCTAATATTTCTAATTCAAAGCAGTTACACTATTTAAACTTTTGCACTTGACAAGTACGATGTGACATCTATTAAAAGCAGATTCTGTTCATAATCAGCCAGGCCTTTATTTCTTCGATATGATTCCAATAGGTAGATACCCTTTAAAACAGGGGTGGGGAACCTTTTTTCTGCCGAGGGCCATTTGCACATTTATAATCTCATTCGCGGGCCACTCCCCCCGAGGAAGCCCAGGCTGGCAATGGGAGTTGAGACCCCAGCTGGCAAGGGGCCAGCGGGGGAAACCCCAAAGCAGTGGCAGGCGGAGTGCTTAGCCCTGCAGTGCTTTGGGGTTTCCCCCGCTGGCCCCTTGCCAGCCGGGGTCCTGCCGCCTGCCCCAGTCAGCTCCCGCTGTCAGCCTGGGTGTAGGCCAGGGGGTCATCTTCCTTTACCCTCGCCCAGCCTCCCCCCCATCTAACTGCCTTCCCTCCCCCACCCGCCTGGCCCATCCCACCGAACCTAACCTCCTCCCCCCCTCCCACTCCCAATTCAGCCTCCAGCCTCCTGCCCCCATGCCTGACCCGCCTAGCCCAGCCTCACCCCCACCAAACCTCCTTCCCTCCCGCACCCACGCCTCGCCCACCCCATCCAGCCTAGTCTCCTGCCCCCTTGCCTTCCCCCCAGCCCAGCCTTCCCCCCCACTGCCCCCTTGTCTGCCCCACCACCACCCCTTTGCCTGCCCCCCAGACCTGCCTCCCCCCCCCATGACCGTCGACTCCCCCAGGCGCTTCCCGGCCCCTACCTTCAGTGCGGAGCCGCCCCCGCCTGGCGGCCCGTGCGCATCTTCTCCCCATGCCCCCAGGCGCTTCAGTGCAGGGCCGGCGGCAGCCCCAGGCGCTTCAACGCGGGGCTGCCGCCTGGCGGCCCACACACGTCCTCCCCACGCCCCAGTGCCTGACCCAGCCCTGGCCCGCCGCGGGCCAGATGGAATCACTTGGCAGGCCGTATAAGGCCCAGGGGCCGGAGGTTCCCCACCCCTGCTTTAAAACCATCTGAAATTGAAGTTAGTATAAAACGCAATGCGTAAGTTTAAGGTGTTGGGTTTTTTTACTTATGAATTCCAGATGGTTGGGTCTTGGTTATATTTGAGACTGCCTTGTGTGTTACAAAGGTGTTCAAACTAATAGTCCTCTGTTTAAATGGGAAGGGACTGATAGCAGGGCATTCAGAATGAAGGGTCCTTAATAATGGAAGGTTTAAGATTAGCAGCCAGTTAGTCTGTATCTGTAAATAAGATGAGGAAGACTTTGTAGCACCTTAGAGTCTAACCAGTTTATTTCAGCATAAGCTTTCGTGGGCTATAGCCCACTTCATCGGATGCATAGAATGGATCTTACTTCTGTTCCAGTCTATGCATCCGATGAAGTGGGCAATAGCCCACGGAAGCTTATGCTGAAATAAACTGGTTAGGTCTCTAAGGTGCTACAAAGTCTTCCTCGTCTTATTTAATAATGGAAGTCACTTCTTCCCTAGTGTCTGAATTGTGTGACAATCAGCACCCTATGTTAGGCTCATTTATCTTTCCAGTCATTTCCTGACTGGGTACGAGACTGCTTTTTAGGGTTTAGGGGTTGACTGAAAAGCAGAAGTTTGCTTCAGTGGAGCCAGTGATGTTTGTGATCTCTTACGTATTTGTTTGTAACTACTGCAAAGTGGTCAGAAGTCTGGAAGGATATTTTATATATTTAAATAAATAAAAATATCTTTAAAATCTTACCATCAGGTTCAGCAAGCAGTCCTCCAATGAGCCCTCAACAAATGGCAAGGCAAACATGACATCCAGAGCTATAGGTCTACTCTTTAATTGGGCAGGCAATGTGTGTCTAATGTTTAGTACCTGGAGACTGGTGAGTCAGAGATACTTGGCTCTCAGCTCAGCTCAGAAAAACAGGATTCCTCAGAAGGCTGTTGTTTATTTATTTATTTATTTATTTATTTAAAAAGACGACAAAAGTACTTGAGTTCTATAGTTTGTCACCATAATGCAGATGTGAAAAATTCTGTTCAATCTACATAAGGAGTCGTTTCTAAGGAAACAGAGACTGGTTTGTTGAAAAAATTCTGCTTACCCCACTCCCCAGATAGCAAAAATATCTTGTTAAAATTGGCAGAATATCTTATTCAATATACTGTACCAATAAACTTGTAGGATTTTATACCAAAAAAAAAAAAAAAAAAAAGACAGAGGTTTTGTTCCACATTCACTCAGCCACTTTATATTCCCATATTCTTCATAAAGGTTGGCTAATATTCCTTGCCATTTTCTCAAAGTGGTACAACAGCTTCATTATGAGAATCACCTGTGGATCTTATTGTTTAACATTCATTTTCCACAATCCAAGACTAAAATTTTCAGTTGTAACAGGACTGACCTGTAAAACAATCTTGTGAAGGCTCTAGATTTTCATGCATGGCATTCCTTCAGCAGGTGTCTTATAAACTAGTGCTAGTCAATGATTAATACAGTGGATACTAATAACCAATTACATTAGTGGACTTTTTGCCATTCTAAAATGCTTTTTCATTCCTATCCTACTAATACCACCAGACTCAAATGATAACATCTATTTGACCCCATACTAGTAACTGCGCACACACAAAAAAAAATTAAAAAACACGTTGATGTTGCAGATTCACCACTCAGAAGTTAGCAAGTGCCATAATTAAAGGTTACCTATATGCAGCCTTAATTTAGTCCCTGAGCATATGCATTCTGATACAGTCTTTAATTACATGATCACATACATTTTTCCACAAGACCACTTCCTCATTCAGTGCACAGGATGGACAGTACTCATTGAACAATCAGCTATATCATAATACAGGGGTGGCCAATGTGTGGCTCCAGAGCCACATGTGGCTCTTCAGAAGTTAATATGAGGATCCTTGTATAGGCACCAACTCTGGGGCTGGAGCTACAGGTGCCAACTTTCCAGTGTGCCGGGGGGTACTCACTGCTCAACTCCTGGTTCTGCCACAGGCCCTGCTTTCACTCTACCCCGTCCCGCCCCCTCCCTTGAGCCTGCCATGCCCTCGCTCCTCTCCCTTCCCCCAGCACACCACAAAACAGCTGATCAAGAGGTGCAGGGAGGGAGCGGGAGGCGCTGACCAGTGGGGCTGCTGGTGGGTGGGAGGCACTAGGAGCCGCTGATGAGAGGCTGCTGACATATTACTGTGGCTCTTTGGCAATGTACAATGGTAAATTCTGGCTCCTTCTCAGGTTCAGGTTGGTTATCATCATTGTTCAGTGTGTGGCTCATGCCTTATTTCAAAGCCTACTCTGAAGTCTGAATTATGAAGTTCTTCATGGGCTTTTCTATGGCACAATTCTATCACTATAGTATCTGACTATTTCACAAACATTGAGTATATTTTCACAAGATCCCGGAGGGGAGATGGTTTTATTATCTCAATTTTGCAGATCCTAGGAAACAGAGTGTGATTAAAGTAAAAAATATCCACTAATTTTGGGTGCTTTCATTGATCCCTTCTGGCTGTGGAATCTGATAATCTAGTCTGACCTCCTGCTTAACACAAGCCACATAACTCCCGTTTTAATGCCTGCTTGAACTAATGGTTATCTTTTGAAAAGCATCCAATCTTGATTTTAAAGTTGCCAGTAATGAAGAATCCACAACCCTTGGTAAGTTGATCCAATAGTTTTTTATCCGCACTTAAAAATGTGTGCCTTACTTCCAGTCTGAATTTGTGTACCTTCAACTTCCAGACACTGGATCTTGTTATAACTTTGCTAGACTGAAGAACCTGTTGTCAAAAAATTTTCCCCATGTACGTATCAAATGTGATCAAGTCACATCTTAACCTTCTCTTTGTTAATAGAATGAGCACCTTAAGTCTATCTTCATAAGGCATGATTCTAATCCTTTACTCATTCTTGTGGCTCTTCTCTGAACCCGCTCCAATTTATCAATATCCTTCTTGAACTGTGGACATCAGAAATGAACACAGTATGCCAGTAGCAGTTGCACTGATGTGAAATACAGAGGTAATATAACCTCCATACTCCTACTTCAGAAACTGAATTAGTTCTTTGATCACAGTATTGCACTGGGAGCCCCAGTTCAGCTTACAGAGCCTCCATCCTGTATGTATGGCTTACTTTCTTTTTTCCTAGATGTATAACTTTATATTTGGCCATATGAGAAAGCATATATTGTTTACTTGCTCCCAGCTTAACATGCATACAGATTGCTTTGTATCAGTGATATGGCCTCTTCATTTTTACCATTCCCCCAAATCCGTGTGTCACCTGCAAACTTCGTCAGTGATGATCTTATGTTTTCTTCAAGGTCACTGATAAAAATGTTAAACGGCACAGGGCCCAGAATCGCTCCCTGAGGGACTCCTCTAGAAACACACCTGCTTGATGATTCCCTGTTTACAATTACATTTTGAGAACTGTCAGACAGTTTAAAATCCATTTAATGTGTGACCTGTTGATCATTTCTAGTTTTTAAAATCAAAACATTGTGTGGTACAAATTTAAAATTTAAGTATATTATATCAATACTACTATCCTTGTCAACCAAACTTGTAATCTCATCAAAAAAAAGATACCAAGTTAATTAGAGAGGATCTATTTTCCATAAACCCATGTTGATTGGCATTAATTATATTTTCCTCTTAATTCTTTATTAATCGAATCCAGTATTAGCTGTTTCATTATGCTGCCTGCGATCAATGTCAGGGTGAAAGGCCTATAATTAACCAGTCATCCCATTTACCCTTTTTAAATATTGTTGTAACATTTGCTTTCTTCCAGTCTTCTGTAACTTCACAAATTTTCCAAGAGTTAACAAAAATCTGCATTAACTGTCTAGAGAGTTCCATGGCCAGCTGTATGATACTAGCAGAGTCACCAGCTCCACCAACATAACTGTCTCAGCAACAGTTCCTGCTCCACAGTGAAGCAAATAAGTGATTTGTTTACATGTTGCTCCATCCTCTCCTTGAAAACTCATTAAAGTACTGATATTTGTTCAGTAATGGAACTACCATAGTAGCTGCTTCATCAACCAAGTTAGAAAGCATAATCTATTCCATTGAATTGCCGCAACTTCTTAATAACTTGCTTCAAATAATTATTTTACAAGTGTACAACTGTTTTTGCAGTTTTTAATGATCAATTTCCAAGTCTGAGGGGGGGGGGGGTTAATTCATGCAGGTCAAGTATTATAGTAGAAAGAATACTATGAAAAAATATGACATATACTACTTTGAAATAGGTGAATCACTATCTTCCTAAATTTAAAGTAGATCAAAAACTTTCAAAATAAACTGTTTTTTTCAGAGATTCAGTTTAATTCTTTCCTCACTTTTACTTCTACCTATATCATTTACTTTACTTATTAAGAGTTAAGTCTTCACAATTAAGGTAAACCTCAGCTGCAGTATGTCCAATACTTTTCTATAACAATTCACAAATGTTATAAAAAATACTCCAGGACCCACTGCCAACTAAACACACAAGATTTACCAACTTACAGCCAGAGGTACATTTGCTCCAATTTGCAATCACAGCCATGTGTCTACTGTACTTTTTCTTAACGACCAGATTTCTTAGAGCTGTGTAACTACGACTGTGATTAGCTCAGAATCATCAGTTTTCTTGCTTTTGCTAACAATAACCAAACTCGTGGTTGGACTGTCTTCTGTACTAACACTAACTGGATCTTCCTCTTGATTTGAACCTCTAGCTGACCTAATCAAAACAAAGGATTCCTTCACAGACAACAGACAGATGTGCAACAAAACATGGAACAAAAGACACTCTTGAAGAGAAAAACTCAATCTCACTTCACACTACAGTATTATGTAAATTATTGACCAAAGAGAGTCTTCCAAAATAAAAAACATTTTCTCTCATAGCAGATGAAGTAAAGGGAGCCCCACATGTATTCTTTTGTTGACTTGCTTGAAATACTATCCAGATAGATAGAAAACAAACAGTTTAATTACTGCATTCACATTTTGGATTCCACAGTTTGGCTTTTAGAGGACAGCATATTCAAATCAAAATGCAGCAAGACTTCACAACCAGCAAGCAGTGTTCTGCCCTCTCTGTTAAGAGCATTTGTGTGACAAGTCAATAGTTTTGTCCATTGTGGTCGTATGAGATTTTTATACTGCAGTGTACGTGACACTAATGTAAGGACCATACTGCCAACAGGCTAGAGCATCTCTGCTTTTCATTCTGGATAAACATCTTAGACACAAAATCAGTTCTGAACTGTTACTTTATGCATAAAGACATCATCAGAAAATACTATGTAGAAACAGATTTGTATCTGGGACTGAACTTCTATTTCTGATACAAAAGAAACAGGTATTCCAAATTAAAAACATATGTGTGATAGAGAACAGGGACACATGTCTCCTATACATGTTTATTAGAACTAATCTTAATTACTCAATTAATCCATGACATTGAAGAGTGACTTGTCTGTCAGTACTTTAAAAGAAAAATGTATTGTTTTACCATGGTAAATTTCTACAGGAGATACACACAGCGATGTAGTAACTCTTATATAAAGGTCTTCGCTAAAAGCAGAATGTTACATAAACACTACCAAAAAAAGAGACATGTTCCCTTCAGATCTGGCAAAAGCAGATATTTCCAGTGGTTCACACTGTGTCTGAATGTGGCCCAATGACTGAAAACACTGAAGTGAATGAAAGGCAGGAGAAAGGAGACAAAGGATGGGATCCATATTTTTAGGCATCATTGTGATCCAGAAACTCCAGCTCAGCTGCCGTCTAACTTTGACAGTCCTTAAACTCACTTGGCACCTAAGCTTTTGCCTCTGGACATGCAAACTGCAGTCTCACTCCTGGGCACCTATCTCCTTCACAACTTCCCACTCTAGGCAACCAGATGCCTACCTCCCACCTAAGAGCAAAAATAAGTCACCAGCCAGAAAGACAGGCATTCAGCCACTTAAACTTAATATAGGGGCCCTATTCATTAGGCAGCATCTGAGCATATCTACTGGACCAGCCCCCTCAGGCTAGTTCACACAATATAGCCTGTGGGGAAAGGAGAAGAGAAAGAAAAGGAAGACTTCCCTTACAATCTTTAGCTGAGTGGACAGGATATTCACCCAAGATGTGGGAGAACCCCCAGCTCAAGTCCCTGTCCTCCTGAAGGGGTGATGGAATTTGAACAGGGATTAGCTGCCTCTCAAGTGAGTACTCTAACCACTATGATATAGAATCATTCTAACTCTCTCTCTTTCTGGCCCAATTAATATTTAACTATTCAACTATTTAATTAAAGTGGACCAATTTCAACAGGAGAGACTGAGGGACATCCATATCAGACTATTTCCACAACCTAGCAGTTAGGGCACTCAACAGAGAGGATCAACCCAGTTCAAAAGACTTCTCCCCCTCAGGAGCCTATCTCCAAGAAAGTAGAGATGCTTAGCAGACACCCCCGTGGTCAGCATCTCCCCAAGGGCTTGCTTAAGCAGTTCCCCAGCTAGTGTTCTGGCTTTTGTAGATCATGTTCTCTGGTGCCTATTTCTCCCCATTCATTGTATAGGAAATCTTTGTGCCTAACTCAAGCTTTGTGGACCCCAATAGTTCTAATGATTTTTTAGGCATCTATAAGTTAGGTGTAGCAATGCTGAGCGCCATAGTACCTAAGTCCCCTCATTGATCCCACCCAAAGATGCTTAGGGACAGAAAGATAAATATATTTAGAGAAGGAAACACTAACTTGGAATAAAGGCTTTTATCTGCCTTTAAAGGCTTGCAGAAGAGGCCTTTTTTCTAGCTGACCCCCACTTAATAGGAATTAAATTTCATTTACCTTGGTTTGGTTGCATGTTTATGTTTGGTCTGGGGCCATAGTTGCCCATGGGCTGTCCTTGGCTCAGAGTCATCTGATTCTGCACTGGCATGCTTTGTGAAGATGGCACTGAGTGATTATAACCGCCCATGGACCCATGGTTACTTGAAGGCATGTTCATGGAACTGTTTGTCATACTGAGTTGATTAGGCCCAGGTCCTTGCATAGGCATATGGTTAGGTCCTTTGGAGAGAAAAAATAGGTTATGTTAAGTATCATTAAACAATCAACAGCAGTCACACTTAGTCACAACACTAATTATATTGTGTACATTTATTAAATCAGGGGACCTGATTTTGACCTGATTAAATCATAAACAGAGCTTGCAATTGTCATTAAGTTTAGTTCCACTATGACTTTACATGATCTCTTACATAGTAGCTAAAACTTTTAAAATAAAAGTTGCAAACCATCATTCACAGACTTTCTTAAATCCATAGTGTGGCAGGGTGGGCTTGACCCAGCCTGCCGCCCCTTTAAAGGGGAGAAAAGCCCTCTGCAAACCCCCAGTGCAGAAAGCCTAATCAGCCACCTGGCTTGCAGGGCAATCAATTGGATGGGTTGCACCTGGCAACCTCCTCTGGGGGATAAAAGGCTCCCAGGAAGGAAGCCCAGGGTGGTGGTGGTTTGGAGCTAGTCAGAGCTGTATATTTAGAACTGTTTAGTGTTGCATGTTAAGAGCTGGACTATATAGAGTCTGCAAAGCTGTAAGCTGTAGAGCTGAGCTATCAAGAGCTGTATGCTGAAGGACTGTACAAAGCTGTATATATTGGTGGTGGGGACTTGCACTGTGAATTAAAGAGCACTGTTTGGAGCAAAGAAGGGTTTTCCTGCCTGTTCCTGAGAGGGGTGAGAGAGCAGTCTGTCACAATAGTCTCTCCAAAGCTAGCCCTTTTAGCACTTAGCTCAGATACACCTTGATTTCAACACCCCTCCTTCGTGATCAGTGCAACAGTAGGCTCTCTAGGTTCAAGAATCTGGCTATACAGATTTTAATTTATCTACAATAGTCAACCCAGATATTCTTTTGAAACTGATATTTAATATTTGGGAAATAACAACAAGTACTGACTTTCAGACAGTGCAAAGAAACACACACACCACATACTTATAAGCATATTTAACATTAGGTTCTAACATCAACTACAGCCAAAAGCTTACAAATATATTTACAGATTACAGGAGGGAAAAAAACAGTTAACCTCTCACCATTGCTCCCAGTGAAGACCCAAATGATGAACAACCTGGTCACATACCCATATGGCCAGTTATACCTCTTCACCCTTTACTCCTCCCTTCCTGGCAAGACAGGTTGGAGTTTGATTGATCTCTTGATTATACCCACTCTCAATGGATATTTTTTAAAAAAGTATAAACATGACTGTTTGAGAGGACACCATCTGATCAGCTTACCTATTCTTTTTAGCTGGGAGATGTGAATCGAAAGTCTTTTTTCTCCCAATCTGAATATCAGCTGTTCACATACTAAGTATTAATTACTTTGTAACTGGAAATTGCTTCTATAAAAGGATTTATTTTATTTTTTTGCCTTTCAATGGTCGCAGTGGAATACAATTTTATATTGTACAGCTTTTTTGATATAGGCTTTATCCCCAAAAACTTTACACAGTATTAAATAATACAGCTATAAAATGAAAAAATACAAGCAGAGAGAAAAAACAGGCAAGGGAGAAAAATTTCTGATCAGATATGAGGGTTGGGAAAGTAGTGAAATCAGGAAGGCTTATGTAAATGCAGGCATCCTAAGAGGGATCGACATGTATGACATGCAGTACCTCAAAGTAGCCCCCTGTAACTCTCATATTAATCATTGGTATATGATTGTGATATTTCATACAGAGCATGCCATGTAAGATACCATATGAAAGGTCATGATCTGCTGAAACCAATTATTCTGTCAAAATATGTATATTGTTAGTGTGCGTGATGAGATTTTTTTGTATGGTTATTGAAATATGTTGAGAGTTTGAAAGCTAACCTTTGCTAGTTCTCCAGTGACAACAAAGAAGGTTACCCACACAAAGGAAGGTGTTAAACAACCATTGATCAGCAGGGGAGTTGTAAACAAGAGATTTACAATTCTGTAACAGAACTGCATAAGCACTACAAAATGGGGATTGCTCAATTCTCTGACTCAGTTGCACAAGACCACACCAGGAAGGACGTTTGAGCCAGTATTTTCCAAGCACGTGGACTGAGAGTATAAAATAAGGAGCAGTGGCAGCATGCGATTACCTCTCTCCTTCCCAATTACACTGAAGGCAGCAAGCATGCTGGGAAGACTGGAACTGAGGAGAATGGTCCCAGGCCGAGAAGGAAAGTCACCCAGTGTATTAAGAACTATAACTTACCTGCAACATCCGGGGGGGACAGGGGTGTGTGTGAAAAAAGGTGTTTGATTCACCTCTGATTTAGCCTAAAAGTTTAGGGTTTAGACTGCATGTTTATTTTCTTACCTTTATACCTAACACTTACAATAATTTAAAATCTATCTTTCTGTAGTTAATAAACTTATTTCAATGTTTTATCCTTACCGGGGGCTTCTCTAAAGTGCTTGGGGAATCTGCTCAGGTTACAATAGCTGACGGCATGTCCATTTTCCTTTGATGAAGTGGCAAAATAATTTACACTGTTCAAAAGAAGGTCTTGAGCAGTGCAAACCAGTACATTTCTGAGGTGCAATGCTGGGGCTTAAGAATCTAGTTGGGGTTTCCCTGCATACAGCTCATGAGTGGTTTGGAGAGCACTCACATTGGCTTGGCATGCCTCTGCATGGTGGCTGAGTGGGGTTTGCTGCTTGTCACCAGCAAAGCACTGAAAGAGACTGCCCAGGATGGAGAGTTAAGGGGGCACCGTAGTCCTACAGTTGCAGGCTGTACCCCAGGGAACTAGTCACAGAAAGGAAGTGTATCATACTACCAGTAGCAAGATTACGTGATGGTGCAGAAAGGCAAGGCCAACGCTACACAAGCTGAGTGGGAAGTATAGAAATGATAGGTCTATAAATAGGCTACATCATGGCTAAGTAGGCTTAAGGCTTTCATTGTGAGGTAGGCTGCATAAAGGATATAAAACAGAAGGCAATTTTGAAATGAATCCTATAAGAAACATGGAACCAGTGGAGCGGTATGAGGACATAGCAATTTGGTTGTATTTTTCTGTATGTTTGAAAAGATACACATCAGCATTCTATATGTTTGGAAAGCCAGGTCTTGGCGAAGGAAACAGTTGCAATATTCAAAGTCAGAAGAAATTAAGGCATAGATAAGAATTTTAGATGAGGCAGGTTTTCAAACTGTGGTCCTTGGACCACCAGTAGTTTGCGAGCTCCATTCAGGAGGTCCACGGATAGTTCCCTCTAAGGTGCGTGCCTGGGCGGCTGCACACAAGAAAATGAAGGGCCATCCACCTAATTAGTGAAGCCATGCAGGTGTGGTTCCACGAATTAAGTACCTGGATCCTGGAGAAGACACACATGTAAGGTGAGGTGTTGGCCTTGGGGGGAATAGGGGATAGATATGAGGGGGCAGTGGGGTGAGAAGATGGGGGGAATTTGGGACATGCAGGGCTGCAGCAGTTTATAAATCCATGGTACACCCACACCTTAAATACTGCATGCAGTTCTGGTCAAAAAAGAGGTACATTAGAATTGGAAAAAGCACAGAAAAGGACAACATGATGAGGGATATGGAACAGCTTGCATATGAGGATATATTTAAAAGACTGGGATCATTCAGCTTAGAAAAGAAATAACTAAGGGAGGAAATGAGTGTGGTCTATAAAATCATGAATGGCATGGAGAAAATGGATAAGGATTATTTAACCCCCTTAAGAACATAAGAACATAAGAACGGCCATACTGGGTCAGACCAAAGGTCCATCTAGCCCAGCATCCTGTCTACCGACAGTGGCCAATGCCAGGTGCCCCGGAGTGAGTGAACCTAACAGGTATGATCGAGCGATCTCTCTCCTGCCATCCATCACCCCCCTCTGACAGACAGAGGCTAGGGACACCATTCATTTCCCATCCCTTCAAACACCACAAGGACGAGAGTCACCCAATGAAATTAATAGACAGTAGATTCTATTCAAAAATAAGGAAGTACTTTTTCACACAACACATGTGGAACTCATTGCCACAGGATGTTCTGAAGGCCAAAAGTAAATGTGGCCTCCAAAAAGGATTAGATAAGTTCATGGAGGATAGGTCCATCAATGGCCATTAGCCAAAATATTTAGTGACAACCCCATGCTCTGGGTGTCCCTAACCTCTAACATCCAGACGACAATGGATGGATCACTCAATAAGTTGCCCTGTTCAGTTCATTCCCTCTGAAGCCTCTGGCACCAGCCACTGTAAGAAAACAGGATACTAGTCCAGTGGTCTGAACCTGTATGGCCATTGTTATGCTCTTCTGGAGTTGTCTTTAAGGAAGCTCCTCTTACCCAGAAGAAGCAAAGTTTACTTGATCTGGCAGATAGAGATGATGGAAAGGATGAAGTGGTAAAGGTGTCAGATGTGTGCAGTAAATAGCTACCTTTGTAGTGATGGTAATGATAAGATAGAGAAGATAAGTGGAAAGACGAGAGACTCAGAATCAAGCCCTTGCAGGACTCCATAAAAGAGGGGTTCATGGCACAGAGGAAGATCCAGAAAGAATAATTTGGTAAGCAGGAGTGTGAGCATGACAACACAGAACCAGAGAGGCCTGAATAATCACGTCTCCAAGAAAATGAAGCATTGTTTAAGGGTGCATCAAGGGGGGAAAATGACATCATCAATAACTACAGGGTTGAGATAGGTTTCAATGTGGTAGAGTAAAACTAAGATTTGAAAGATATCAGACAAGAAATTATTATGGGGTGACAAGAAGGCTACTTTCTCAAGTACCTCATTAAAGGAAAGGCTAGAGATAGGATAGAGAAATGTTTTGTCAATGGTAGATTTTAGAGAGCTAGTAAAGGTATAGAGAAAAAAATTATTGACAATGCAATAACAGAGAGAAAAAGGACAGGAACCAATTATATGAGAGAGAGACAGAGAGGAAGGCCAAGATAGGGGATATTTTTCTTAAGGAACTGGTTAATGTCAAAAATGTCCAGCGAGGGAAGAAGTGGCGGCAACACACAGGAAAATGCAACATTAAGAAGGAGGGTGAAGGCAAGATTACAACACTGGAATGAAAGGAGGAAGTTAGCTGGGGAAAGACTGGGAGGGAAGGCAGATAAAAAAAACAATGGTAGTGAACGGGGGAGAGCAGAATAACAGCATCTTAGGAAATTTAAAAATGAGAACAAAATGGTTAATATTTGATACAACACTTAATAGCCATACATCCCTACGTCCCAGTATTCTTATACATGCACATGTCCTCATAAAGCTCTCTTGGATAGGACGATGACATGAAACAATTCAAAAACATAAAAAGTTGATTTTAAAAATCGACTGATTTATGTGCTCTTCTATATATACCCTGCATAACACTTAAGACAGTTGAATAAAATGCTTTATCTAAATATAAATTACACAAACTCGCCTCTTCGCCCATTATGGGCTGTGTATTAGCAATGAGACTAAAATATTTGTATTTGGATAATAAATAGTTATAACTCAGGCCAAACAAGGCTGAAATGATGTTCACAGGGAGGGAAAAAAGATTGTGAAGGGCTTGCTGGTAATTTGCAAGTGCCCATTGTTCAGGAAGTACAACTGCCTCTGGGGACACACTTCTGGAATTACAGGGTCCCTATTTTCTGAACTTTCAGCAAAAATAGAACTTGGTCTATTCTTGATAATTTTCCCCACAGTTCCCTTGGTTTTGCATATTAAATGTGTACTGTATTTGGACTAATTATGTCTTCATAGATTTTTAAATTTTTGTTTTTGGCTTCTATTACAAAGTGTTTATTGGGATCTGTGATGGGGTGGACTAAGCCCCTGCTGGAGGCCTCATGGCCATGCCATACCCCAACCCAGGAAAAGGGCAGCAGAGTGTCCCCTCCAAGCAGCCTAGAGCAGCAGCCTAGTGTGCAACCAATCAGAGAGGGACTGCAGGGAGCAGCCAATCCCAGCCTAGCAGACCCATATAAAAGGAGCTCCAGTGTAGTGCAGAGTTGAGTTCTTTGCTGGAGGAGTGTGGATGCTGTGCCTGGCTGGATGAGGGAGCTACAGGACCTTGGACAGAGCAGTGCTAGAGAGACTGGGGGGGAACAGGAGGAGCTTAGCTAAACTGGCTGCTCCGTAAGGGTGAAGAATGAGCTGGGACTTTGGGAGAATGGCCCAGGGAATCATATCAGTGCCACAATTTAACTAAATGGACGTGGTGGATGGCTGCTATATATAGGGTCCCTGGGCTGGGACCTGGATTGGTAGGTGGGCCTGGGTTCCCCACTAGTCACTGGGGAAGTGGCCTGGCCTTTGAGGGGCCCCAGAAGGGGAATGAACTTTTTTTTGTGGCCCAGCAGGTGGGCTGGGGCCAGAAAGGCCCAGAGAGGTGACGAGTCTCTGGCCGATGCGCCCCCACACCAGGACCAGGGTTGCTTGAAGAGCAGGAACAATTTGAGAGAGCCCAGAATGGGCTGAGACACAGTTCAAACCAGGGTACTGCGATAGGCCTTGCTGGACTGATTGAGGCGTGAAACCCGAGATAGGGCTTCAGATTGAGGGACCTTACAGATATAGGTCACTGTTGGACTTCTATCCCAGAGGGTGTTTGGATGTTTTGTTGTGGTTTTTGTTTTTGTCTTTTTAAATACTCTCACATAAAGACTGTGACTTGGCCAGATGGCTGAGTCACTGAAGACCCACCATAAACAGAGTGCAGGCATTAGTACGGAGACAGGGGAGCTCATGAGAGGTGAGTGTGACCTCATTACCGGTACTTATTCTGAGATATCTAAATATATAATGTGGCAAATTACTCCCACGATATTGATGGGTCCTGCGCTTTCTCTTCTTGTGGGGGAATTCAGGGAGCCTTTTTCTTGCCTCTGAACAGGGTATTAACTGTCCCACTAGTATCCTAGAGGGGAGAAGGGGAGAGGGAGGGACCCGGGCCCACCCTCTACTCCGGGTCCCAGCCCAGGGGCCCTGAGGATAGCGGTAAACCACGGGGGTTAGCTACTCCTTCCCCTGGACTACTTTTCCCTCTCCTACTCTTCAGCTTGTGGGGGGCTTCCTGCCCTCTCTCTACACAAGCCAGGTGTTCCTTTACTTAGGGTCTGGGTCTTTCTTAGCTCACCGCAGCACTTCTCCAAACTGCTCTCTGCTCCAACGCCTCCAAACTGCTCTCTGCTCCAACGCCTCCAAACTCCTTCCAAACACCCACACCTGTCTGCCTGAGGCAGGGGTTTTTATTAAGGCCTTAATTGACAGCAGGTGCTCCTAATTAACCTGCTGCCTGCTTCCCTAGTCTACAGGGAGCCACGCCCTAATGAACCTGGAGCCGATATATCTCCCCTCAAACACTCTGCCACAGCTCCCTGACCTTCCTCTATCACATAAAGCACATACACAAAATAAAATAACTGACTGCAAGCATATATTTCAAAGGTCTGAAAACAGGGAACCTTCCACAGTCTTTCAAAAAACCAAATTTGCTATATTTCAAAGTTGAACATTTAATATGATTTTTCCCCCTTCTTTATCCAGAGTGTAGGAAATGATATTCAATGGATTCAGTGTCACCCCCAATATCAGAAAATGACCCATCGTAAACAACCTCTGTTTATCTTCACATTCTCAATCTTAAACAGAGAGGAGAAGGAGAAGATGTATATTTTTAAAAAAAGAGTATGTTGTGGTAGAGGGTAAATTAAAGCTTGGTTAGTAACCATACTTAAATTTTCTCTCTATTGGGAGAATACCCAAACAAAATTTATTTACCTTTCACATATTTTCATGAGAGTTCTTTTTGTAGTCTACCTAACTGGCAAAAGATGTACCTTTTTAAGCACAGTAACTTTCTCCCCTTCGTTCTGCAGTGAAGTGTCAATGCTGACATTGTGACAATGATCTTTTCCAAGGAAACAGATTACTATCATAAACACAATATTATGACTTTACTAGAGGCTCAAAAGACTGAATTGTGAAGGACAATGCCATTTTCAATGTGAACAGATGGACACTAGGAGAGGCAGGAAACTCCCCACTGAGAATCCCTCAGTTCCATTTAGGAAGTGAACATCATCATATATGCCAAATTTAACTAAATTCTGCTCCACCCATATGACACGTCACTGAGGGACTGCTTCTCCCTCTCTAGAGGCTAGCCAGCTACTTTTCTCAAAAAGAAATCTGATCGCTATCAAATCATTTGAAACCTAGAGTTAAGGGGAAGCTAGGGACTTGTTAGTCTGAGAGAAGCTGGAGCAATCGCAAGATTTTTACCCTCATGTTTTAAATTCTATCCAATTTATTTATATATCGGTAGAGTTTATCCATGTGCTTCTTTAAGAGGGGTGAGTCTACAGGGAACTTTGACGCCAGCTTCCTTTCTCTAGAAGAATCATAATCTTAAAGCTTTGGTCTGAAGAGCTCACTTGTAACCACTGTGGGGAGAACTGAACAAAAGAAATCCTGGGAATGTAGCTTTTAAGTTAAAATCTAAACTATGAGAAATAGGCACTAAGACTTTATGAGACTAAATTCTGGGAAGCTGGTTCCCTACAAAGAAGTAAGCTTTTCCACAGCTCTCTCCATTCTGAACTTACTGCTAACCGGAGCACTTATCTCGGTAGCCAGGACAGGAGCAATGTGGAATTTTATCATCTTATTTCATTGGTTTGTTTTTCTACTTCTCAAGTACAGACTGTTTGGGCTTTTTTTTCTTTTTTTCTTTTTCTTTTTTTTTTTTTTTAATTAAATGACTTTAAATTCACACCTGAAACAATAATCTTCAAGTAATTTCTTCACAAATTCCTTAACATTCAATGTCTTCAATAGTGAATGGAATATAGAAAATTACCGTATTTTTCGCCCTATAAGACGCACTTTTTCTTCCCCAAAACGGGGGGGGGGGGGGGGAAGTTGGTGCGTCTTATAGGGCGAATGTGCGCCCCGGTTCCCCCCTCCCCGCCGCGGGCGGGCTGCCGGGAGCGCAGCCTGCCTGCGGCGGGGAGGGGGGAACCGGGACGCTCCCGGCAGTCTGCCCGCGGCAGGGAGGGGGGAACCGGGACGCTCCCGGCAGCCCGCCCGCGCGGCGGGGACGGGAGAGCGGCGCACTCCCGGCAGCCTGCCCGCGCGGCGGGCTGACAGGAGAGCAAGGCGCTTTTTGTGTGTGGTGGTGGGGTGTTTTTGTTTGTTTGTTTGTTTTTGTGTGTCCGGCTTTTTCATTTAAAAACTCGGGGGCGTCTTATAGGACGGAGCGTCCTATATGGAGAAAAATACGGTAGTGGAAATTAGATTTTCCATAAAGTGTTCTATTTTTAAAGCTTATCCCAGTCTGAAGCATTCTCTCTAAGTTAGATTTACTTTATTATTCTCTCGTTATTTAGCTATGATGATGTTAGAATCTCTCCTTTATGGAAGGATTTGTATTTCTTCAGCCACAGGCCAATACCTTTCCCCAATATGCCTTCTAAAGCCAACTGTACTGCATGGTTTCAGACAGACTAAATTTAGCCAGTTCTGTTCATCAGAGGAATGCTGTATGTCAGCTACATCAAAGCCCAAGGGCAGCCTGATAAACACTGAATACAGGTCACGTAGCTCTGTAGCTAACAAACTCTAAGAGAGCTTGTACTCGGGGGCATTCAAAGCAGTTTTGTCATCAACAATCTAGTATCCCTTGAGCCCCCATGTCGTTTCAGTTGCTAAGCAACACTGGTGTTAATGTCTTAGAGGAGAAAAACTTACCAGGCATCTGGCCGTTCATCTGGCTTTGCATGTGTGGTGCAGGAGGGCCCCCACCTACCATACCATCTGAAGACATGTTGTGAGAACGTGGAGGTGGGGGAGGGCCACTCTGACTCATTCCTCCTGGACCCATAGGCATACTCTGTGTGGGTGGCTGAAAGGAGACAGTTTAGTCAAACAAGAGAAGCATTTAGTCTGACAAAAATATTATATGTACATATGGCACAACAGTTGCCTATATTGTTAAGTGGGGTATGAAGGAAAGCACTGTGAAAAGCATTTCTTGTCTCTTCGGATACATTTAACTCCTCTTAATATTAATTTTAGTAAAACATTTAATATTTTACATAATGTATTACATCAATTTTACATAATGTATTAGACACAGAGCATCACAGCATCTTTCAGCATGGCTATTAAATAAAATACAAATCAATGCCTCATTTAAAAAAAAAAAAATCAGAACAGTTTAAGATTACTTTAAAAAAATTAACCCAGCCCAAAAAGAGCATTTTAAAGAACCACCCTTTCATATCTGCTCTTTCAAAGCAACATTTGTTTGGGATAAATATAAACATTCTATAATCTTCTCTCACCAAAGTTCCTGGTGCATCCACTGCTGATAGACTTTGCACCAATAAAAAAGCAGTTACAAAAAAAGAGAATCCCTAAATGCTGAAAACATGTCAAAAATCTGCACTATTACAGAGGAGAACTGTGGGCATTAGGAGGTCTGAGATTCCTCCTTTTCTATCCCTCTGAAGGTTCATAATTTTGTGCTGAACACCCCCTACAGACTGGAAGCACATTAGTACTGCTCTCCAAAGGTCCAGAGACAGCTGCCTAGAAAGGATGTTGATGGCAAATTTCCTAATGAAATTGTGAGGAAAATAGCTGAATAACCTTGAGAGTTCAAAGAGGGAAAGCAAGAAAAACAATATAGATGAGTAGGAATTTACCACTGGACTCTACTCAGAAGGATGTATGGGGGTACAGAAACTGCTGCTAGCAAGCTTCACTGTCCCACGCAACCCTCAGGAGACAATACTAACCCCCTTGTACACCTCAGCCAAATGCTTTCTGTGGGATAAAAATGCTCTATAAGAGAGGGCTAAGATCATCTCATCTGGGGCTCCTCAGACAACCATCCCGACACCTCATGCAGGCTACCATGTTCTGGGGCACTGTCTCCTGTGACACAGATATGTGGTTATATTGTCAGATTCCCTTTTACAGAAAGAAATAAGATGACCAATGGGTGACCTCCTATGGGTTAATTCCCCTGCAGCCCTGTCTATGTCTTCCCTTCGCTATGTCTATTTATTGGGGGTTCAGAAGAAGATAGAACTGGAAGTGGTCACTGTCTTAAAAAATGGAATTAAGTAGCCACCCCTCATTTTTCAGAGGAGAGGGCATTTAGTTTCTTGGCAATTTCTTTAGGAAGTCTGCTGAAATACTTCTTTCTTGGCAGCTGTCTCTACACCCCGATGTCCAGCTCCAATGTAGTTCCAGTAAGCAAAAGGAAGAAAAGAGCAGTGAAGGAGATGGCTTCGCTACTAAAACCCTTCTCCTTCCTCTACAATGTCAAAGCACTTATCTCTCACTGAAGCAGAAACAGCAGCAAATGGAGGTGGGTAAAGAGTGGAAGGCAGCTACCATTCTACAGCAGAACCTCAAGGTTACAAATACCAGTTACAAACTGACCAGTCAACCACACACCTCATTTGTAACCGGAAGAACACAATCAGGCAGCAGCAAGAAGAAGAAAAAAAAGCAGGTACAGCACACTTAAGTATAAACTATTAAAATAAAAAAAGGAAATCAGCATTTTTCTTCTGCATAGATAAGGTTTCCAAACTGTTATTAAATCATTCAGTTGTAAACGCTTGAAAGAACAACCATAATATTTTGTTCTGAGTTATGAACATTTCAGAGTTATGAACAACCTCCATTCCTGAAGTGTTTGTAACTCTGAAGTTCTACTGTACTTGATCTTTGTCCTCTATCAAAAGAAGAGGGAGGAGGGAAGGCCTTTTAGGTCCAGCTCTTGCTTCCTTCTACTTCAAGAGGCTGATCTTTCCTCACTAGGGTTGCGGGATTCTATTTGAATTGAGCAAACTACTCAAAAGTATTTGTCAATAGATACAAGATAAGAAAACTCAGGATTTTATTTCTCATTTTATTTTATTGGATTGCATTTTTTGAATACGGGGGAGTCTCATCTGACACGGGGATTCCGTTCGCGGTTAGCACGTAAAGTGAAAACCACGTATGTTCAAAAAACTCATTGAGTTGAATGGCAGGCAAAATCGCCTCCACTACAGATGCAGTTTTTATACTATTTTTCTTTTTTGCTGTTTTGGCCGACCGCATAAAGCTGAATTTGCGCATGTTAAATGTGCCCAAGATGCAAATCGCCTGTATGTGAAGCACCAATATAGGGTCAATGGCATAATATTATACAGGAAGAATTCTCTCAGAGCAAATCCCAAAAAACCAAACAAGTTCGAAAGAACTAAATCTTTTTTTTTTTCCTTGTTAACACTTTTCCAGATTAAATCATAAGCAAAATTAATCTTTCAGTTCGATTTAGAAAGAATCCTAGTTGATCTTGGTGTGGATCTAGGGAGAATATGGATGAAGGCCGCTTGGCATGAAGTATTTTTTCAGGATTGAATACAGAAGGGAATTAGAGTTCATGTTGATTTTTTTCCCCAATTACAAACTAGAATCAAATTCAGTATTTCAGGATAAAAATCTATTTTAAATTAAATAACAGTAAATTAAGGAAGCCAAAAGTCATTCTGAGCTGTGCACTCATGCCAACAGTCTTACAGCACTTTTCTAAGTTGTAGTGAGGTTTTCTTCAGGGTTTTAATACAGGACACAAACAAAGCAACAAACAAATGCAAGTCTGAAATTTTCTACTACCACTGACTCCTATCAAAATTATTATAGCCTTCCTGCTGTCAGTAAAGGACAAAAATATTTGTTTTCAGAGTATTGACAAAGTTAAAGAGGACTGAGATATATTACTAAGTATAGCAGAGACTCTGGAAGAGTTAAAACATGTAGCAGAGAAAGTAAGCATTGCTAAATCCTGCTAAAACATTTTATTGCTCATCTGTAACTTTGGAAGTATGCTTTGGAAACCTTGTTTTTCCTGTAATCATTTTAGGGTTTTTTATTATTGTTTGATATGCAATGTAAACAAATGTTCCCCCCACCCCCCTATGGGCAGAAGAGAAATGGAACAAACTCAGGATTTAATAATTTGTGTTCAGGTCTCTGAAGCACAATTCTCTGTAATAGAAGATTTCCCATCCTATGAGCTACCCTAACCAGCAGTCTACTGCTAATATCTCAGCCTCTCTCTATTGTATTGATAGGTGGCAATGGCATCTGCAAAGCACTTACTGAGGTGTGAGAGTGGAAAATAAGATGACAAAAGGGCTGAACTGCTGAGATTTGAATAAGCAAAAATGTGAAATGTAAATATAGTTCTTTTATTCAGCTACTTTCAAAGAAAAACAGTGGAAGTGTTAGAAAAGACAGCATCCATTTTTTCAGAATTTTTTTTCATAACACAAAGTATTTGTGATCATATGTAGCTGCAAAAATAAGTTAAATTACAAGTATAATTTATCATCATACTGCTGCTGATAATCTTATTGAAAAGTGATATCAGTGGTAAATCCAAGGGAAGAATGACAACCAATTTCCCAGCCTGATTTTATATTAATACTTTTAATTTCAAGAGAAAACTTTGATTTAAATATTTGGATAGAATTTTCAACATGTACACAGTAAAATATTTCATCAGTAAAATCAGCTGACCAACCAGAATACTTTTATTTATTAGAATACTTTTAATGTTTGGAGAGAAACCAGTTCTGCTGTTAAAAACAATACAAAATCAGGATAACAACTGGTTTATGATTATATTTTAAGTGCTAATCTGCTGTTAGATCTTATGAACAAAATGTATA
Source organism: Sternotherus odoratus (assembly GCA_032164245.1). Classification (NCBI taxonomy): domain Eukaryota; kingdom Metazoa; phylum Chordata; order Testudines; family Kinosternidae; genus Sternotherus; species Sternotherus odoratus. Next base: position 67,107,040 of record JAVMKO010000002.1, on the reverse strand, counting down.
CAGGATATTTAAACTTCCTTAAGACATTTATATTACTACAGACAATAAGTGAACTTAGGGCATACTTGAGATTTAAAGTTAGATGGGTATATGGGATACTCTATGACAGCAGTGAAAAATGGGTGGACCATTTCTGTTTTTAAAAAATTGATCTTGTCCACCTAAAATAAACCTGTTTTTAAAAAGGATTTCTTCAAGATACATGTAACCCTAGAACAGGTACCGTCTGCTCTTCAACTGTGTCGCTCCTCCTTCTTGGGATATGAGGGAGGCTATTGTTGAGTTTAAGGCATGGTCTATACATGTTTTGTTGGCATGGGTGTGAGGGTCAGTTGTTGGGGGCGAGAGCATGTGCGTTTAAAAAAAAAAAAAAATTGCAAGCCTAACCAAAGCAGCTTTGCCACTAAAAGCCCTAGTATAGTGGCAGTTATACCAGCAAAGAAGCTGTTTGCTAGTACAGATCATTTCTTTCAGGAAACTGGCATAAGCTATAACAAAAAATGTTATTTCACTAGTGTATATGATGCTACTCCCCTGGGAGGGTTTGCTGGTGTAGGTAAAGTGGCACACCTCTTATGGCATAGATAAGGTCTAAAATATCAGCAGAAATAGATTTACTGTAGAAATGTTTTGATGGTATTGTGCAGGACTCCATGATTACTACTGAAGGATTTGAGATTATATAGGCCAGAGCATGAAGACAAGATTTAAGAGAATTTGGTTTAGAATCTTAGTGATCAGAAAAAACAAGGCTCTCTGAAGCAGAATGGACAAACTGGTGAATACTGAGAGTCCATGGTACTCCTGAGCTAACTTATAGGCTGGGTGATGAAGATTTGAGTTTTTAAACACATAGCAGGCCCAATTCTCCACTTTAAACCAGTGTAACTACACTAGCATAAAACTGGTATAAGCACATTAGATAATCAGACACCAAATGGTAAAATGAGGGGCCTACTAAACTCGGTTTACAGCAGTGATCTCCAACCTCAAGCATAAGATCACTTTTTGAATTTAAGTGCAACCCAGGATCTACCTCAAAGACAATGTAGAAATAACGGAAATCACACAATCCCAAACACCCTTGCCTCACTCATTCTTTGAGGCCCTGACTCGCTTGCTCCATCCTCCCTTCCTCCATTACCTGCTCTCTCTCACCCTCACTCACTTTCACCGGTCTGGGGCAGAGAACTGGGGTGTGGGCTGGGGCCAAGGGATTTAGAGTGTGGGATGGGCTATTGGTTGAGCCTGGGGCAAGGAGTTGAGGTGCAAGAGGGGGTTCAGGGTGCAGGCACTGGGAGGGAGTTTGGATGCAGGAGGGGGTTCAGGACTGGGGGAGAGGGTTAGGATGCAGCCTCTGGGAGAGGGTGTGGGAGGGGGCTCAGGACTGGAGCAGGAGGTTGGGGTACAGAAGGGGGTGCAGGCTCTGGGAAGGGGTGCATAGCGTGGGAGAGGGCTCAGGGCTGGGGCAGGGGGTTGCAGTGCAGGAGGATTGGGAATATGGGTTCTGACTGGGCACTGCTTACCTCAGGTGACTCCCGGGGGGCAGTGCATTGGGGATCAGGCAGGCTGCCTGCCTGCCCAGATCCTGCGCTGCTCCCAGAAGAGGCCAGCATATCCAGCAGCAGCTCCTGGAGGAGTCAGGGGTAGGTGGCTCTGCATGCTGCCTCTGTCTGCAGGCATTGTCCCCACAGCTCTATTGGCCAATGTTCCCTGTTTCCAGCCAATGGGAGCTGCGAAGGTGGTGCCTGAAGGCAAGAGCAGCACAGAGACCCCTCCTGCCCCCCCCCTCAGCCCACCTCCCCCTCCCTCTCCCCCTCCCCTCGAATGGGAGCAGTGCAGGGCCAGGGCAGGCAAGGAGCCTGCCTTAGATCTGCTGCTTCGCCCGTTTGTCAACAGCTGATCTCCCAGTTTGGCTGCAGGAAGGTTAGCAACTCTACACGATTGATTGGTCAATTGGGGTGCCTCTGACAATCTCCGTCTCAGTGACGGAGACTGAAATAGACTGTCAGAGGCTCCCCAATCGACTGTCAGGGCTCCCCAATTGACTAGTCAATCACGATCTACCAGTCAGTGACCACTGCTTTATAGGGAATCTGATGTTGCCTAGGGGGGTCCTGTTTTTGTTTTTTTAATGTCTTTCAAAAGTCCTTTATCACTCATAGATTCATTTTTTGTCTTGACATGACAGAAGTTTTGCTGTTTGCTGGAATTAACAGCTGAAGTATTCTCCCTCCACACTCAGCCAAAGGAATCTAACCAGATGTTTGTAATAGCCTAGTGCTCTTTTGGAAAACATACCCAAATCATACATTTAAATAGGCAGAAGTCATATGTAACTATATTTGACCCTGCAAAGAGTGTGAATAAGTCATACAGCATCAGAAACATTAAATATATGGAAAAATTACTAAAGCGGATTGCCTGCTGCTTTTAGACTAGGATCAGCTAGTCATTACAAACACACTGGTCCCTCAGCAGGATTACTACAATTGGACCATAGGCTGTTGCTCTGATGATTAAAGGATATAGCTAGCCGTTCCAGTCGTATCTAGACACTAGTCAGTATGTAACTATGAGCAATTGTGTGTCATAAATAAAAAGGTTTGAAATGTGGTAACCCACCTGCAGTGATCATGGAAATCATGCTGGCAAAATAAATACAAATGCTCTTGATGAGATCCCTTCTAAACACATGGGGAATTCAAATTCAGTCTCTGCTCTGACAAAATGCTTGCATTACTTTAGCAGCACGTTGGTTGTGCCAGAATTATCATCCTTTACCGTATCAAGACAAATCTGACTGTTAAGAAGAGATAGTCTGTATAAAGAGGCTTACCCCCAAGTTTCCCTGCTCATTGGGAGCTTTGAGTGAAGAATCTGAGCATCACACATGGTTTAATCCTTCCTTAGGTCTCAGGGAAAGCTAACTGATTTCTTAATTAGCATTATATGGATAACTTTTAACTTGTACAGCATCAAGAGATATACAACATGCGGCTCGATTACTGAAATATCCTCTGAGCAAGGCTGCTCCCTCACTTCCTTGTTCAGAAGACATCAGGAACCCTACTTTGTTTTGAGCGATCCTGATATTTTGCCGGTTCTCCTTTTTAAACACTATCTGTTGCTAAATAGCAGCATCTAACTTAGCACTGTGGGTTTTTAAAGCACTTAACAGTATTAGTAATTCCATGTTTAAGAAACTGGTCCTTCGACTTTGTATTTGCATCAGTACATTCACTCACCACCATCCATCATAGTCATACACAGGTACGTTGAAACCCCTCTCCTTCCTTTTTCAGAATACGAACTCACGTTCTGTGCAGGTTATATTTTAAGAATGCTACTATTATACGTCATTTGTTTCATTTTATCATCCAGCATTCTGCATATTATGAGTACAGTAAAACCTCGATTTAACGGACTAATTCGGGCGACTGGGTGTCCGTTAAAACCAAAAGTCCATTATTTAATAATAAAAAAAAACACAGCCTGCCCAATTAGTCCTTAATTCAAGGTTTTACTGTACTGCCCCTCCGCCTAAAAGCCACCGATTTTGGTTTAAATAAAACAAAAAAAACACCCTGCCCTGGTCCCCCATGCGCCCCGGCCCCAGTCCCCGCTGGCGGCCAGGGCTCGGGGATCCAGCCACCGCCCGTGGATCGCGGCTCGAGCCTCGCTCCTCGGGGCTCCAGCCGCTGCCCGGGGAGCGCAGCTCGATCCGCGTTCCCCGGGGCTCGCTCCCCGGGGCTCAGGGCTCCAGGCGCCGCATTCCCTGGGGCTCTGGGCTCGCTCCCCGGGGCTCCATGCGCCGCGTTCCCCGGGGCTCGCGACTCCAGCCGCCGCCCGGGGAGCGCGGCTTGATCAGCGCTCCCGGGGCTCCATGCGCCGCGTTCCCCGGGGCTCGCGGCTCCAGCCGCCGCCCAGGGAGCGCAGCTTGATCAGCGCTCCCTGGGGCTAGGGGCTCCCGCTGGCTGCCAGGACCCGGGCGGCAGGCGGGACCTGGGCAGGAGCCTGCAGGCAGCCCGCCCGCTGCCAGGACCCAGGCGGCAGCAGGGAGCCCTCAGCCGGACCTCGACAAAGGGATTTCGGATGCATCGGACTTTCTTAAAAATGTTGTCCATTGCATCCAAAGTCCGTTAAATCGAGGTTTTTACTGTACTGCATTCCCTCTAATTTTTTTTTTTAATATTATTTACGTTGCTCTTAGAAAAGCTTTGTAACAGAGAGCTAGAGTTAATAAGAACACCAAATGGAAATCAAGGCCAGCGTTCTGACTCAACACTGAATACCCACGGAGAGAAGCCATGAACCACACACCAGTACCTCCATTTGTTCTCAGCTATTGTAAGTTGAATGAACAGGGTAGAACCGGTGAATTTTGACTTCTTAAAGTCTTTTATAAAAAGCTGATAGCCTCTGGCATGGTGTTGCTTTGGCAGAGGCTAACAGACCTTATCCACTTCTGTTTCTAAACCATACATAACATCTATCCCACTACAAATCAACGCTGCTAGTCACAGCAGACACAAACCCAATGAAATTTACGCTATACTACCTATGCAGCAGGGTCCAATACATTCACCACTAGCCACAAATGGCTAATAGGCTATTGAATTGTGGCTAATGCATGTGACTTTTTTATAATGTGGCTAATAAGAAAAATTCAAAACCACAAATGTGGCTAGCAGTGTGGCTAGTATCGAATTTCTATTGGACACCACTGACCTAGAATATTATCAGACCTTACCAGCTATGTGGGGTCAAATCTGGTTATTGGTTATTCAAGGTTTAGTTTTGTTTTTAAAACTATATTTAAGCTTTTGTTCTTTAACTGATTAGATCTTTACAACTAAATACGATTAAAATCTAATAGTTTACTAACTATGGTCTTCTTTTCAGAATCCTAACATGCTTTTTATAAAGCAGTAGTCTATAACTAGACTAGTATGTGCAGGTTAGGAAGATAAATGGATTTTAGTTAGTTCCAAGGTACTTCTTGCCACATTAGAAATTCAAATACCTTCTTTTTGAGGAAAAGTATCATTCCTAATGCAGAATATATAGTTTATCTTCTACTGACTGAAGCTATGGCAGTTTAAAACTGAGCAGGTGCACGCTGCTTTGGTAAGTATGCAATGAAGTGAAATGCCCTGAATGGAAGAAGAAAGGGGCAATGGCTGTGTGCTAGCAACTCTGGCTCTGTGTTCTACTTTCCCGATTGTCCACAAACAATTAGGGAAAGGGCTGCACCTAAAAGTTTGAGAAGCAAGGAGCGCAGAAGAAGAGTTCCATTTAATGTTTTCAAGGAGCTGAACAGTCAGGTTTTGACAGACAAGAAGTTTGGTTTTTTTGGAAACTCTCTATCCCAGTGGACTCCAACCTTTTCAGGCCCAAGATCATTTTTTAAATCTAAGGGCAACCCAGGATCTACCCCACCCCTTCCCTGAGGCCCCATTGATTCCCCAAAGCCCCTCCTCAGCCCCCGTTAACACCATATTCCCCCCCCCCCCCCCCGTTGCTTACTCTCTCCCACCCTCACCGGGCTGGGGCCAAAGGGTCTGTTTGGGAGTGGGCTCTCAGCGGAGCCTGAGGAAGGGGGTTGGGGTGCAAGAGGAAGTGAGGGGTGCAAGCTCTAAGAGGGAGTTTGGGTAGGGCAGAGTGTTGGAGTGCAGGAGGGGGTACTACCTCCAGGATGGGGCTCAAGGCTGGGGTGCAGCCTCCCACCAAGCAGCACTTACCCCTGGTGGCTCCTGGTCAGTGGCAGGCACAGTGAGGCTAAAGCAGGCCAAGTTACTCTGCACGCTGTACCTCTCTGTAAGCACCCCCTACACAGCTTTCCCAGCCAATGGGAACTGCGGGGAGGGTGCTTGCAGGCAAGGGCAGTATATAGAGGTAGACCCCTGCCTCTCTCCTCCAGGGATTCGCCGTCAGTTTCCAGGAGCAGCATGGGGCCAGGGTCGGCAGGGAGTCTTCCTTAGCACAGCCATACTGAACCACTGGAGATCACGATCAGCTGGGAGATCCTCTAAGATCATAGAATCTCAGAGTTGGAAGGGACCTCAGGAGATCTTCTAGTCCAACCCCCTGCTCAAAGCATGGCCAATCAATATTTTTGTCCCATATCCCTAAATGGCCCCCTCAAGGATTGAACTCACAGTCCTGGGTTTAGCAGGTCAATGCTCAAACCACTGAGCTATCCCTTCCCCCACTCACCATCAACTGGCTGGTGACCACTGCTCTAGCTTATTAGGTTTTCAAGAGCTTGCAGCTAGGGATAGTTTCAGCATCTCTCTGTCTCCAACTCACTCATTTCCTACATTTGCCTTGCTGTTGTGAGCAATGCAAGTTTCATGCCACTGATGTCATTGTCATTTAATAATTCAGCATTTTATGATGTTTGCAAAGATGCTAGGGGTTTTGATAGGCCATCACCACTTCCCCCACCTCTGTATCGGCACCTCTTGATCCACAGCCAGCAAGTGTTACTTCACCCCACTGCTGCTCCCCTTAGTAGAAGTTCCTCCCCCATTTCACGAGGAGCACCGCTCCTTCACCACACACTCCTAAGAGATAAGGGTGGTAGATCCATACCTACACTTAGCCTGTTCCTGGATGGGAGATCAAGAAGAAAAAAAATAAAAGTGTGAAATACATGCCTCTTGTGTCAAACTACAGCCGCTTGATTCTTTGAAAGCCTTCCCAGCTTTTCTGGCTAAAGTTAATGGCCCTGCTTTTCAATTCAGGAATATTGAGTTCTTTTTTAAAAAATAAAACAAAAACAAAAACAAAAAACAAAAAAAACCCCACAAGGGCTGTCAAGCGATTAAAAAATTGTGATTAATTGCACTGTTAAACAATAATGGAATATCATTTAAATATTTTTAGATGTTTTCCACATTTTCAAATATACTGATGTCAATTATAATAGAATACAAAGTGTACACTGCTAACTTTATAATTTTTTATTACAAATATTTGCACTGTAAAAATCATAAACAGTATTTTTCAATTCACCTCATACAAGTGTAATCTCTATCATGAAAGTACAACTAACAAATGTGGATTCTTATGTTACATAACTACACTTAAAAACAAAACAATGAAAAATTTTAGCACTTATAAGTCCACTCACTCCTACTTCTCGTTCAGCCAATTGCTAAAACAAACAATTTTGTTCCAGGAGATAATGCTGCCCACTTCTTATTTAGTGTCACCAGAAAGTGAGAACAGGCATTCACGTAGCACTTCTGTAGATAGCATTGCAAGGTATTTACGTGCCAGATATACTAAACATTTGTATGTCCCTTCATGCTTCGGCCAACATTCCAGAGACATGCTCCGATGAAGTGAACTATAGCTCACAAAAGCTTATGCTGAAATAAACTAGTTAGTCTGATGGGTGACCTCCTGGGAAGCCTAGGTGCTGTAGGCTTAATACCTGGCAGTAGGTGTAAAATGCCTCCAACGACAGGTGGCGCGACGCATCGGTTGGAGTATACCCCGGTCGTATCACTGGTCCTGTCCGGGCTCCAAATGGAGGCGGATGTGCGGACAACAAGTGGACCCTGCCATAGTGCGGGACTAACGCTAAGAAAAACAACAGTCTCTAAGGTGCTACAAGTATTCCTCGCTTTCTTTACAGATACAGACTAACACAGCTGCTATTCTTGAACCTTCCATGTTGAGGACACTCGTTAAAAACAATAATGGGTTAATTAAATTTGTGACTGAACTCTTTGGGGGAGAATTATATTTCTCTGGCTCTATTTTACCCGAATTCTGCCATATATTTCATGTTATAGTAGTCTCAGATGATGATTCAGCACATGTGCTTAATTTTAAGAAAACTTTTGCTGCAGATCCGACAAAACGCCAAGAAGGTACCAATGTGAGATTTCTTAAGCTAGCTACAACACTTGACCCAAGTTTAAGAATCTGAAGTGCTATCCAAAATCTGAGAGGGATGAGGCTCATGCTTTCAGAGGTCTTAAAAGAGACAAACCCTCATGAGGAAACTACAGAACCAGAACCACCAAAAAAATAAAATCAACCTTCTGCTGGTGGCATCTGACTCAGATGATGAAAATAAACATGTGTTGGTCCTCATTGCTCTAGACTGTTATTGAGCAGAACTCATCATCAGCATGGACACTTGTCTTCTGAAATGGCTGTTGCAGCATGGAAGAACATATGAATTTTAGCACATCTAGCATGTGACACTGGCTACAACAGTACTATGCAAATGCCTGTTCTCACTTTTAGGTGACATTGTGAACAAGAAGCAGGCAGCATTATCTCCTGCAAATGTAAACAAATGTGTTTGTCTGAGTGATTGGCTGATGAAAAGGGACTGAGTGGCTCTAAAGTTTTAAATTGCTTTCAAAAATGAAACAGTTATTTTTTGTACATAAGTTCAACTTTCATGATAAAGAGATTGTACTACAGTACTTGTATTAAGTGATTTGAAAAATAGTGTCATCATTTTCACGGTGCAAATATTTGTAACCAAAAATATAAAGTGAGCAGTGAGAGTGTACACTTTATATTCTGTGTTTTAATTGAAATACATATTTGAAAAAGTAGAAAAACATCCCAAAGTATTTAATAAATTTCAATTGGTATTCTATTATTTAACAGTGTGATTAAAACTAATTGCGATTAATTTTTTTTTATTGCAATTAATTTTGTGTTAATCGTGTGAGTTAACTGCCATTAATCACCAGCCCTAAAAACAACAACCTTATTCAGCATCAGACATATCTGTAAAAATGTTAATTTTAAATACTGAGTGAATGGTTTTCCATTGTGTGGTCAAGTTACCAAACAGCAAACCAAACTCTTGAAGATCTGGCTGAAAGCTTAAATCCACTTATTGGAGAATGAACTTACATTTGTTTTTACAGAATCAAATGAAATACAGATCAGGTGGGTTTTTTTAAATGGCAACCAAGATGCTTTTTTCCCCTAAGTGTAGCAGTCATAAAAGGAAAAAAACATTAGCTAGAAATTGGCACATTGTGGAAGCTTCCCCACACATGATTAGAAATGTATCTCAGTCCTGACCCGCAAACCACCTCCTATCCCAGCCCTCTTTCTTGAGGGCACACCACCACCACATCCAGTTGTGCAAACAGGGAAGTGTCCAGTAGGGACCAGGATTAGGTCAAACTCATTTCCACTTGTGCCGAGAACCAAGTTACCAATCTACAATAGGTCTCCAGAAATGAAGGGGGTTAATGCATGAATCTCCTACTACACACAGACCTCATAATTAGAGTGGCTCTAGTCAAGCTAAAATTTTACCTTTCCAATAGGCTATTATTACAACAGTAGATTTACAAAATAAGCCTAGAGATGCACTGGTTTGAGCTGAACACAACTCAACCCTTTAAGTACTCAATCATAGGGATGCTTCACTATGGGAGCACACTTCTCCAAAGCCTGAGGAAATAGTAATTTATCTATTTTCACCAACTACAACTGCGTATCTGGCAATGGACATGTGTTTACCTTTGTGTTACAGAAGTGAAACAAAACATATTGGAAAAAAGCTTCAACTGTATATTAATTTCCAAGAGTTACATTAACAGAAATGCAGTGAACCCCCCTACAGTTCTTCACAATGACTTAATCAAACTTTTTGATTGGGGCTATATTATGTGGAAGCTTAGCATGGAAAGTTAAGAGGTAGCAGGCTACTATATTATCATCAATATTCTTCACTCTCCTTCCTTTCCCTTACTAAGGCAGAAGTCAGGTCAGTTAATCATGGCTAGATTGAAGAGCAGGCAGGAAGAGTTAACACTTCAACTGAAAACAGTTACAAGTGTATATATTCACAGGAGTGAAAACAATATAAAAACAATGTCTAATTAACATTAGAGTTAGAAACTGAAGCACTGAACATCCAGGAAATGGCGAAGGTAAAGTAGGCTAATGCAATATTAGTTGACTCCTGTGTGTTGCCATGATATAGTCTAGTTACATAGTCACATAACTTGCACAAAAATGGTAGATAACATCAGGTAGCCAGTCTGCCCCAGCTTCAGTTCTGGAGTGGGTTAGAGCCAGCTGGGGGCTGACTTAACTTACAACAGCTGAGATTGCAAAGAGCAACACACTCTAGAAATGAACCTTCCCCCACCTCCACAAAAAAAGGCTGGTGTAAGAACCAACTACACTAGCTAGATAACTACTCTCATACTTCAGGAATCCTTAGTTGAGGAGATCTACAGGCTTTCCACTGAGTCACACAAGAGGCATCTGGGTGCTATTTTTATCACAACACCAATCTTTCTTTAGATAGCAAAACACGTGTTAGCAAAGGGACTCCAGCAGCGTGAGTTATTGGTCCCAAGGAGCTATGTGAAAAGGACTTTACTTTTCCCAGCCAGGGGAAACTGAACTCAACTCTTCAAATCTCCACGTACCTTCTCACAGTATCAAGAGCCCACATGAAAACAACTGCCTCCATTTATAGTATTTTACAAAGGTACTTACTGCTGGTAGTAGAGACTGCATGTTTTGATTGGAGTCTGCTATAGTGGCTAGGTAGACCAAGTTTGTATGCAACATCTGCTGATACCTAACAAAATGAACAGAGCAAGACAAATCCACAAAAAGCTAAGGACACAATAATATTTAAATTCATCTCCTTTTAATTTACATACATAGGCACAGTGAACTCTGATTTCAGTACATGAAGAAATTGTGGGGATACTTATAAGAACAATCCCAAGCTTCCCATATCCTCCCCCCACCCCCTGTTTTGACAACTCTCTTGCAAAAGTACTGGAACCACTCGGGCACATTCTCCTAGTAACTATGACAGAAGCAGCAATAGAGTGTCCTTGTTCTTGTCGATTTCAAGCCCTGCTCCAGTTGAGCGACCCAGGAAATGTGTTGTGCACAAGCCCCTACATGACCATTTGATGCTGTCTGAGGCAGGTATTAGCGGCAGACAGCTCATTTCTCTCTCCTTCTCATTCACCTGGCAGCAAAAGATCACATTGCAGGGGAGGTGAGACAGCAGGACTCACCTCTCCAGCTAGATGAGGCAGGCGGGACAGGACATGGGCAAACTACAGCCCCCGGGACCATCCTGTCCAATCCCCGGGCCCTCCCCTGCTGTCTTCCCTCCCCTGCAGTCATGCCACTAGTGCTCTAGCCCACTGCTCCTGCCGGGGAATATTGCAGCAGCGTGACTAGCTGCAGCAAGTGGAGCGGGATTGGATAAGGGGCAGTAGGTCACAGGGGCAGTCAGGGAACAGGAGGTATTGGATGGGGCAGAGACTCAGAGGAAGGGCGGTCAGGAGATGGGGAGTGGGGTTCCGGGGAACAGTTGGGGCAGGGGTGTGGATACGTGTCGGGATAGTCAGGGAGCGGGGGTGTTGGGTAGGGGGTGGGATCCCAGGGGCAGTTGGGGGGGGGGTTATTAGAAGGGGCGGTCAGAAGACAAGGAACAGGTGGGTTGGATGGGTCAGGAATTCTGAGCAGGGCAGCCAGGGGGTGGAAAGTGGAAGGGGGTGGATGGGGCGGGGGCTATGCTATTTGGGGAGGCACAGCCTTCCCTACCCAGCCCTCTATACCATTTTACAACCTCATGTGGCCCTTGGGCCAAAAAGTTTGCCCACCCCTGCTTTATATCAATCATATAATTGGAATAAGCAGCATATAATCAGGGCCCCATGTATTCCACAATTGCAAAATTTACCACAGAATTCAATCCTTGCTGCAGAATAGTGCTTTAGTATCTTAACTTCCTTTTCTTAAAAGGAAATGACATTTCTGATCTTGGTTGTAAAGATACTCTGGTCATGCTTTCAAGGTTATAAGCCAATATCTACTGGAGTTTGCAAAAAGCCTTAAACATGGCTCATAGGGGTGGACAACCTCGGTCATCTCACTCCAGGACCTCACGGCTAAAAGACTCTGGAATTTGGCAATTTTCCAAGATACCAGAGGATTCAGCATTTTGCTGCAGAATTCATTGTTCACGAGGAATAAGAATTAAGTGTATTTAATGGTGATACAATAAATTAACATTGAGGCAGAATTTGGCCTCATTGTGACACAGAGCACAGAAGGTCTTGTACAGAGTGCTTCCCCAGTAGCCTAGAAGACAGACTGAAAACCAGAAGTCAATTTCACACCTGAAGTTTACATGTAGAGGCACAGGCATAATAACCCAGACAGGAAAGGGAGCTGGCCTACTGGCAGGAAGCAGCTCATGACCACACCATGCCCTGCACTCATGGCCTAGCCCTGCTTTCAAGTACCATTAAGTTAATGCATTCAGATTTGCGTTGGAATGCTTCTAACTGAAAGATCAGCATTGACTCACTCTAGAGGATGATGCTTCCTCACCAAACATCAGGCCTGTCATGATACATGGCCTTTCAGGCAGAGATTGGCTGCTTTGGGACAGGTGGAAGAGTATGAAATTCTTGGATATGTCCCCAAAATAGAGCTTTCAAAACAGTGTCAGCTCCTCTCCTTAATACTTTGAATTACTAGGGAAGGTTTGAAGTATGTAATCTAACTCCTCCCCAGGTAATTAAAGCACTGACACACACACAAGAAAAGTTATACATTTTTATTATTAAATCCTTTAATTTTTACTCGACATTACTGTCAGTCTATATTAATAAAATAAACCCAGCATTTCAATATTTCTAGAGGAGAAAATTTTAATGATATTCATATACTAATTTAAAGTCAAAAGTGCATGATCATTAGCAGTGTCTTTGTGTGTTCACTAGCACAATTCTCCAGTGAGCTGATCTAAACAGATTGGGTTTCCAGTTAAATTATCAGCAGGTACAAAATACATTTAGATTAAAATCTTACTGAGAGCACTCTGAGGTCTTTCCTTTGTTCTGATAGTCCATTATACACTGAATAAGATGGTTATTTTCATCCAACATCTGAAAAAATAAAACATAAGTCGGGAATAAGTTTCACGCCCTTTTGATGTATGTGAACTAAAAGCGAGACCAATCGATGCCATCCACTTAACATCACCACTCAAAAAGTGCTTTTAAAAACAATTGTGTCTGTTCAAAACAAAATAAGAAATCATTTGTAGAACTTTTCCCTCCTCCTACTCTTATAATTTTTCATTTTTTATGGCTTTTAGTTTAGGGTTTGGGATTTAAGTCACTGCTATAGTTAAGGCTATACAGTGAAACCTCAATTTAACGGACCTCGATTTAACGGACTTCGGATGCAACGGACAAAATTTTTAAGAAAGTCTGATGCATCCAAAATCCGTTTATTGAGGGCTGGCTGCAGGCTCCTTGCTGCCGCCCGGCTCCCCACAGCAGGCGAGTTGGCTGGCGGGTCCCGGGAGCCAGGACCCGTGCGGGCTGACTGCCCGCTCCCTGCGCCCGCCAGCAAGACCGCCCGCTGTGGGGAGCCGGGCGGCAGCCCACCCGCAGCTGCAACCCCGGCGGCAGCAGGGAGCGGGCGGGTTCCTTGTTACAAGGTGAAATGTTAGTTATTGGGTGCTTATTTCTATAGGATTATGTTAAGGTGGGCCCTTGGTATAGATTATAGCTGTTAAAAAGATTAAACTTTCAAGTTTTAATTTCTTGACTGTCCGCTCCCTGCTGCCGCCGGGGTTGCAGCTGCGGGCGGGCTGCCGCCCGGCTCCCCACAGCAGGCAAGTTGGCTGGCGGGTCCCGGAAGCCAGGACCCGTGCGGACTGACTGTCCGCTCCCTGCTGCCGCCTGGGTTCCAGCCGTGGGCGGGCTGCCTGCCGGCTCCCAGCTCCCACCCGAGTCCCGCCAGCGGGCGGGCAGGCTGCCGGGTCCCGCCTGCAGGCGGGCTGCCTGCTGGCTCACAGCTGCTGCCCGAGTCCCACCAGTGGGCGGGCTGGCTGATGGTTCCCGGCAGCCGGGACCCGGGCGGGTTGGCTGAAGGCTCCTGCCCGGGTCCCAGCAGCGGGCGGGCTGCAGAGCTGCCGCCCCGAACCTGTGGCAGGCGGGCTGCTGTTGTGACAGCTCATTTTTGTTTTTTTATTAAATAACGGACTTTTGGATTTAACGGACACCCCCTCGCCCGAATTAGTCCGTTAAATGGAGGTTTTACTGTATGGCTAAACCACCCTGAACATGCCTACTCTCCTCTGATCTCAGAAGCTAAATAGGGTTGGGCCTGGCTAGTACTTGGATGGGAGACCTCCTGGGAATACCAGGTGCTGTAGGCTTAACATGGGTGTGGGGCTAGCAACTCCACCCCGTAAGCGAACCAATTGCTACTGCAACACCAGTTGGTGGCCCATACCCTGGCTGGGGGGTGATGGGCAAAGAGAGATAGTTAAGGCTGCAAAAACATTTTATTTCTAACTCCTATTCTTCCCTTGCCACAATTGTCTGTAAGTTTCCAAAAGTTTCATTTCCACGTTTGGTCTCTGCACAGAAATTTGTTTTAAATAGCTTAATTAAAGAGTTTCCCCTCCTCTACTATGAAATGCTAGTGATTTGAAAAGAGTAGCAATAGGCAGAAAATTGAACATTACTTTGGAATAGACCTCACTGCCTTTTAAAATTAGATTTGATTAATATATAAGCTTTTAGCACAATTGCACTCAATGAGTATAAAAAAACCTGTATCAACTACTCTCTATCACATTTTAGAAGTATTTAGGATTGTGAATACATGTGTAGCTAACTTACTTTTCAGTAAAAAAAAAAAAAAAAAAAAAAGTTGTAGTCACATAAAAGAGACACACTTCCTAATTTTCCACAAAATGGGTTTCTCATGAACTTCTTACAGTGTCCAAGACATCGTTTTGGAGGTATCAATAGACAAATAGTACCTTATGTTTACCCCAAAAAGGGAAAAGAGCCACTGCCAAAGATCCCATTGAGACCACTAAGGAATTAATTAGCGATTTTATGTGAAAGGTGTTTATATACTAGTGAGGGGTAGTACTATAAGACTCTAAAATAGATTTTTGAAACATTCAATATTCCTATGTAAAGAATATTGAACTTGTACAATTAAGCTAGCAGAAGTCGGGGAATGACAGTTAAAATTGCATGTGCAACCTTAACTGTGCCAGTGTTAGAATTCTGTATTTATACACAAACTATTTTGCAAATACAAGATATACTGAGGCTATGGCTACGGCTATACTATAGATCAGCTGTATCATGGTAAGGTCTTCCATGTAGTCACTTTATACCAGGGGTGGGCAAACTTTTTGGCCCAAGGGCCACATTAGGTTTCAAAATTGTGCGGCGGGCTGGTGTAGCGGGATAACCACCCACTCCCTGCCAGAGGGGCTTGGAGTAGCCCAGGAAACGGGGGTTGAAATAGTCCAGGGAAGGGGTGTGGCTGTGAGCCTGCAAACTCCCAGGTTGATTGGGAAGCAGGCTCAACTGGGAGGCCACACCCCAAACACAGTCAGGCCTGTATAAAAGCCTGAGAGGCAGGGGCCTAGAGAGTGAATCTCCTCTGTAAGCAGAGGAAGACAGGCCTAGCTGTGGGGAAGCCTTAAACAAGCTGCAAGGCCTGACCCAGGGGTACTGGGGCTTCAGGGGGGCAGCCCAGGGCTAGTCATAGAAGCAATAGGCCAACCCCTCATTGCCTGTGATGAATGGCCATGAGACTGCAGTCTACCTCAATGAGCGGAGGAAAATGGTGACTAGCAGTTGCCCGGTCTGAGGCAAGGTGGGGATAGTGGGTGGAGGGTTCCCTGGGGAGGGGTAACCCACAGACTTGTGGGAGTCCTGCAGGGGGCAGCACCCTCAGCTAGAGGGCACCAGGGTCCAGGAGGGACACGGGGCCAGAGGAGAAGCCGGACATCGCCCGGCAGAGGGTGCTCCGGAGGCTGGAAAAGCGAATTCCCTAGAGACGACCAGCGGGAGGTGCCGTCCGGGTGAGTGTCCGACACCCTACAGCCGGGTTGGGAAGGCTGTGCCTTCCCTAACAGCCTGGTCCTGACCCCTATCCCCAACCCCCACACCCATTTCCCCCTCTCAGACCCCCAACACATCCATCCCCCCCATTCCTGATTGCCCCCTCTGAAGACCCCCCCACTCTAACTGCCCCTCCAGGACCCAACCCCCTATCTAAGCCCCCCTCCTCTTTGTTCTGACACACACCTTGACGCTCCTCCACTCCTGACCACCCTGGGGACCCCACCCACTATCGAAGCCTCCCCTTGCTCTTTATTCCCTAACTGTCCCCTTCTAAGACCCCACCATCCCCCGGGACTCCACCACCTAAGCCCCCGCATCCCGCTTACCATGTTCAGCCGGGCATGGGGCCCCGTAGCTAGCGTGCTCAGCCCGGCCTTGGCCCGGGAGTGCGGAGCCCCGTGGCTGGTGGCACTTGGCCCTGGCGCCCCGGCCTGGGAGCGTGGGGCCCTGCGGCAGGCGGCGCTGGGCGCTCGGCCTGGCCCCTTTGACGCGGTCAGGGAGTGTGTGGTCCCGTGGCACTCCTGCTGCCCCGGCCCTGCAGCCCCGTGGCTGGTAGCACCCTGGCTCTGGAGCACAGGGCCCTGTAGCAGCCGGCACTCGGCTGGCCCCTGGTGCCCTGGCTTGGAAGTGTAGGGCCGCGCGGCTTGCCACGCTCACCCAGTACCCCGGCTGGGGCCAGTGACCCCAGCCCAGGCTCGCAGGTTGGGTTAAAAGGGCCGATGGGCCACATGTGGCCCACAGGTTATAGTTCACCCACCCCTGTTCTATACTGACAGGAGAGTTCTAAATTATCCCCAACGAGCAGCGATCGCTATGTAGGCATGAGGGGAGAGCATATCCTGCTGACATAGTACTGTCCACACCAGCGCTTTTGTCAGTAAAACTTATGCCAGTCAGAGGTGTCATTTTTTACATCCCGATCGACGAAAATTTTACCAACAAAAGTTCTAGTACAGCCATAACCTTCAGTACATGCATCTTGCTTCTCACCCCAAGTCTTGTTTACTTACAATCACAGAACATCCGGTTTGGAAGGGACCTCAGGGGATCATCTAGTCCAACCCCCTGCTCAAAGCAGGACCAATCCCCAACTAAATCATCCCAGCCAGGGCTTTGTCAAGCCTGACCTTAAAAACCTCTAAGGAAGGAGATTCCACCCCTCCCCAAGTAACCCATTCCAGTGCTTCACCACCCTCCTAGTGAAAAACTTTTTCCTAAGATCCATTACAATGCAGAGCCCCCCTGCCTGGGGGCCCGGACCCAGGCAGTGTGAGTGCCACTGACCATAAGCTTGTGTCCCACAGGTTGCCTCCCCCTGCACTAGACCGAGACCAAAGATCCCTTATCCCAGAAGTCAAGAATCAGAGAGGTAGCCGTGTTAGTCTGGAATAGCAGAGGAAACAAAATCCACTGCTTGCATCCGACGAAGTGGGTATTAGCCCACGAAAGCTCATGCTTCAAAACTTTATAGTTAGTCTTTAAGGTGCCACAGGATTTTGTTTCCTCTCCTTATCCCAGAAGGTGAAGTATGACAATCAACTAATGAACACATCTGACGTATGGCGTTAGTGGTCGGACATCGCCCAATCAGAGCGCTGGGGTGGGCAGGGGAGAGAGACCAGCGTTCAAGGCACAGCGAGCTCTTGTCACCTCTAGGGAAGGTCCTTCCACCCCCCACCCCCATCCTGCATCCCCGGCCCCTCCGGCCCGGCGTGTTCCCAGCCCCCGCCAGTCGCCGCCCCCCCGGCCGGAAGCAGCCCCGAGTGGGGCCTGGCCCCTCCCTCACCTTCTGGATGGCGGCCGGCGTGATCTCGCCCTTCCCCCGCTGCCGCGGGGCCGCAAATGCCACCGACATGTCGGGTCCCTGCGCGTGGGAGGATCCCGCGCCCCGGCCGCGGACGAAGCAGCGGCGGGAGGAGGGAGCGAGCCGAGTGGAACATTCACCGCCGGGGGGATGGGGGGAGGGTGTGACGGCTCCTGGGGCCAGCCCATCCCGCTCCTAAAGAGGGGGAGAGACGCCTCCCGCCACTGCCCCCCTTCCTCCTTCCGCGGGTGGCAGCCCCAATAACACTGGGACCACCTCGATCCGCTTAGCGAGAAGTGGCTCCACTGCCAGGGAGCGCCCCCTTGGCTGCTTTAAACGCGTCCTCTTCGTCACACATTCCGTACCCCCCCCCCGTGCGATTATGGTACATTCCTACCCAGAGCTCTCAGCCTTAGACGGGCTGTAAGTGGTACGGCCGGGAGCAGGGGGAGCCTGAAGTGATCACTTTACAGGGGAAAGCGGCTAGTTCCACCCTGCCCCCAGCCTTGGTTGCGCCCACTCTACGCTCCGGGCCGGGGCAGCCTATGCGAACCGCGGAGGGGGAGGAGTTTGGGGAGGCGCGTGATGCTGCCTTGGGGGTCCGCCCCGCCGCTCGTTCGGCCCCCTGGGAAAGTTCCATGGACTCCACTATAAAGGCCGCTATAAAGACTCCGCTGGGAAGCGGCAGCTGTGACACTTCACCATGTGCAGGGACGCAGATGGCTATATCTTGGGACTGACTTACCCGTAATTGAGTTGCGGGAACCGATACACCAAACGTGTCAAGGACCAACCCTAGATGGAATTAGATTACCTTGCCAAATCGCTCCAAACACCCCTGCTTCAAATAAAACAGCCTGGTTTCGTTTCTTTACGTATTAGCTTAGCCAACACAAGCAAGGGCACTACCACCCACTGCTGCTTTACTTCGGAACAAGCAGAGACAAAACTTGCAAAAACTAGTTTAATGCATTACAGAAAAAAATTACTAATTAAAACTCTTAGCCCTGATTCTACAATAATACGTGTGTTTGAAAGCCCCCCAAAATAAACCAATCTATAAAGTAAAACGATTCTTTATGAGATTGGCAGGAAAGAACAGATGCAAAGATTGTAGGCACAAGTATAAGATGCTAATTGCAAATGAGAGCAGAGAATTTCCAAACTACAAGTTTGGGAAATAGTTTCTTTTTAAGTCCACTACTGTTTGGAGATGAGATAATCTTAGGCCATATCTATATACCAGTACAGCTACAGTGCTGCAGAACATATGGTGAAACTGCTCTATGCTGATAGGAGAAACCTCTCCTATCAGCATACCAAATAGATAGATAAATATATACACCTCCAGGAGTGGCATAAACAACATCAGCAAGAGAGCTGTACTGTACACACAAACTCAGGTAAGTATAACTTGTGTTGCTCAGAGTAGAATAGTCACACATATTTTAGTGTAGACATAGCCTTAGAGCTGGTCTACATTGTGGGGGGGGGTCGACCTAAGATATGCAACTTCAGCTACGTTAATAGCGTAACTGAAGTCAAAGTGTCTCCAGTTGACTTACCTGGCCATCCTCGCGGCGGTAAGTCGACCGCTTCCACTCCCCTATCGACTCCGCTTCCTCCTCTTGCGGAAATGGTTTCCGGAGTCGACGGGGAGTACATTCAGGGATGAATTTATCATATCTAGACAAGATGTGATAAATTGATCCCTGATACATCGAACACTACCCACTGATCCGGTGAGTAGTATAGATGTACCCTTAGACTGTCATTCTCACAGACCTGTTCTTAAGAATGGCCATTTTGGGTCAGTATGGGTCATCAACCCCAGTATCCTGTCCTCTGACAGTGACTTCTTCCTTACCTATTGCATTGTGGTGTTGTGTTGGGACCTCTTCACATGGTTTCTTTGGTGTGGTTTTGGTCAGTGCCTTTGATGGATGATTTCTGCTTTTTGGGTGACAATACACAATACCACACCAAGAAGTATAAGCAAGTCTGCTCCCAGACATTGGTTATTGCTCTCCTTCAGCTGGTTGCTGGCTCAGATCCTTGACTCACTGCTCAGACCACTCTCCTCAAGCACTAGCCCCACTGGTTCTCAGGAGCTCCCTGGCCACGATGCAGGCATGCTGCTGCCCACCTAGCAACCCACTTTCACCTTTTCAGTGCTACTCTGGGCTGTCCTCTTTCCTCAGCTTCTGTTCTTCTAGGATTTAACTAACTACCCATCAGGTACCTATTTTACCTATTTTTTCCCTTCACAACCAGTTCTCAGCACCTTACAGGCATCAGGCTATTACATTTCCTTACCACCCTCCATCTCTCTCACTGGGCCTGATTCTCTCTGCTCCCACCAGAAAGGGGTTCTCTCTTCAGGTTATACCAGGCCTTCTATTCACTTGATGCTGATGTGGCTTGCCACCCTTTACAGAAAAACCTTTGCCTCAATCCTTTCACTCCAGATCATTCTAAGGAGGGAGAGTAGTGCCTATTAATAGTTCAGCAGCTTCATTAAACATCTAGGTTTTTTGGTGTCACTCAGCACCATGGTATCTTTTTAGTTTCTTGCCCCTTTTCCCCACTCAGCTTTATTACTATTGTGGGAAAGCAAAAATCAGAAGAAAACCTCCCTCTTTTGACATTTTGTTCTGAAGGTGGTGAGAGCAATAGTCATTCTAATGTATTGTGGGAGTGAGCTCTACACTTATGGGATAACTACCAACATATCTCAATGCCCAGTTTGACTTTGGGTTTAGAGCAATGATACCTCAGTGGTTCAGGAGCCAAATTAGCAATCAACATAGTGTGAATGTATTGTTTCATTTACTATACTATTAGATATTCATATGTAAACAGTATGACTGGGAAAATATTTATATATAAAAAAAATTCTCACAGCAATATGATTGACCATTATTCAACTACAATTGGTTAATAACATAGAAGAAGTATCCTTATTGGTTAATTATTAGCCAAAGTTATTAAATCAGTGTTTTAATATCACATGCTGGAAAGAGCCACAGGAGATTAATTAAAGAGCCACTTGTGGCTCTGGAGCCTCAATCTGAGTATCACTGGTTTAGAGAGTCCATTCCTGAAAAACTCTAAAGATAAGGCATCCGATGAAGTGAGCTATAGCCCACGAAAACTTATGCTGAAATAAACTAGTTAGTCTCTAAGGTGCTACACCTATTCCTTGCTTTCTCTAAAGATAATGAGTGCATAGATCACTGAGGCCAAATCAGATTTTGCTAGAAGAGGGTGAAGTCACCTAGACAGCTGTAAATGGAAAAGGGTTTTTTTTGTTGTTGTTGTTGTTTTTTAAAGCAGCTACAGTTATTTGGGCCTTTAAAAAAATAGCAAGGCATTCAGGAGGATCCCAAGGCAGCAGGCTATCCTGACAATTGAAGGGCCAGGGCCTTTGATGGATGTTATAGATACTGACAAATCTCCAAAAGTGCTTTCTTCTACCCACACCCATAACCTGCTTCAGGGCCTAATGCAGGATTCTTCTGTGCTTTTTTAACTAACCTCCCATGGCTTTCTACCTAAGGACACTTTTTCTTCAGTAGGTTCCCTCTGCCTTACCCAGGACTCTAACAACCTCCCCCAAGAAACCTACTTCTACTTTTGCTCCCCTTCCCTTATTGACTGCTGACTCTTATAGCCCTAAGTGCTGCCCTACCCTCTTAATTGGCCAAACTGGGGGCACTTGTTCTAGCAGTGGGGCCTCAACTTGCTTCTTTTAAAGGAGCCAGCCACCCTGTGACAATGTTTGATGTTGAGGTGCAGAGTTAGATACCATCCACGTATTGGTCACTTTGAACCTATGCTGTTGTAGAACTGATGAATAAACTTGTTTCTTTTCTTTAATTTCTATTATTAATATAACTTTATAAGTAAAGTTTTATGACTGAAACAACATTCATTCATAAAACTGGTTACCCCAATAACTGGCTAATTGACAATTAAGCTGCTTGTTAAGAGCCATAGCTGTTCAGGGGGCTACCCTTGTAAGTTTCACTTTGAATCCAATTGCTGCTTAAATCACTTAAACTTACACTGTTTCAACATTGTAACTTCTGCTCACTGTTTGCCATTCATTATACTTGTCCATGTGGTAACTCAAACTCCATTTTAAAATGCTCATTCCATTTTGTAAAAGACTTCTGCAACCTTCATTTAGCAAAACCCTGCTGTAATCTTATTAGTTTAGGTTAGATATGTGAATGAGGTATGTATGGATGATGGAATCAATCTCCAGCCCCAGCCTGTCCTGATGAAATAAAGTGTAAACACCAATAGCTGAAGATGCAGACAACAGTCCTGACAAAGTAAGAAGAGTGCCACCTTACAACAGGGCCGGAGACAGAAATTTGGGGGTCCCCTACTCTGATCGTTTGGGAGCCCCCCAGCTGACAGCGGCCGGGCCCCTCCCCAGCCCAGCTGCCCCCCCAGCCCAGCTGGCGCTCCCCCCCCCCCAGCTGACAGCGGCTGGCGGCAGCGCGGGGTCCTGCCGGAGCGCGAGCCGCCCTTGCTGCTCCCCCCCCCCCCCCCCCGCACGCACTTTCTCCCCCGGACTGTGCCGCTGCCGCCAGCCGGGCTCACTGCTCCTGCCGGGGACACGCGCACTCGTCCGGAGGAGAGCCGCGCCGCCTCCCCGCCCCTTCCCCGCTCTCCAGGCCCGGTGGCAAGGGGGGATGACTACGGGTACTGCTGTGTACCGGGGCCCCCCTAAAGTCCGGGGCCCGGTACAGCTCTACCCGGAGTACCCCCCTGTCGCCGGCCCTGCCTTACAAAGAAAAGAACAAAGATACAACTGAAGGAACATCAAAGCCAGGTCCCGGGCTGAAAGTCATGTCTGCAATTGATGGGTGATCAATCACACTGAAACCAGAGGCAGCGTGACACAGCAAGACCTGTGGACTTACTAAAGCCTACAAAAAGGATGGGTGAGATGAAAGACTTTGGAGGGTAATGTTCTGTTGCCAACATGGAAGGACATCGGTACTCACATAACAGAAACCCAGCCCTTCCTTTGCCCAGCTTTCCTGACCAGTTAGCCGCCACAAACTACGAACCCAAACTACATTCAGGACTGGTAACTATACAGCAGCTGCAGAACTTTTGATGTGTGTGTGTGTGTGTGTGTGTGTGTGTATATACCTAGATATTAGATATCAGTTATTGGTCATAAATCCAATTGTGTTATAATAAACGTGACTTCTTGTCTTGTGCCCTGAAACAATCCTGTGTAGTTTTGTCTGCATAACACGGTCACCTTATAGCCTCCCATGCTTTGATATAAGTTATGGATAGGATGGGGGGGGGGGAGCCTTGGGAGATTCCTTAAGTGAAGACCTAAAATGCAGGTAGTTGCTAATTACACCCCTCTGAGATTGGTTCCAGTACTTTATTTTGGACCATTTCAGTGCAATCCCCTTTATCCTTGTTACATCTCAAATGCGAGAAAAGCAATATTTAGTGGTCAGAAGTATCAAATGTTGCAGAGAAGTCAATGTAAGAGTTTATGCAACCAACATACACTTTGTCCCCCCCTGCTGACAGTTTTACAATAAAACTATTTGTGCCCCTTTCTCTAGGATAGTTTTACATTCACAATGTTAATGTCAAGGTTGCTGAAGGGTTTCCTCATTCATTAACAGCAATTGAATCTGATCCAACTGTAAGTTTATGGGAAACACTGTAGCCCCCCATTTTAACAGGGTGAAGTATTACATACCAACTATATTTAAATAATGGCACAAGCTCACACAGGCAAGGAAATAGCTACAATGGAAGTATACAACATATCTCAGAACACATAACCACAACAGGGTGTCTCCTTTATGTCTTTCTTAATGCGCTGCAATATGCCTTGGTTTTGGAAGACATATGGTACATTTTCTCCTTAATTGTGCATTTCTTTGCTTTTGCAAATTAGTCACAACCTTAACAGTATTTAATTATAATATTGATATGTAAGTCTAGATCACCACCAAGTGTTTCAAACAGGAAACAAACATTTGATCCTGCTCTTTCTAACAGCCCTCTTCCAGCTCCATTTCTGAGAGTTTACTCCCTTTATTGTTAAGAAGATTTTGAGGTTTTACATATTTTACATTGAAAGAGATGGACCACTCATTATAAGGTACTGTTCCTCCGTCTTTCATTCCTCTTCCCAGATTCAGGGGGAGAGAGGCTGTTCTCTCGAGGCAACTCTCAAGGACAACAAAGAGAGAGCTTCTTACTAATATGTAGTCAATGGCAGGTCAGGGATGGTTTGCCCCTCATTGCATTGTATTTGATTCATTTTACTTTTGGAGAAAAAGACACCTATAACCTATGTTGATTCTGGCACTGAATCCAGTCTCCCAACAACAGTACTGCCTGCCAAGGCTTTTCCTGGAAAAAGGGCTGCAATATCCTGCCCTCTGTATTAGCTCTATTCCAAGAGCTTACCCAGAACAAAAGAGGAGCCAGAGCAGAAGAGGGACCAGGAAAAATTCTCTTTCATAATAAGGCAAACATAAAGCTGCTTGGTCATTGTAACATCCTCATTTTCAAGGTTACCAGACTGATAATCAGAGTTAACCAAAGAGAATTTCAGGGTGATTCCACCTGCTTGTGCTTACTTGGACATTATTGGATGGGCAGGAAATAAATAATTAGGGACTTGTTCTCTCAATTTTGATTTGGTAACTAGGCTGGATCATTTAGATCTTTATAATAGAGCAAGAGGTTGTATGGGGGGCCATCTTCAGGTAGGACTATTTTCTCCTCCCATTAAGGCCTGGTCTACACTATGCTGTAAAGTCAAATTTATCCACGTTAAATCGATCCTTCCACTTTGCCGTCCTCACTACAATGCCATTTAGGTCGACATAAAAGGTGTTTAAATTGATTTCCGAACTTCTGCCCGACAAGGGGAGTAGGCGCTGAAATCGATGTTTCTGGGTCGAACTAGCATTTGTTAGGACGCAATTCGACATTACCAGCCTCCGGGAGCTATCCCAGAGTGCTCCAGTGTAACCACTCTGGACAGCACTCTCAACACAGATGCACTGAGCAGTTAGACAGGAAGAGCCCCAGGAACTTTTGAATCTCACTTCTTCCAGTGTGGCGAGATCTCCTGCACAGCTCACCATGGAGAGCCCACCAGCAGAGGAAATCAGGCAGTCCCAGAATCAAAAAAGGGCCCCAGCATGGACCGCAAGGGAGGTGCTGGACCTGACCATCATATGGGGAGACGAATCCATGCTGGCAGAACTGTGATCCAAAAAAAGAAATGCCAATACCTATGCCAAAGTCTCCAAGGAACTGATGGAGAGAGGCCACAGCAGGGACATACAACAGTACCGTGTTAAAATTAAGGAGCTGAAGCAAGTCTATCAGAAAAACAAAGAAGCCAGCAGACACTCTGGGTCACAGCCCAAAACATCCCACTTCTACACTGAGCTGCATGCCATTCAGGGGTGTGTGCTACAACTACCCCACCCGTGTCTGTGGACTTCACCAATGGGGTGATTCTCCGCATGGCAGAGGATTTGCTGGATGAGGAAGATGAGGTGGAGGACTATGACGGCGAGGAGTCTACAGAACAAGCAAGCAGAGACACCTATCTCCCCGAAAGCCAGGAACTGTTCATCACCCTGGAGCCAGTAACCTCCCAACTCTCCCAAGAAGGTATCCCAGACGGGGAAGGCATACAAGGCAGCCCTGGTGAGTGTCCCTTGGTCAATGGAGTGCCTGCTTGACAAGCTATTGTTTTTTAATGATTACTGTGCCCTGAGGACTTGGGGTGCAAGAGTGTCTGCATTTTAAAAGAAATCCTCCCGGCAGTTTCCCGAGCATTTGGGGGAGGAGGGTGTTTGAATCTGGATGGCCAGCAGCATCTGGGATTGTTTGCCCATATGTTCTCTGACCATGATAGCCCATACGTTCTGTGACCACGATGGGAGAGTGGGGCACAGACACCATGCTGTAACCATCTGGCTAGCAGGGATCTTCCCCGATTCCAGCCAGGTGCTGGGGTGCAACACTCATCACAGAGAACTTCTTTATTTTTTTAAATACCACTCTCCCTTTTTTCATCTGACAGCTGAAATTGTATCCAGCCTCCCCCTCTCATCCGCGTCCACAGGCTCACACAGATAAGACGGCAAAAAAACCACATGTGGGATGAGATGTTCATGGAGCTCATGCAGTCCTCCCGCACAGAGAAAGCAGAGCTTAGGGCTTGGAGACAGTCAATGCTGGACTGCCAGAAGGCAGTAACTGAGCGTGAAGGAAGAAGGGACGAGCGGGAGTAGAGAAGGGATGAAGGGGAACAACGGAGGGATGAGAGAGAGGAGAGAAGGCAGGAAGCACTACTCCGTCTTCTGGCAGAGCAAACCGACATGCTCCGGCATCTGGTGGAGCTGCAGGAAAGACAGCTAGAGTAAAGACTGCCACTGCAGCCCCTCTGTAACTGCGCCCTCTCCTCCCCAAGTTCCCTAGCCTCATCCCCATCACGCCAAAGAACGCAGGAGGGCAGCGCCCAGCCACCTTGCCACGCCACCCCAGAGGACTTCCCAAGCACCAGAAAGGTGGCACTTCCAAAGTTGTGACTTGTTGTATGTTCTTGTCCTCCCCTCACCACCACCCCAGCCAGTGCTTACCCCCTCACTTACCACTTCCAGTTCTACATTTGCAGCAATCCCCCCATCTCTGTGAGCCCTTAATAAAAAATGCATGGTTTTCAAACAACGACTTTATTATTGCTCAGCAAGCAATGAGGGAATGTGGGAGGGCAGCTGGCTGAAAGTTCAGTGCATGGGAGCAAGAGAAAGGAAAAGGACACATAGAAATAAAATTTTAAAAAAGTTTAAAACATTAGCCTGAGCAAGGGCATGGGTTTTCAGGATGCACAAATGAAAGCACAAGTGGAAACAAACTGAAGTCTCACACTGTAGCTTGCCCTGCCACGAAACTAGTTGTCAAGGCTTCTTCACCACGCTGGTGTCTGGCTGCGTGCAACCAGGCGGTCTGCCTCAACTTCCCATCCGACAATAAACGTCTCTCCCTTGCTCTCACAGAAATTGTGGAGCATGCAGCAAGCTGCAGTAACAATGGGAATATTTGTGGCACCGAGATCTGAATGGGTCAGTAAGCTGCACCAGTGTCCCTTGAGACGCCCAAACACACACTCTACCACCATTCTGCATTTGCTCAGTCTGTAGTTGAATAGCTCCTTACTACTATTCAGGGCACCTGTGTATGGCTTCATGAGGCAGGACATTAATGGGTGGGCTGGATCCTCAAGGATAACAATCAGCATTTCAACATCCCCAACAGTAATTTTTTGGTCTGGGAAGAAAGTCCCTTCCTGCAGCTGTTTGAAAAGGCTAGAGTTCTTAAAGACACGAGCGTCATGAACCCTGTCTAGCCAACCCCCGTTGATATTGGTGAAATGTCCCCTGTGATCAACCAGCACTTGCAGGACCATGGAAAAGTACCCCTTGCGATTTATGTACTTGCAGCACTGGTGGTCCAGTGCCAGGATAGGGATATGCATTACATCTGTAGCCCCACCACGGTTAGGGAACCCCATTGCTGCAAAGCCATCCACTATAGCCTGCACATTCAGGGCCGGCGACAGAAATTTGGGGGCCCCCTACTATGATAGTTTGGGGGCCCCCCCAGCCCAGCCGACAGCGGCTGGGGGGCCCCCAGCCCAGCTGCCCCCCCCAGCTGACAGCGGCTGGGGGCTCCCCAGCCCAGCCGCCCCCCCCCCAGCCCAGCCGACAGCGGCTGGGGGCTCCCCAGCCCAGCCGCCCCCCCCAGCCCAGCCGGCGCTCCCCCCCCAGCTGACAGCGGCTGGGGGCTGCCCAGCCGGCACTCCCCCCCCCCCCCAGCTGACAGCCCAGCCGGCACTCCCCCCCCGGCACTCCTCCCCAGCCCAGCCGCCCCCCCCAGCCCAGCCGGCGCTCCCCCCCCAGCTGACAGCGGCTGGGGGCTGCCCAGCCGGCACTCCCCCCCCCCCCCCAGCTGACAGCCCAGCTGCCCCCCCCAGCCCAGCCGGCGCTCCCCCCCAGCTGACAGCGGCTGGGGGCTCCCCAGCCCAGCCGCCCCCCCCCCAGCCCAGCCGCCCCCCCCCCCAGCCCAGCCCAGCCGGCTCCCCCCCTCCCCAGCTGGCGGCAGTGAGAGCCGGGGAGCAGCGTGAGCCGCCCTTGCTGCTCCCTCCCTCCCCCTCCCCTCCTCCCCCGGACTGAGCCGCTGCCGCCGGCCTCTCTGCTCCGGCCAGGGACAGGCGCGCTCGTCCGGAGGAGAGCCGCGCCGGATGACTACGGGTAGAGCTGGACCGGGGCCCCCCTAAAGTGCGGGGCCCGGTACAGCTCTACCCGTAGTACCCCCCTGTCGCCGGTCCTGTGCACATTTCCCAGAGTCACTAACCCTGACAGCATCAGTTCAATGATTACGTTGGCCACTTGCATCACTGCAGCCTCCACTATAGATTTACCCACTCTGAATTGATTGCCGACTGACCGGTAGCTGTCTGGCGTGGCAAGCTTCCAGGGGGTTATCACTACTCGCTTTTGAACTGTGAGAGCTGGTATTCTGGTGGTTCAGAACAGGGAAAGCAAGTCACAGAGTTCCATAAAGGTGCCCTTATTCATGTGAAAGTTTCTGGGCCACTGGGAATCATCCCAGACCTGCAGCACTATGCGGTCCCACCAGTCCATGCTAGTTTCCCAGGCCCAGAATCGCTGTTCCATTACATGAGCCTGCCCCAAGATCCCTGAGCTGCCGGTGGCCCTGCATTTGGGGAGGCCTGTGTCCATGTCCTCTTACTCTCATGACTGCCCTGCCGTCACATTCTCAAACAGGTTTTTCCTTTCTGCATACATTGCACAATAATTTGTGAGCTGTTTACAATGCCCATAACTGCTGTGATAACCTGAGCAGTCTCCATGCCTGCACTACTATGGCGTCTGCATGGGCAGTCCATGGAAAAGGGCAGAGTTGGCAGCGGAAGCATTTGACTAAGGAAGAAAGGAGAAAGACGAGAAGGAGAAGAGATGCCACTCAGCAGGAGATGCAGAAGCCACCAGACTTGACGTACTTTTTAGGAGGCCCTGGAGCACAGCAGGATAGCAGCCGGAGGGTGAGTGATGCTGATGCCACCAGAATAGATATTCCGGCCAAACAACGAGAGGACTTTCGAGGTAGACTCCTCCGTGCAATTCACGGAAAAGGGCAGAGTTGGCAGCGGAAGCATTTGACTAAGGAAGAAAGAAGAAAAATGAGAGAAGAGATGCCACTCAGTGGGAGACGCAGAGGCCATCAGACTTGATGTAGTTTCAAGATTGCCTGGAGTACATTAGATAGCAGCTGGAGGGCAAGAGATGCTGATGCAATGAGAATAGAAATTCCGGCCTACCAACGAGAGGATCTCTGAGGTGGTTTCATAGCGGTAGGAGAGCAGAGTTCTAGCAGGAGCAGCAGGTGGCTGACCACCGCTGTGTCTGTCAAAAGCAGTATGGCGTCTGCAGGCCCAAAAGGCGCGAAACAGCTGTCTGCTGCACCTTTCACGGAGAAAGGGGCAAGTGCCGGGAAGCGCGACCGAAAACCTGCAGGACTGTTTTTGCCCCCATCATGCAATGCCAGCTTTACCCAGAATTCCAAGGGCCATGAGGACTGTGGGCACTGTGGGATAGCTACCCACAGTGTGCCGCTCTGAGAGTCGACGCTAGCCGCAGAACTATGAACGTGATCCTCCGAATTAGCCTGCTTACTGGGAACGCAAACAATTGAATGTATACCATTGGCTTTCTTAATTCGAACTCTAGAAAGTCGACGTTAGCTCGTAGTGTAGACAAGGCCTAAGAAAGATTTTAAAACACACAATATTGCCATGGAACAACAGCCGCAAATTTGAAGGGAGTGATATAAATTAAGCAGCAAATTTTGGTAACTGTGAAAGAAAAAGAAAAAGGGAGAAAGATCTTCAATGTCTTTCCAAGCTAACTGGGTTAGGCTATGATTCTGCTGTGACTGGTTTGGTCATGGATGCTCCCTTGGGACTGTCACCTGACATGCTGGAATTACCTCTGAGCCTGTTTGTCCTGCCAGCTTGGGACTCCAGTACCCTGCCTTGTTGAACTAGACATGCTAGCCTGCTGCAACTCAGCCCCAGGGTCTGAACCACATCCCCAAAGCTGCAGGGCTTTAACTAACAACCACTCGGCAGGTTATCTATCTCCAGCACCCAGGCACCCAGTTCCCCATGGGATCCAAACTCCAAATAAATCTGTTTTACTCTGTATAAAGCTAATACAGGGTAAATTCATGAATTGTCTGCCCTCTGTAACACTGATAGAGAGAGATGCACAGCTGTTTGCTCCCCCAGGTATTAATCACTTACTCTGTGTTAATTAATAAACAAAAGTGATTTTATTAGGTACTAGCACAAATACCCGGCGTTGCTGAGGTCCGTTGGGGGTGGGGAGAGAGCTGAGCGAGTGGGGGGGGCCGTGGGAGGGGGGAGAGAGCTGAGCGAGTGGGGGGCCGTTGGAGTGGGGGGAGGGGGGGAGATTTTAAAAATTTTCTATTCTTACCTGAGGGGGGAGAGAGCTGAGTGAGTGGGGGGGCCATTGGAGGGGGGGAGGGGGGAGAGAGCTGAGCGAATGGGGGGGTCGTTGGAGTGGGGGGGGAGAGAGCTGAGCGAGTGCGGGGGCGGTTGGGGGGGAGAGAGCTGAGCGAGTGGGGGGGCCGTTGGAGGGGGGAGGGGGGAGAGAGCTGAGCGAGTGGTGGGGCCATTGGAGGGAGGGAGAGAGGAGACAGCTGAGCGAGTGCAGGGTCCGTTGGAGGGGGGAGGGGAGAGAGAGCTGAGCGAGTGTGGGGTCCGTTGGAGGGGGGAGGGGAGAGAGAGCTGAGCGAGTGTGGGGTCCGTTGGAGGGGGGGAGGGGGAGAGAGCTGAGCGAGTGGGGGGGGCATTGGAGAGGGGAGGAGGGAGAGAGCTGAGTGAGTGCGGGGTCTGTTGGAGGGGGGGAGAGAGCTGAGCCAGTGGGGGGGCAGTTGGAGGGGGGAGGGGGAGAGAGCTGAGCGAGTGGGGGGGCTGTTGGAGTGGGGGGAGGGGAGAGAGAGCTCAGCGAGTGCGGGGGCCATTGGGGGGGGAGAGAGCTGAGCGAGTGGGGGGGCCGTTGGAGTGGGAGGAGGGGAGAGAGAGCTCAGCGAGTGCGGGGGCCGTTGGGGGGGGAGAGAGCTGAGCGACTGGGGGGGCTGTTGAAGGGGGGAGGGAGGAGACAGCTGAGCGAGTGCGGGGCCCGTTGGAGGGGGAGAGAGCTGAGCGAGTGCGGGGTCCGTTGGAGGGGGGGAGGGGGAGAGAGCTGAGCGAGTGGGGGGGCATTGGAGGGGGAGGAGGGAGAGAGCTGAGCGAGTGTGGGGTCCATTGGAGGGGGAGGGGGGAGAGAGCTGAGCGAGTGGCGGGGCCATTGGAGGGGGGGAGGGAGGAGACAGCTGAGCGAGTGCGGGGTCCGTTGGAGGGGGGGAGGGGGGAGAGAGCTGAGCGAGTGCGGGATCCGTTGGAGGAGGGGAGGGGGGAGAGAGCTGAGCGAGTGGCGGGGCCATTGGAGGGGGGAGGGAGGAGACAGCTGAGCAAGTGCGGGGTCCGTTGGAGGGGGGAGGGGGCAGAGAACTGAGCGAGTGCGGGGTCCGTTGGAGGGGGTATTATGACATCATAACTATGTCACAGAGAACAGCAGCTGCCCAGCTGATGTGATTGGCCTTTAAATAATTTCACCCCTGGGGGGCGTCAGAAGTGAGATTTGAAAATTTTTTGACTCTTACCCTGATTAGGACCCTAAGACCTATAACTGTACCAAATTTCAAGTCTCTAGCTCAAATGGTGTGGAAGGAGTAAGGGAACGTACATACACGCATACATACACGCATACACCATTTGACTTTTATATATAGAGATTTAAAGCTTCAGATACAAGAATGATACATGCATACAAATAGGATGAACACACACAGTAGATTATAAGCTTTGTAATTATACCTTACAAGAGACCTTTTGAATAACGCATATTCCAGTTATATCATATTTACATTTATAAGCACAAGAACCAGGGATCACCCAATGAAGTTCATACGCAGCAGGTTGAAGACAAATAAAAAGAAGTATTTTTGCTCACAATGCACATACCACCTGTGGAACTCATTGCCAAGGGATGCTGTGAAGCCCCAAATGATAACCGGGATAAAAAAAAATTAGATAAATTCACAGAGGATAGGTCCATCAATGGATATTAGCCAGGGTAGTCAGGGATGCATCCCCGTGCTCTAAATCAGAGTCTCTCAAAGATTTATGACTGTGGTCCCTTTCCTCTTCCCCAATGCCTCTCACGGCCCGGGGGGGGAGGGCGGGGGGGTTGTCTGCCGAAATGCTGCCGACTGCAAAGCTTCCGCTTTCGGCGGCATTTTGGTGGGACACAAATAGAACTTCCCATTTTGGCAGCATCCCAGCCCGATCCTGTGGCAGCAGTGGGTCACTGTGGCCCTCCGTGGAGGGTGTCGTACACCCCTGGGGTGCGCGCAGCCCACTTTGAAGATCACTGCTCTAGGTATCCATAGCTTCTGACTGCCAAAAGCTGGGATTGGACAATAGGGCATGGATCACTTGATAAATGCCCTGTTCTGTTCATTCCTTCTGAAGTACCTGCCATTGGCCCACTGTTGGAAGACAGGACAGTGGGTTAGATGGACTATTGGTCTGAGCCAGTAAGGCCATTTTTATAGGGCCTGAATTTTGACTTTTGCCTACTTGAACAGTTGAATTTTAAATATGTCAGGTTCTGTTCCTTTAATTTAAAACTTTCCTTTGTTAAACATATATAGTCTGCTGTAGGACAGGCTGCTACCCAGGTATCTCCATGTCTCTTTTTCTCTTCCAGAGTCCCCAGTAATTCTATTCAGACATTGCAAGTATAAATAGCCCACGAGGTTCATTACAAAAAACAAAAACAAAAAAACGAGCCCCGTGCACATAGACCATAACAGAAGTCCCACAACCATAATCCAGAATTCTCCAACTCGGTCCAGGTAGTACAACAAGTCTTTCAAGTCTGCAGAGTCCATCAACACACTAAATACAACTTTCTCTTTTGACTTCCTGGGACCTCTCACAATGGGGGCTGTCAGGCCAGGGAACTTTGTAGGTGCCCCTCTCACACCCCACTTGCCACCACCTGCCTGCCTTCATCAGCCTGGTCGGACTCTGCTGCTCAACTAGAGAACATTCAGTGCTCCCTCCTTCAGGTATATCCCCTCCCCGCAGCTCTCAGCCCATGTCTTCTGCTGAGCACACTCTATTTCTCTAGAAACCACCAGCTTCATCCCTGAACTCTAGGTTCTGCACTCTCTGTAGTCTTACTGTTCTCTCTCATTTATAACTCCTAGGGGCAGCCCAATCCTCCTTACTCCATCAAACTAGGGAAGACTTGGACTGGAACAGGAGTGATGGGCTCAGCTATCCTGTTACCGAGCACTACATTGACTGGGGGAAACTGCCTTCAACTGTGATTGAGGGGAAAGTTGTTTTGAACTTGTTCTATTTATTGACTAGTTCTTGCCTGTTCTTTCAGTTTTGACATTTATGCCTTGCATTGGCCATTGTGTGGAATATTAATAAAGAGTAACACTTGAAATATGAGCTTCTATGTCCTGATATAAAATGAACTACCCAAACAATATTGCACATTGCAAAGATATTGGTGTCTACGCCATCTTCCAGAGAGGCAATAAGAAAACCAGAGAAAATCATTGTGATGCTAAATTTTTATTCTAGTATCTGACATGTTAGTTTGCAAATATAAATACTTAGAATACAAAATGCATGTCATGTTCAACAGTCAGCACAAATGGGAATAAGCAGGGCTGCAGTCATGAGAAAATCTTTCAGAGCCTTGATTTTATTCTTCAAAGGGGAATCTCATGCTAGTAGGAATGTATGCTATAAATAAAAAAATACATATAACACTGTCTAATCTATCTCCCCTTAGAGCTGAAAAATTCCGAAAGGTTAACATTTTCTTTCAGGACAAGTAAGGCAAAGTATTACGGTGCAGTGACTCCTTCACTTTTGTGTGTCGATACAGCAAATCAGAAAAGATACACATGGGATGGCATCTGCTACCAAGTACTGCTGTAGCAAGGTCTTGGTGACTTGCTTCCTCCTTTAAAAAACAATAATGCTGTCACAGAGAAGCCTTTTGTGCAGAGATGGCACCAGGCATCCTTTCCCCTTTATGAGCTATCATTGGCCTTCTGGAGAATCATCACCATTAACAAGAGAGGAACAAACTTTGAATTACCACAGGATGTGGCTGCTTTGCCAACACTCATCAACAATATGCAGCAGCAAGAGGGAGTCAGAATTATACCAGATATGTTTTCTGTCAGAGGGCCTGAATGCAGAGTATCTGCAACTCCCACTAAAACTGAGTATCACCATCACCAAAAACACTGTGATCAAGATTCAGAAAGGGAGCACTGCCCATTTCTTATGGACTCATGAATATTGGTAAAAATTAAGAATTCACACAGCTTTTATGCAGGTTTATATTGGCTTGTGGGAAATCTCCCAGGAAGCCTCAGAACTTGGAGACCCCAAAACCCATCCATTAACCGGGAGATAAAAACAGATCCCATTGATCTATGAGGCTGAGTTTTTACTGGCAGGGGATTCAGATCAGTAGAAGTTGGATCTAAAGATGTATCTTGGGGGGAGGAGCATGACCACAGGAGAAGCATGAGGCCAGGAAGCACAGGCACCTGTGGTGGTTCTGTCCACCCTCTCTTGTTTCTTGTGTTTGAATTTAGCAAATGTTATGCATTATGAGGCATGATCTGAGATGCCCCTTAATACATAGCATGTTAGCATACCAAATTCAAATGCTAGAGGTAGCAAATGACAGGAGAGTAATGTATGCAGCCTACCTTGAAGCACCAAAGCATCACAACATGAAGCAGCTGCAGTGACACTTCCAGCCCCATTATCTGAGGGAAAAAAGATTATCCCCAACACCCCTGAGCTCTATAAATGGTAGTGGTGATGAATGGATAGAGCATGAGCTCCCACTGTCCACACCATCCTTGCAGATCCCTCTTCACCTTAGAAGTTCTTGCCTCCCAGTCTGAGGCTACTTTCATGGTTTCACTCTATCCTATTTGTTTGACCTTTTGGTTCTCTACTCTTCAATCCACTTAATTTATTTATATTCTCTTTATGGTACTTTTATTTTAATCTCAGGATAATTACAATTGTATAGTATTATGGGTATTTTCATTCTGTGCTTTTTGTTATGGAACTTTATTTATATACTACAATCTCAGAATCACCATATGTTATTTTAGGAGAGGATCTTCAAGAAATCTATTTCATTTTATAATAAATGACCAGTAATAAATGGTACAATCTACGTTCGACCAAAAATAGATTGCAGAGTTGGGTTTGTCAGCATTAAATCATTTGGTGCCATTTCTCTTATATAGTGCCTTGATGACAAAAAAACAAAACGAAACGAAACAAAAACAGAAAAGAAAAAAAAAGAAACAATATATTCATAATTTTGCAGATATGCTCTGAGTATTACTGTTCTTGAAAGCAGTTTAGAAAATCCTGCTCTGTAACTAAAATCTTGAAATGCTGAACATACATTTATTGTGTGCCATTTTAATCCTTAGATCTCAAAGTGCTTTAGATCCTTAGATCCTGATCCTTAGATCTCAAAGAGCTTTACAAGATAGGTCAATATCATTATCCCCATTTCACAGGTGGAGAAAGTGAGGCATAGAGACACCAAGTGACTTGCCCAAGGTCACCAAGCAGGCCAGTGGCAGACCCAGGAATTGAACCAAGGTCTCCTAAATCCCACTCTGGTGCCCTTGTTTGCAGATTTTCAAGTAACACTATCCAAGTGTCAATGCAAAATGCAAATAGCGGCCTCAACCCTACAAATGCAAAACCAGGGGGCAAGGGGCTCTGAGTCTGGAGTTCCAGCTGGAGGACTGGGGTAGCGCCACTAGGTTTTGGGAATGGTGGGTGTAGGTGTTTGTTTATATATGTTACTTGTGCATCTGGGAAAGCTACAGACAGGAGCATTGTGGTGGGGAACTAGGGGTACATTTCTTAACTCCATTGAAATGCATGGGCTACAGAGGAATAGACTTTTTTAATGGGGAGTCTAGAGTTGAAAAGGAACAGAACAGCTGCTGAATATCACTCTAATGAGGAGCCAAAATTGGTCGGGTGATAGCTTTCATCATTGGCCCTTGGGCTGGAGAGCAAGCCAAGCTTTCAGACTGCCCAGGGCTCTTCCTGGGGTAACCAATCAAAGCTATTCCCTGTCTCCCTGATCTCCGGGGGGGAGCAGGCGAGCTCCATCCACCCCGCAGCCTCTAGCTCCGCAGCAGCTTTTGTCCTATGACTACTGGTGTAATGAAGTGACACTAGTTCCCAGCGGGAGCTGCCCCCCAGTGTTTCCGTGGCTGGCTTGGCCAGTCCCGAAGGCTCTTGGTCTCCAGAGCTGGAGCAGAGAGAAGAGCTCTGAGGAGGGGAAAGGCCCCGGGGCCTGTGCCCGCCCCGCCCTCCGAAGACAAAGCGGCAGGCTCGGAGCCTGGCAGGGGCAGGCGGTCTAGGTGCTAGGGCCGGCTCCAGCTGCGAGTCCGCCCGCGCCCCCCGCACCAGGGCAGCGCCCAGCGCTCCTCTCCCGGCCGCGGGCGCGCTCCTTAGGCAGCCGCCTGCCGGCCGGCTCCGAAACAGCAGCCCGCCCGCCCTGCCGGCGGGGAAGGGGCTCTCGCCCGGCGGAGCAGCGGCCGGGGCGTCCCCAGCGCGCCGCAGGAGGAGCATGGCGGCCCGCTATGACCGCGCCATCACCGTGTTCTCGCCGGACGGGCACCTCTTCCAAGTGGAGTACGCCCAGGAGGCCGTGAAGAAGGGCTCCACGGCGGTGAGTGCGCCCTGTGCAGCCGGGGGGCCCGGCAGCGCCCGCCCTGCTTCCCCTGCCAGCCGGGAGGAGACCGCCCCTGGCACTGGCCTGCCCCCGGAGTGAGGGTGGGGAAGGAAAGGAGGCTCCCCATCTCCTCGGGCTGTGACAGGGAGAGACCCCCCGGAAAGGCTGGGATACGGGGAGACTCCCCCATAGGGGGCTGCGATGGAGGAGAGTTTCAGGGGCCAGCAGAGGGAGAGACTCCCTAGGGTGGGGAGAGAGGGAGAGACTCTCCCATGGGGTGGGGCTGGACTGGGCTAGAGAGAGGCTCCCTTATCAGGGAGAGTTATGGTTTTGTGTGTCTATTGGAGCCACACAACATACATTGATGGTGTAACCAACTTCCCCACACTATGAGGAGATAGGAGCTGGAGGCTCCCTTCTGGCATCAGGTCTTGAGTCTCCCCATTCCTGCTTGGGATGGAGGATGTTGTTGGGGTGTGTTTCAAAGTGACGTTTACCCTCAGGAGCCTTGTGCCATTTGAAAAACAAACTAAGGCCTCTCTCCATCAGATTTCCCCCAGAGCTCATGATACCAGCCCTGGCTGGTTTGCTGTAGAAAGGGAAAGCTTTTTAATAGAAGCCAGTAACTTTACCGCACTGACCCTCACTTAAAAATGAAGAAAAGTGCCTCTACAAGTGTAGTAAACTTGGAGATGTCTTAACTGCCTAGCTGGGGTACCCATGTGAGCAATTTGCCAGGAGTCCAAGGGACATTCCAAACATGCATAAAACAGAGCAGACAGCCCAGTTGTCTATAATACGCAGAGTTGTGGTCTGCAGGGTTGATAGCACACTATCCTTTGGCTTGATTTGTGTTGTGGCATTGGGTTAGGGTGACCAGAAAACAAATGTGAAAAGTTGGGACTGGGGTGTGTGTGTGTGTGTGTGTGGGTAATAGGAGTCTATATAAGAAAAAGACCCCAAAATTGGGACTGTCCCTGTAAAATCGGGACATCTGGTCACCCTACATTGAGTATATAGACATATGGGAGAGCCAGGCTTAGGTAATGACAAGAAAATGTTGATTCAGATATCCCACTTACAGAATAGGTGACTCCTTGCCTAGTTCATGACTGCCTAGAAGGAATTGCTTACACACTTACAGGGCTAGATGTGGTCATGCAGAAAGGTCACAGAGAAGTCAAGCTTTAAAAGATATGGACATCCTATGGCGTACTCCCAAATAGACCTTCACTACAATTTTCCTGTTACCACTTGCATCAAGATAGAAAATTGCATGTTAGAACTTGTAGTTTTCAGGTTGCATATGTGTATTAAGGCTATGTTGTAGAACCACATGACACACATTTTAACTACCATGCAAAAAGAGTTAGTTAAAAAACATGGAAAAAAATAACTGTGGGATGATTTTGTGTTTACTTTTTTTAGAAGCTGCAATTGTTTTCTGCTAACCCCATGTTCAGATCCAATCTGTAAGAACATTTAAAGTATGACTCTACTCTGAACAATTATTTTGTAAAACTACCATTGTGACATTCTGTAATTCTCTTTCTCAGGCGCTTCCATCTAATATTTGCTCAGCTTAAAAGTAACCCAATTATTTTTCTTATTTCCAGCTCTGGAAGTTTATTCTGAAAGTCAGGTTGGGTTCTTTCTGGATATCATATTATCACCAGTATAAAAATTCTACAATTAGAGCTTGATTAGTAATTTTGTTGATGTGGATGCCAAGGCAGGATCATGCCCTGGTTACTTGCACACCTATAGTGACTCAGCTGAACTAGCAGGAGTAAAAAAAGTAGTATTTTTATAAATAATGTAAATAGATATAACTGAGGAAGAAGCTGACCTTTATTGTAATCATTTTTTGACCATAACTACACTTTAATAATCTTTTAAATTTGTAGGGGAAAACCTTTCTGTGACCCAGTTAAACACACACACACACACACTCCGTAATCCTGCAAGTAGTTGTGCACAAGTAGACCTTACTGACATGGATGCAGGACAAGCATACAACAATTTGCAGGTCTGGGACCTTAAAATCAAGAACAAAAGGTGTAATGAGAACATGGAAATGTCATAAGAAATCATCTATAGAAAACTCCCAGACTAATTAAAATGTCTTGGGAAGCTGCAACAAATATAATTGTTAGACATACTGTCACTTTTTAAAGGATAGGCACTTTTAAAATTATTTTTAAGATGCTGTGAAGGTATGAGACCACTGGGTATATCTTTCCTAAACATTCTAAAACTCCAGCTTATATCTTCTTCTTTTTGTAATGCTTCCTACATTTGTTATTGTGACCTTTTACCTCACATGAAGCTGAGCTATATTTGTGTCTAAGGGTGAAACAAAATGTAAGGAGAAGCTTGTCATTGGTTAGAATGCAGTATAGGTTTAGTTTTGGGAAGGCAATAGGAGGATGATAATCAAATACTTGTCACAAATAAGTTGTGTAATGTTAGGCAGCTGAGGTTTGGGGCACTTTGCACTCTGAGGTGCTTTTCTTGCATGCCCCCAGAAGCCTTCCCCAGCTGCAGGAAGTTCAGCATCCTCCCCTGCTTCCTGCCCCCATTGCTCCTCAGCTATGGGTGGAGGGGGTCACTGTACAGGGAGCTGCTCCCTCATCCACCCAAGCCCCATGCATCCAGACCTCCCATACCCGATACCCCCACCAAGGCTCACCCTGTACATCCAGAACCCCCCTCTCCCTCCATACCTGAGCCCCACCCCCTTGACCCTCAACCCCTGCACCCAGACCCCCTGCCTCCGAACCCCCATCCCTGCACCTAGACCACTCCCTACTGAGCTCCATGCACTCAAAGCCCCACTCTGAGGAGCTCCACCTCCCCGCACCACCCTGAGCCCCAACACCCAGACCCTAACCCCACCAACCCTCAACTTGCTGTGCTCAGACCCACACCCCACTGACCTCAAACTAACTGCACCCAGACTTCACACCACCAAGCTCCACTCCCCCAGCACCAGGACTTCCCTGCTGAGACACACACCCCCCCAGACCCCTCTGCTGTGCCCCAACCACTTTCACCTGGAAGCCCCTGCAGAGTCTCATTGCCCCTGCACCTTGAACTGTCCCAACGAACCTCTGTGCATCCAGATCCCTCACACCTAGACCCCCCACTGAGCTGGCTGCACCCAGATTGTTCCACAGAGAATCCTCTCACCCCACACCGGGACCCCCTAGCCCCTCCACACTTGGATCCTACCTGGTTGAGCCTGCCTGCCCCGCTCCTGATGCAAAGGGACAGGGCTCTTAGGGTATTTCTGGGGCATGCCCAAGCCCTGTGCTGTGTCAGGTTCGGGTGCAGCCTCACTACTGAGTACGTGTCCCAGGGGTGGAGAGTGGGGAGGCTGAAGTGTGATCTCTCACCTTCGTGTAGTCAGTGACCTGTGCTCCCCATTACCATGCTAGAGCCTCTGCATTTATTGATTGACAAATAAAACTTGTAGAATTTTAAAATATTGCATGCAGGATTTTTAATTTTTTGGTGCAGAATGCCCTCAGGAGTATTTGGAGCACTTTGAAGTCATCCAGGTAATGCATTCTGATTAGAATGGGGAGAAAATACAGGGTAATAAATAGGAGATGGAAACAAAGCTCTCATACACTATTGAGATGTTGAAAATTGTCTCCGCTATTGCAGTAATGTCAGCCTTTGTTGCCAATGTCTTCCATTCTGCCCCTTATGCGTGGTTGGAGCTTCCTGTAAACACCCACAAGGTTTTTTTTTTTTAAAGCCCTCCTTAAAACTCTCCTTTGCTATGGTGCCTACAAAAAAATCTTGTAATCAGTTAGGCAGCTGGCGTGCTGAGACTACAGGCTATCGTGCTGTCCAGCGTAGTCTCATTGGTTCCTTCTGCTCCTCTATCTATCTGACAGTATTCGCCTCTTGTAACTTGTCTTCTACTTAGATCGGGGTGGCCAACCTGTGTGTCTGGAGCCACATGCGGCTCTTCAGGAGTTAATATGCGGCTCCTTGTATGGTACCGACTCTGGGGCTGGAGCTACGGGTGTCAACTTTCCAATGTGCTGGGGGGTGCTCACTGCTCAACCCCGGGCTCTTCCACAGGCCCTGCCCTCCACCCCTTCCTGCCTCCCTCTCCTGACCCTGCCATGCCCTCGCTCTCCACCTTGCTCACTCCCCCACCCCGAACCTCCTACAGGCCATGAAACAGCTGATCAGGAGGTGCAGGGAAGGAGAGGGAGGCACGGATTGGCAGGGCTGCTGGTGTGTGGGAGGTGCTGGGAGCTGAGGTGGGAGGGGATGATGGGAGGCTGCTGATGTATTACTCTGGGCTCTTTGGCAATGTACATTGGAAAATTCTGGCTCCTTCTCAGGCTCAGGTTGGTCAC
Source organism: Sternotherus odoratus (assembly GCA_032164245.1). Lineage (NCBI taxonomy): Eukaryota > Metazoa > Chordata > Testudines > Kinosternidae > Sternotherus > Sternotherus odoratus. The sequence continues at coordinate 67,065,915 of JAVMKO010000002.1, read as the reverse complement.
CCTTAAGTGGAGAATTTAGATTGTAAATTCTTTGGACAGTGATTGTCTTTTTGTTCTGTGATAGTACAGATGCTGATTTGTGACTGGGACTCCTAGGTGCTACTGCAATACAAATAATACATTTCTAACAGCGGGGCAAATATTATTGTTTATTACTTATTGAGTACCATCACTGTGGAGACTGTAACAGTCTAAGGCTCTTATTCTGAAAAGAATTAGGCATATACATAATTTCATTCTCATAGCTTTGGGGCTTAAATGTCATTCTTACCCTAAGTACCATAAAATCTTCATTACGCTGTTAATGGTGAAAAAAAATCTGTTTCTAAGGTTAATTTTTTTTTCATGATGATTTAACAGGTTGGAATTCGGGGGCTGGACATAGTTGTATTGGGAGTAGAGAGAAAGTCTGTTGCCAAACTTCAGGAAGAAAGAACTGTGAGAAAGATTTGTGCACTTGATGATCATGTCTGCATGGCTTTTGCAGGTATTGGTTATAGAATTACTGCTCTATGGAGCATCTTATTGCAGATATATGTTGTGCAAGAGACCTTTAAAGACCTGTTCCTGGATTTAAGAAAAAAATATTAATGAGGTGGTCAGGATAGTTCAGGAGACTGGTAAGGCTTTTGCGTTTATATCATAGGTTTGAATGTCTTGATCAGAAATGACTGCTTAATGAAGTTTTTTTCAGTGGCTGGTGGGAAATAATTTGGTCTTAAATTTTTTTGAATATTTAGGGACTTTTGATTGACCCTTCCCACCCCCCACCCCCCCCGCTTAGGTAGATATGTAGATCATTAGCAGGGATGGGGCCAATTGAAGCAGCAAATTATCTGTAGACTGGCTGCAATAACCTTAAACAGACCAAGGGAGAAGAGAACACTGTACCCGTGACTCCATCCCCAGAAAAAGAAATTGGGGTAATATTGGGGGGAAACCCCACAAATATGGGGGAGATATGGGATATGTTAAAGCAAATCTATCCCATTCTTCACTGTGTCTTCCCCTGGAATAATTTTCTGAGGGTAGGGAGAGAAATACTTTCCCATGCATGAGACAAATAATGGGGGGGGGGGGGGCATTTGTGAACACCTGTTGTCTTCCCCCCCCCCCCCTCAGGAGTAGCTTGGGTGGCATTTAGACAAACATCCCCCTTCAGAAAAGGTTGGGGGAAGAAGAACTCAGCAGTTTGTTTACATGTTTGCAGTTTCCCATTCTCTCCCTATTGCTGCTTGCAGGGAGAGATAAGAGAGGTACCATAGAGAGACTCCGGAACCCCTCTTTTTGCCTGTGGCGGTGCTCCTTTCAGCTCTCCCTTCCCTTGTTTATTTTAGGGCTACTGTAGCTTCTACAGCCTGCTCCTGTTAGGCCTGAGTACCTCTGCTGATTATATATGAATCTGTCTGAACAGGGGTGAGACTTCTACCTGCAGAATAGAAGGAGAAGGAAAGGATCTGTTAGGGGTCCTTAAATTTTCAAAATACATGCATGCACACAAACATATATATACACACACAGCGTAATTAGACATTTACACACACTCTCCCTTACTCTTACAAAAATTGATAAATGAATAAAACTGCTAGGGTTTTTATGGAAGATTCAGTAAGAATTCCTTAAGCTGTCCATTTGCCTCAGTAGCTCTTTAGTGCACACCTTGCTGTACCATTTTTTGTATGAGAAAAAAGTGTAATGTAATTAGATCCTGTAACACTGTGCACACAAGTGCCCTCATTAACTGTTTGCAGGATTGAGGTCTGAGAGATTAGAGTTGAAAGACATTTTGAAGAGGACATAGGGTGTATTTTAGTCTAGAAGAAGGTGTAACAAATACCTTTTTCGTTGTCACTTGACCCACTTGATAATTTCAAGATACACTGTCAACTTAAATCAAGCTTCTGTCTCAAAATGCTTTGCCTACTACTGTTACAGGCAACATGGAAGATTATAATAATTAAACAAAGCAGAGAACAATGTTTTTTCATCTTTATTTTTTTCTTTCCTCCTCACTTTATTTGCTTTTGTGCAGTTGACCATACTTTGTGAGTGGTCAATTTCCTTTCTGTAGTCGATCTCAGACAGAGGAAAATGACTTTCACAAAGCAAGGGGGGGAGGGAGTAATGTTTGTAAAAACACAAAACTTGGAAAGAGGCTCACAGCAAGTGTAGTACCAGAAACTACTTTTTAACTCACTTTTTAAATGTACTAAACTTCAAGTTGTCGATACGCATTGATTTGTTTTTGCTGCTAATGCAAGTGCTCAGTAAATTCATATTCCTTAATCTTAAAAATGTACATGTTCTAAAATGTGCATTTCTTACAAAAAGTTTATTTTAAACACTATTTTATTTGAATAATTTGTATTCTATTTGTATCCTGTATTTCTCTCTTAATAGGTTTTTGAGCAAGTTGGTTTTTAATACTAAAGAAAAAACTTTGTTTTAATAGTGCATTTCTTCTTAAATGATACATGTATTTGTTGATGAAGAAAGAATATTCACTTTGTCGTAATCATAATTATCAAATATGTTATGTAGGTCTGACTGCTGATGCTAGAATAATAATAAACAGAGCCCGTGTGGAATGTCAAAGCCATAAACTTACTGTTGAGGATCCAGTCACAGTAGAATATATAACACGCTATATAGCATCTTTAAAGCAGGTAAGTTTCTTACTTAGTGTTGTTAGTTTTGTATAAGGGCCTTTAGAAAACACTTTTTAAAAGCAAACAAGCTGCTTCCATTTCGCTGCAGTAAAAATAGAAGCCAAGTGTCAGATTGCCAGTAAAAATGGGAGCCTGGTTAAATTTTCTATCACTGCACTTTTAAGAATGTAAATAGTGTTTGAAAGAAGTAATTCTAGTATTTTTCACGAAGAAATAGTTTCCATTATTAGTTTTTGTTTGGCAGACCACCTGCAGATATCGCTCCTGCTCTACTCTCAAGTGCTGAAGTCCGTTTCATGCATTTTCTGCCTTATTTAGAAATGGAAATATATTATTGTATAACAAAAGTTAAGATAAAACAAATTTTAAAAAGCTTTCTTCAGATCAGTACTAGATAGTGTGAAGGGCTGTACTTAAGGTAAGACTTAGATGCAGATCCTTAATCTCAAAATGTCCTCCTTTCTTCATATTAGTGGAACAGTTAGGAATAGTATAAACAATCATAAGTCTTAAGGGGAAATGTCTGTTGAAATCTGCTAATAGCAGTACCCTGCACCCTGTTTTCAATAGCTTCATAAGTAAAAATATTTAAGCAATGTATTTACCGTATTTTTCGCCCTATAGGACGCTCCGGCGTATAAGACGCCCCCGAGTTTTTAAGTAAAAAAGCCGGGGAATCCCCCCCCCCCCCCCAAAAAAAAAAAACCACCACACACAAAAAGCGCGCCGCTCTCCCGTCCCCGCCGCGCGGGCGGGCTGCTGGGGGAGCGCCGTCCCCGCCGGGCGGGCTGCCGGGGGCGTCCCGGTTCCCCCCTCCCCGCCGCGGGCGGGCTGCCGGGAGCGCTCCCGGTTCCCCCCTCCCCGCCGCGGGCGGGCTGCCGGGAGCGTCCCGGTTCCCCCCTCCCCGCCGCGGGCGGGCTGCCGGGAGCGCCCCCGGCAGTCCGCCCGCGGCGGGGAGGGGGGAACCAGGACACCCCCGGCAGCCCGCCCGCGGCGGGGAGGGGGGAACCGGGGCGCACGCGTGGTTTTTTTTTTTTTTTTTTTTTTTTTGTGACCGCGGGCGAATAGGTATATTCACCCTATAAGACGCACCAACTTTCCCCCCCCCCCTCGTTTTGGGGAAGAAAAAGTGCGTCTTATAGGGCGAAAAATACGGTATTTTGAAATTCCTACAATTAGTTTAGATCTAGCTGAGAATATTTTAGTGTACTTTGTGTCTCACTAAAAGCCAAATTCTGCTGTCAGTTACTCCGGTGCAACTTTGCTAGGGTTGTATAAATATAACACAGAGCATAATTTAATCCCAGCATATTTAGGAATTGCATTCTCCCAATAGTATATTAATAATAATCATTTATGGGTTAAATTGCTGTGTAGAGCCTTTTCAGTCTTGTGCTGTTTTATAAGTACTAGATTGATAACATTCCATGACAGTAAAAATGTTAAAACTGTACATCCTGTTCATAGCGCTATACACAGAGCAATGGACGTAGACCTTTTGGTATTTCTGCCTTGATTGTGGGCTTTGATGATGATGGTAGTCCCAGATTGTATCAGACAGACCCATCTGGTACATATCATTCTTGGAAGGTAAGCGCCAACTTAATTCATAAATTGTATTATCTTAGTGCAAATATTTGCATAGGCAGTGTATCCCAATGAAGTGTGATGTTGCATTTTGTACTATGGAGTCACATAACTGAAGAATCTGTTCCATGCTTTCAGCAGGCTAGTTCCGTTGTTTGTGCACCAAAGCTAATTTAGGGTACATTTACACTGGAATAAAAGACCTTTGGCCCAGCCATGGTTGGCCCAGGTCAGCTGACTGTTGTGGGGCTAAAAATTGCTGCATACATGTTTGGGCTCAGGCTGGAGCCGAAACTCTGTGCCCGTCCCCCCTTGCAGGGTCCCAGAGCTTGGGCTCCATCCCAAGCCTGAACATCTGCACAGCCCCATGGCCCAAGGCAGATGAACTGGGCTGGCTGTGGGTTTTGAATTGCTATATAAATGTAGCCTTAGCCTTATAGTTAAAGAATTAGTGAATCCGCAGCAAAAATAAGAAAATACATTTAAAATGTATACAACAGGAAACACATTGCCCGGTGATTGTGTGTATGGTGTCACCGATTATGAAGAGAGAACCTCTCCTTCGTGAATGTTGAAACCAGATTCCATTGTAAAGCCCTATTTCAAACTCCCCCCTCTCCTTTTAAACTTTCCCATGGAAAAATGGAGGCATGGCCTGAAAATTACCAAATCTACTCTGAGAGCAAAGGAAAACACAGAAGAGATGATTAAAGACAGTGGATCCAACCTTATGAGTTACAGGTCATTAAAAACTACCTTACTTTAAATTTTGTCTCCCTTATGCTCAAAAACAGCTTGTTACTACTCTTTCAAGCTTTCTATTTATAGGCATCACCTGGCCCCTTCTCAGCTGGGTCTGATAATTGAACAGGATTGCTGGCTCCAGGCCCTTAAATGGGGAGACCACCCTGTTATAGCAAGGAAGTCCTAGCATGGCATTTACGGAAAAGGGGGTTCTGGTGCAAAAAAGCTTGAACAGCTGTTCCAATATTTTCATGTCCTCAGGTGTTACAAGACCTAGGACTCCCTAAGGATATTTTCAAAGTGCTTCAAATTAACAAGGTGTATTATGCTGTTTTGTCATCTTTCCTTAAAAACATAAAGGCCTGGAAATCTTGAAAATGTTGTAATATTCCACATGGAAACAGTGAAATAAAGTATTTTCTGCCAATAGTGTGAAAGCCAAATCACATGTTAAATAATGATAGTGGGGGAATTGCCAAAACAGTGTCATGTGAGAAATCTGTGCAGACCAAATGGGTTTGATTAGTTAAAACAAAGTAATGTATGTCATGGTGAGATACATAACTGTGTGTCTTCTACAGGCAAATGTAATTGGTCGAAATGCTAAAACTGTGCGTGAATTTTTGGAGAAGAATTACACAGAAGAAGCTATAGCAACTGACAAGGAAGCTATCAAATTAGCAATAAGAGCTTTGCTAGAAGTATGTAATCCAGTAGAATGCATACAATAAATGCTTTCAGAAAAGCTTGTTTTTCTTCATTTTGTAACATACTTGTAATGATGTTTTTGTTATATACTAGGTTGTGCAATCTGGTGGAAAAAACATTGAACTTGCAATAATAAGGAGAAACCAACCACTGCAGGTATGAGCTGTTGATTACATAGGAATAAAATGATAATTTCTGTGCAGAATCTTTTGACAATTATTCCAGTTTACACCTGTGCATTTCAACTGGATGTATAAAGTGTCCCTAACATCTGGTAAAGCAATATTATGTGACTTCTGTTGTGTGTCTATAGATTGATGATGCTGTGAGCTATATAGTAACTGCTGATAATTTATATTTTACTATAAGAAGCTGTGTTAGGAACATTCAGTGCAGGAAACGGTTCTGGGAAAGCATATAAAAACATGCTTTTCTGTATTATGTGTGAGACATCACAATATACATGGCAAGACTCAGTAAATTTTGATACTGTACAGTTCTAAAGAAGCATTTTTGCAATTTAATATTTATGGCAAACATTTTGTGACTCCTTTTGTAGCTGCTATTACTGTGGAAAAGACAGACTCCAGGCATGACAATTAAAAAATAAGATTTCCATAAAGTATTTCCCTTCTTTTGGAATAAACAACTCCATTCTTCTGTATAATTCCCCCCCCCCCCAAATCAGTGAGCGTAATCCCTTCAAACAATTTTAACTGTTTGAGTTGTCTGGAAATTTTGTAAGATGGGATATTTAGTACTCAGTCCCATATGACAGACTTTCTTTGGAATATTGTAACTTTTCATTATTTCTGCTGCATCTGAAATAAGCCCAGCTCCAGAATAAATTCTTGGCAATATAGTCAAACAATTTTGACTTGGAAAGATAAATGGTGGTGTGTACACTCTTGGAATAAACACATCTTCTACAAACTGAGGGTGAATCGAATGATGAATTGACGATAGCTGGGCTAGAAGTTTAGCCAAAATTACATATGTGCTTTATCAAAGGTGGAGTGATAAGACAGTGTTAGGACAGGTTTATTGCTATGAAGCCCTGGAGAGATGGAGATGATGTGAAAGTGCATCAACTCAGCAGGAGCTCCCCAGGATACTTACTTCTGGGAATAAAGGGGATATGAGGACACTGCCTAAGCATTTGCAAGAGTAGGGCATGTACTTCATAGATGAGAGGCAGCCAAACTGTGGCTCATGAGCCACATGCGACTCTTTTACAGTTAAAGTGTGGTTTGTAGAGCCCCCCAATCTCCACCTATGGGGTGATGGGATATGGGCTTCTCCCCAGTGTGGGGTCTCAGGGCTTCAGCTCTGTGAAGTGCACCTGCCAGGGCTCGGAGCTTCAGCAGCACCAGGGCTGAAGCCCTAAGCACCATCAGGTGACTTGCACAGGACTAACGCCCTGAGCCCTGGCAGTTGTGCCCTGGCTCTTGAACTTCTGAAGACTGTCATATATGACTAGGAGGGTCAATAAGTTTGGCCATCTGTGTCATAGGTAAAAGTGTCCCTTAGTATTCTTTCCTTCTGTTATCAGGGTGCTAGAGGCATCATGGGAAACATCATCCTCGCATAGACATTTTTCCCCCAGTCCATAAACATGGCTTTAATTCTTATATTTGCTATTTTCTTTCCATTATATTATATGGATTTCTAACACTTGTAACCAATCTAAAGGTTTGGGTAACAAAATATTTATAAAAAACTTAAGGGGCTTAGTAGGTGAAGCATTTGCATTCAATTTTCAGTAAGAGTCTATTAGGATTTGGTTCCAGCTGGAGGTCTGAGTGAATGTCCACAAAACTCATTTAAATTGCTAGTGGACAGCCCAATACAATGAAACCCTCGCACATAATTTGGCAGAATTGCCAGTCTGTACTGAAGAAGCCTTGGTTCATGCCAATGTAGATGCTAAATTACCTTTTGCCGGAATTTACTTATAAGGAAAATAATCATCCCTGGAAAGCTCTTAACCTGCCAGGTTTATAAATGCAAATCTGTATAAACACACATCTTGACTTTGAAAAATTCATACGAGTTTGGTTCTGTCAGTTTGTGTCACAGATGGGAGCTTTTGAAACTTTTTTCAACACTTGAGGAGTACATTTTGGAGCTGTGAAATGTAATTGAATCTGTGGATTAAAAAAGTGCAGATGGAATCCATATTAGTTAAACTTTATACAATTCTTTATCCTGTGTTCCATTTCAGATGTTTAGTGCAAAAGATATTGAATCACAAGTTGCAGAAATAGAGAAGGAAAAAGAAGACACTGAAAAGAAAAAGAAGAAAAGCATTTAAATCCCAGATAAATGCTGATGGCTGCTTATTAAAATGTTTCAAAAGTTTTAACACATACTAGCTGACCACAATATTTACAGCTGCTGAATAAACTTGTCTCTCATTATCAAATACTCTAGTTTTCTGAAACCTGTCACAATTACAAATGTGCTAGCCCTAATGTGATTGTATTTACTATGGTGTGCAAACAGGCAGGTATTTGCACCTTACCATTCCTTGATTTATTTATTGTTTACATATTCAGCAGTAAAAGGCTTTGTTAAACTTCCTGTTGCAAATTATCACCAGACTATTGGCACATCTCTGTACAGGATGTTAAAGGTTTCCAACTGTTCACTTTTGTTCTTGTGTAACTTTTTGCAAGTTTGATAAGTTTGTGTTTACATATTATTACTGTTACATATGGAATGCAAATTAAGAATTCAATAAAGTTCCGATTTATGTTTTGAACATTTAATTTATTGTATTGCATTTTCCAAAGCATGTTGCATTGCTAGTCTTTCTCTATCGTAGATGGCACAACACATTGAATTACACCTGTTTGAATGATAGAAACACCTTTCTCCTATTAGTGGATTGTACGAGATAGTGAAATGATATTTTTCTTAATGCATTTGTATTATATTTAACTTTCAAAATCCTAACTGACAAAGCCTCTCATTTATTGGACCAACTTCATGATGGCTGTTCTCCAACAGAAGTTGGTCCAATAAAAGATGTTACCATGCCCATCTTGACTGCCTAATATCATGGGACTGATATGGCTACAACTACACTGCATACAAAGCCTGTCATGTTAATACTCCACTAAGAATATATTTGTCGCACAGTTAAACATTTTAGCGCAGTACACCCCTTCTCGGGGGTATTTTTTCATTGAATCTCTCCTACCACTGCACCCTTTCAGTTGCCCGACTTCTCCCTCCTTACCCATTATAATTTTTCTTCCTCTTTTTCATCCTTTACCCTATCTCTGCCTCAGTTTCTCTGTTTACTTACTCCCCTCTCTTACTCCAACAATCCTATTCCCATTCTTATCCTGCACTCTAACCACATCCAGTTAGATCCTCATGATCCCGTGACCTTGACAGCTACCTGGGCCACTTTAGGGGCTGCATTGGCTGGTTATGGGTCTCTGGTGCAGGAAGAATTGCAAACATACCTCCAGGGCAGCTTTCTGCTGGTAAGAGTCAGCTGCCCTGAGCTACATCTGCTGTCTCACCTCCTGACTAAATCAAGCTTCTGGTGATTATTATTGGTAACTAAATACTTTCTAGCAAGCTCTTTAAAATATACTTTTTACCACGCATTCTTGTATTTTTAGATGTTTTATATTAATGTAGAGTTCCATTGTATTATGACTGTTCTTTTATTCTGATATTTTTGAAGACCATGTGTAAATTTAAACTACTGTTTGATGTCTACAAGCTGGAATGTTCAGAAGTCCACCCATATAAAAGGTCAGCTAGCACTAGAGAACAGAGGAGGAGACAGGTGAGGGGGTGTTTGTGTGAATCAGGTGTGAATTTCAAAAATGCGTCTACATCTGCACACCTAATATGCTCGTGTGATTACTGAGGTTGTGCACAAGTAGCCAGTTATGCACCCAATTGGTCATTTGCATCAGTAAGTACATGATTTGCAGTCACAGTTGTAATTGCACCTTTGTTGCTTAATCTCTTCTCCTTTTCAGACTAAGTAGGCCTAGTTTTTTTCTGCTTACATAGCACCTCCTTTTCCTTCCTGACTTTTTCTACTCTGCTTGCTGTCTCTTTTGGCAATTCATCCTGAAGAGCTCAAATTCTCTGGTGTGAAGTTATGCTGCCACTTTAATGCATTTGAAATATTGATAAATCTAGTCATTTACTTTTTTGGTGAGAATATAATTTTAATTTTACTAGTGAGATTGATTCCTCAAATACATTTCCAATTGTTGCAATTATGTGAATGAATAAAATTGTCAGCCTCCCTCATTTGAGATTAATTTTAAGGCAAGTATTTAAAAGTTTCTCACTCTGACAAAGAATTTCTGTGTTCAATTAAAATTATAAAATGTAACTTTGTTTTAAAAGGGTCACTGTCAGATTAAAATGGTTTCCTTACCTACGTTATAACCCCTTAGATTATTACTGAAATAATTTTAAGAATCTAGATTTTATATTCCTTACTATTCTGGATTACTTCTGCATTGTCTTTCAGCTTAGTCAATGGAAATCGGCTAATTAAACTTTTGCTGATTATAACTGAAATATTTACTCAGTACCCATAAACCCAAGGATTAAATGACTTGCCAAGATGAAAAACCACTGTTCCCTACTCCTCTTGCAGTTTAATGGAATAATGCAATTGTATCCTCTTCACAGATTGTCAACTCTCTTGATTTTTTTATTTAATGTAGCTTTCTAAATCTCTTGGGTTTTTTCCTTCTGAAGATCTTTATTTTCTCCCCCGCCACCAATCATTCTATACTGTTATCAGTGTCACTTCCTCCATTACTTTCACTATCATCAGGTACTTGTTCTCTACTTCCTTTTTTCCCCTCCTTTCAAAAACTCTCTCCCATACTCATCTCTCAGCTTCATCCATCCATGTCCACCTACTTCACATACACCCTCTCAGCCTGGTCCATTCAGATATGGGTCTTTGAAATTTTACCAGACATTTAATGGAGTATTAATCCAAAGAATGGTAGGTTGACGCTAAGGGACAGAGGCAATGTCCAAGTGACAAGCCTGCTCCACCGTGCACCTAAATTGCTGGAAAAGTAGATGTAGCCCATGGACGCTGCCTGGTGGTCTACTTTTTGTACCCACCGCCAGCTAGCATCCATTACTGATAAATATTTATGCCCCACAACCCTTCTCATTGCAGAAAGGGAGAAGAGAATTCCTTCTCTGTTCCTGTCCTACCACAGAATCACTTTGCCACTGTGACATGGGAGGTCTCAGGCTATTCTACCTCTCCCCAGTCTCCTGGCTCCTGTGGTGGAAGTGTCTCTGCTACTTTTTCTCTCACCTAACCTCTCTTTTAGACTCCCTCTCCAGTGATTAGCCCCAGAGTAAACCTCAGGTGCTGTTCATAGCTTTTTCAAACAGCAATAGAGTGAAATTGTTCACAGCTCTGAACAGAAATAGTAAAAGTTGCAAAGATTGTAGTCAGTTTTCACCCTGCAGCAGGTTGACAAAATTGAGTGTCCATATCCACACTAAGAAAACAATACTGCATTCTTTTTCACTCAGTTCATGTTTTGCATGGTTTTTGTATCTATCAGGACTAGCATTTGTTTTCATGAAAACTTAGATTCTGTGGGTGCTAATGGAAGCTTTTCCAGACAAGTGCCTACTTGCTGTGTTCATGATTTTTCATGCCCTGATTAAAGTAATACTTTTCATTTTCCATGAAACATTTCCCATTAAAAAAATCCTCAAAATCTTTACAAAAACAAGTCTAACTATGGAAATCACACATTTCTGTTTGAAATTATTGCACCTCCTATAGTAAAAATAAACACCATTAACAAGACAGAAGTCAATGAACAGCATTTTGCTACAGTT